>CM060304.1:0-406975 GCA_030684275.1 Acipenser oxyrinchus oxyrinchus | reverse complement strand
AATTCTCGCCTGCCACGCGGGAGGCCCGGGTTCGATTCCCGGCCAATGCAACCTTCTATTTTCTTGTCATTTATGTATATAATTACAGCAGCACGCACCTGCCGTCAATCAATAAAAGAATCGCCCCGTCGGGGAATTGAACCCCGGTCTCCCGCGTGACAGGCGGGGATACTGACCACTATACTAACGAGGAAGGCCCGCGCTCCCTGCAAATATGACAACGCATTTAGTTGCAAAGCGTCAAGCTGTTTTAGAGAAACTGCCTGCTGAGCTTAATGTCGGTTTTAGGGATCGAAATTGCAAAACAGTATAGTACAAAACAATTAAAAACGGGCTCGTCCGGGATTTGAACCCGGGACCTCTCGCACCCAAAGCGAGAATCATACCCCTAGACCAACGAGCCAGCTGCCGGTTTTCCCGGCGGCCGACGCGTGACACAGTCTCTGGCAGCAAATTAAGTGCAGGTTGACCAGAGTCCCGTTCCGTCTGCCGGTGCGGAATGCTGCTGACACCTCAGAGGAGGGGGCTTAATACTCGCCAACGCAACCTTCTTTATTTTATGGCATTCTTATATTGCTTTTTTAACATTCACAGCACGAAAACTAGGATTCACATGTGTTTCACGTAACACTTTTTCAATTCATTCATCTGGTCACAGTGTTTTACCACTACAGCAGGACCCGGCAATGTTTTTAATGCAATCGGCATTAAAAGCTGCCACGTCAGTGGAGAACTGCACGAGTACTCTCGCTCTCATTTCAGACAAGGGGATTTGAATTGCCTTCGAGCCGCTCTCGCTCACGCCGGGCGCCGTGGCGTGTGTCTGTAATCCCAGCTACAGGGGAGGTTGAGGCTGGCGGATCGCTTGAGCACGGGAGGAGCTCTGTGCTGCAACTGGCTGTGCCGATCGGGAGTCCGCACTTAGCACGGCATCGACATGGCATTGCTGGGGAGCTCGTGAATGCCAGGTCGTCTAAGGAGGGGTGAACCGGCCCAGGTCGGGAACGGAGCAGGTCAAAACCCCGTGTCGCACAGTAGTGGGACTGCTCCTGTGAGCGGACGTTGCAGTGCATCCTTTGCAAAACAACGAAACCCAGTCTCCTTTTTTTCTATTTATTTTTTGAAGTACATGCTGACTAACTGATCCATTCCAAACATATCAAAACGAAATCCCACCTAAACTACTTTCCTCATTTATAGCGACCGCTTCTCGATGCCCATAGAAATGCTAGCCGCCAGTTAAAGCAGTCAGACGGCCCAACCGGGCAATAGCACACAGCTCGGAGACACGGCAAAATGACAGTGGTCTCGACAGGTACACCCAATAAAAAACGTATCCCTCCCCACAGAACAGCGAGGTCTGCACTTCTTTGGAAACTCGGGGGACCGAAACAATGACAGCTGCCGGCTCGTTGGTCTAGGGGTATGATTCTCGCTTAGGGTGCGAGAGGTCCCGGGTTCAAATCCCGGACGAGCCCTTTTTTAATTCTTTTGTATTAAACATTTCCAATTACTATGCATTGCTGGGACGCACGCTCAAATTCCACGAACAACAATATCACAGCGACCAAGGGCTGATTGCACAATGGTTAAACCAGGACTGCAGTCTTTGTTGAATCTGCAAAGCAACTGCTTATGCATTAAACAGAATTCTGACGTAACAGACTATAAAACCATTCAGCTTCTAGTTTCTGTAATTCATACAGCACTGTTTATTTTGGTAACGCATGTGCTTGTTTTTTGGTGTGTAGTCTAAAACCACCACAAAACAAATGAAACAGGTGGGCATTTTGTAGGTACAATTGTTTGTGTACATGTATAAACTAGGACTAGAACGGGTTCATTCATCTTTTCACACTGCACTAGATACTGCTAATACATTACCTACCAGTGAATTGAAGCGGTTCTTTCATGGTTTCTAATTGACGCACCACGCGTTTTTTTATGTTATTCTTTTAATTCTTGTCTTTTTATTTCTGATTTTAACGTGTTTAATAAAGCTAGTACATTGTTTGTTTTTTTGGTCAACTTTGTTTTAGAACTGCAGCTAAAAGTATACCTTTTTATCTCTATAATTACTGTATTGCCAGTTCTGGAAGATCGCTCCCTGGTGGGTTGGGCTGGTGTTGCACTCCTGCTAACTCAACGGTATTTTGAATTGGAATTGAAGTAATTGTGTGTGATTAATTGTGTAGTCTAGTGGGTTTTCTTTCTTTGATTATTTATTCATTCACCTTTGTAGAAGTAGGTATCCTTTAATTATTCCTTTTTGGCTAGGTGTTACACAAGCATACAATTCGGTTTCAATATATTCCATATTACAAGGCATGTCACAGCAACGCGTTTTATTTGTTTATTTATTGATTGATTTATTGATTGATTTATTTGTTTCGATGTGGCAGGGCTAACAATAGAAAGGCATCAATCCTTACAAGATGAAGCTTTCAGCCCAAACTTAATATCGAAATTTGCAGTTTTCCCCACAGCTCATTATCAATGTATGATCCCAAATGAAAGCTTCTGTTTTGATGGGACTTAATGCATTAACGCCCATCACAGAGTAGCACATCATAGTGATACCATCTGCTATCACGACTATTGCAGTTTGAACAACAAACAAATTGCGCGTGTAAATCAAAGTATGGGCAAATGCATTAAGCTTCATTCTAATCTTAAAGAAAAAAGAGGCGGACATTGCAAAACATTTGCGGCGGCAAGGAATCGAAACCGGCTAAACTGCTCGGCAGGCCGCTATGCTCATCGCTATACAACCAACGCTTCTATACCTCGTATATAATAGATGCTCGAATTAAGCCACCGAAATATAGGCTGCTTGGGCAGGATGGCGTTTTCCTTCCACCACCACCACCGACCCGTTTTAAAAGCTGTCTATACAGCTACTGGTGTGCATGGGAGCGACAGTAAGCCTCAAGCAAACGTCAAGCAAGCATTGGTGGTTCAGTGGTAGAATTCTCGCCTGCCACACGGCAGGCCCGGCTTTGATTCCCGGCCAATGCAACCTTCTTTTTCTTGTACTTTATGAATATAATTACAGCAGCACGCACCTGCCGTCAATCAATAAAAGAATCTCCCCGTCGGGGAATTGAACCCCGGTCTCCCGCGTGACAGGCGGGGATACTGACCACTATACTAACGAGGAAGGCACATGATCCCTGCAAATATGACAACGCATTTAGTTGCAAAGCGTCAAGCTGTTTTAGAGAAACTGCCTGCTGAGCTTAATGTCGGTTTACGGATCGAAATTGGAAAACAGTATAGTACAAAACAATTAAAAAAGGGCTCGTCCGGGATTTGAACTCGGGACCTCTCGCACCCAAAGCGAGAATCATACCCCTCGACCAACGAGCCAGCTGCCGGTTTTACCCGGCGGCCGACGCGTGACACAGTCTCTGGCAGCAAAATAAGTGCAGGTTGACCAGAGTCCCGTTCCGTCTGCCGGTGCGGAATGCTGCTGACACCTCAGAGGAGGGGGCTTAATACTCGCCAACGCAACCTTCTTTATTTTATGGCATCCTTATATTGCTTTTTTAACATTCACAGCACGAAAACTAGGATTCACATGTGTTTCACGAACACTTTTTCAATTCATTCATCTGGTCACAGTGTTTTACCACTACAGCAGGACCCGGCAATGCTTTTCATGCAATCGGCATTAAAAGCTGCCACGTCAGTGGAGAACTGCACGAGTACTCTCGCTCTCATTTCAGACAAGGAGATTTGAATTACCTTCTAGCCGCTCTCGCTCACGCCGGGCGCCGTGGCGTGTGTCTGTAATCCCAGCTACAGGGGAGGTTGAGGCTGGCGGATCGCTTGAGCACGGGAGCTCTGTGCTGCAACTGGCTGTGCCGATCGGGAGTCCGCACTTAGCACGGCATCGACATGGCATTTCTGGGGAGCTCGTGAATGCCAGGTCGTCTAAGGAGGGTGAACCGGCCCAGGTCGGGAACGGAGCAGGTCAAAACCCCGTGTCGCACAGTAGTGGGACTGCTCCTGTGAGCGGACGTTGCAGTGCATCCTTTGCAAAACAACGAAACCCAGTCTCCTTTTTTCTATTTATTTTTGAAGTACATGCTGACTAACTGATCCATTCCAAACATATCAAAACGAAATCCCACCTAAACTACTTTCCTCATTTACAGCGACCGCTTCTCGATGCCCATAGAAATGCTAGCCACCAGTTAAAGCAGTCAGACGGCCCAAACAGGCAATAGCACACAGCTCGGAGACACCGCAAAATTACAGTGGTCTCGACATGTACACCCAATATAAAAACGTATCCCTCATAACATCACAGCTAGGTCTGCATTTCTTTGGAAACTCGGGGACCAAAATCGTGCCAGCTGCTGGCTCGTTGGTCTAGGGGTACAATTCTCGCTTAGGGTGTGAGAGGTCCCCGGGTTCAAATCCCGGAAGTGCCCGTTTTTGAATTCTTTTGTATTAAACTTTTCCAATTACTATGCATTGCCGGGACGCACGCTCAATTTCCATGAACAACAATATCACAGCGACCAAGGGCTGATTGCACAATGGTTAAAACAGGACTGCAGTCTCCGTTGAATCTGCAAAGCAACTGCTTATGCATTAAACAGAATTCTGACGTAACAGACTATAAAACCATTCAGCTTCTAGTTTCTGTAATTCATACAGCACTGTTTATTTTGGTAACGCATGTGCTTGTTTTTTGGTGTGTAGTCTAAAACCACCACAAAACAAGTGTAACAGATGGGCATTTTGTAGGTACAATTGTTTGTGTACATGTATAAACTAGCACTGGAACGGGTTAATGAATCGTTTCACACTGCACTTGATGCTGCTAATACATTACCTACCTGTGAATTGAAGCGGTTCTTTCATGGTTTCTAATTGACGCACCAAGCGTTTTTTTATGTTATTCTTTTAATCCTTGACTTTTTATTTCTGATTTTAACGTGTATAATAAAGCTAGTACATTGTTTGTCTTTTGGTCAACTTTGTTCTAGAACTGCAGCTAAAAGTATACCTTTTATCTCTATAATTACTGTATTGCCAATTCTGGAAGATCGCTCCCTGGTGGGTTGGGCTGGTGTTGCACTCCTGTTAGCTCTACAGTATTTTGAAATGGAATTGAAGTAATTGGGTGTGATTAATTGTGTCGTCTAGTGGGTTTTCTTTCTTTGATTATTTATTCATTCACCTTTGTAGAAGTAGTTATTCTTTAATTATTCTTTATTGGCTAGGTGTTACACAAACATCCAATTTGGTTTCAATATATTCCATATTACAAGGCATGTCACAGCAACGCGTTTTATTTGTTTATTTATTTTTTTATTTGTTTATGTGGCAGGGCTAACAATAGAAAGACTTCAATCCTTACAAGATGAATCTTTCAGCCCAAATTTAGTATCGATATTTGCAGTTTTCCCCACAGCTCATTATCAATGTATGATCCCAAATGAAAGCTTCTATTTTGATGTGGCTTAATGCATTAACGCACATCACAGAGTAGCACATCATAGTGATACCAGCTGCTATCACGACTATTGCAGTTTGAACAACAAACAAATTGCGCGTGTAAATCAAAGTAGTGGGCAAATGCATTAAGCCTCATTCTAATCTTTAAAGAAAAAAAGAGACGGACATTGCAAAACATTTGTGGTGGCAAGGAATCGAACCTGGCTGAACTGCTCGGGAGGCAGCTATGCTCACCACTATACAACCAACGCTTCTATACCTCGTATATCATAGATGCTCGAATTAAGCCACGGAAATATAAGCTGCTTGGGCAGGATGGCGTTTTCCCTCAACCACCACCGACCCGTTTTAAAAGCTGCCTATACAGCTACTGCTATATGGCAGCAAAGTTGCAAAGCGTGCAAGCAAACCAAGAGCATTCCGTTGTTCGGTGCGGAATTACCCTGCCAGCTGCGGTTTGACCCGGCGGCCGACCGTGACAGTCTCTGGCAGCAAAATAAGTGCAGGTTGACCAGAGTCCCGTTCCGTCTGCCGGTGCGGAATGCTGCTGACACCTCAGAGGAGGGGGCTTAATACTCGCCAACGCAACCTTCTTTATTTTATGGCATTCTTATATTGCTTTTTTAACATTCACAGCACGAAAACTAGGATTCACATGTGTTTCACGTAACACTTTTTCAATTCATTCATCTGGTCACAGTGTTTTACCACTACAGCAGGACCCGGCAATGCTTTTAATGCAATCGGCATTAAAAGCTGCCACGTCAGTGGAGAACTGCACGAGTACTCTCGCTCTCATTTCAGACAAGGGGATTTGAATTGCCTTCTAGCCGCTCTCGCTCACGCCGGGCGCCGTGGCGTGTGTCTGTAATCCCAGCTACAGGGGAGGTTGAGGCTGGCGGATCGCTTGAGCACGGGGGAGCTCTGTGCTGCAACTGGCTGTGCCGATCGGGAGTCCGCACTTAGCACGGCATCGACATGGCATTGCTGGGGAGCTCGTGAATGCCAGGTCGTCTAAGGATGGGTGAACCGGCCCAGGTCGGGAACGGAGCAGGTCAAAACCCCGTGTCGCACAGTAGTGGGACTGCTCCTGTGAGCGGACGTTGCAGTGCATCCTTTGCAAAACAACGAAACCCAGTCTCCTTTTTTTCTATTTATTTTTGAAGTACATGCTGACTAACTGATCCATTCCAAACATATCAAAACGAAATCCCACCTAAACTACTTTCCTCATTTACAGGGACCGCTTCTCGATGCCCATAGAAATGCTAGCCGCCAGTTAAAGCAGTCAGACGGCCCAAACAGGCAATAGCACACAGCTCGGAGACACGGCAATATTACAGTGGTCTCGACAGGTACACACAATATAAAACGTATCCCTCATGAGAGAACAGCTAGGCCTGCACTTCTTTGGAAACTCGGGGACCAAAGCAGGGACAGCCGCTGGCTCGTTGGTCTAGGGGTATGATTTTCGCTTCGGGTGCGAGAGGTCCCGGGTTCAAATCCCGGACGAGCCCGTTTTAATTCTTTTGTATTAAACTTTTCCAATTACTATGCATTGCCGGTACGCACGCTCAAATTCCACGAACAACAATATCACAGCGACCGAGGGCTGATTGCACAATGGTTAAACCAGGACTGCAGTCTTTGTTGAATCTGCAAAGCAACTGCTTATGCATTAAACAGCCATTCTGACGTAACAGACTATGAAACCATTCAGCTTCGAGTTTCTGTAGTTCATAGAGCACTGTTGATTTTGGTAACGCATGTGCTTGTTTTTTGGTGTGTAGTCTAAAACAACCACAAAACAAGTGTAACAGATGGGCATTGTGTAGGTACAATTGTTTGTGTACATGTATAATAAACTAGCACTAGATCGTGTTCATTAATCTTTTCACACTGCACTAGATGCTGCTAATACATTACCTACCTGTGAATTGAAGCGGTTCTTTCATGGTTTCTAATTGACGCACCAAGAGTTTTTTTTTTTTTATGTTATTCTTTTAATTCTTGTCTTTTTATTTCTGATTTTAACGTGTTTAATAAAGCTAGCACATTGTTTTTTTTTTTTTTTTTTTTGTCATCTTTGTTTTAGAACTGCAGCTAAAAGTATACCTTTTACCTCTATAATTACTGTATTGCCAGTTCTGGAAGATCGCTCCCTGGTGGGTTGGGCTGGTGTTGCACTCCTGCTAACTCAACGGTATTTTGAATTGGAATTGAAGTAATTGTGTGTGATTAATTGTGTAGTCTAGTGGGTTTTCTTTCTTTGATTATTTATTCATTCACCTTTGTAGAAGTAGGTATCCTTTAATTATTCCTTTTTGGCTAGGTGTTACACAAGCATACAATTCGGTTTCAATATATTCCATATTACAAGGCATGTCACAGCAACGCGTTTTATTTGTTTATTTATTGATTGATTTATTGATTGATTTATTTGTTTCGATGTGGCAGGGCTAACAATAGAAAGGCATCAATCCTTACAAGATGAAGCTTTCAGCCCAAACTTAATATCGAAATTTGCAGTTTTCCCCACAGCTCATTATCAATGTATGATCCCAAATGAAAGCTTCTGTTTTGATGGGACTTAATGCATTAACGCCCATCACAGAGTAGCACATCATAGTGATACCATCTGCTATCACGACTATTGCAGTTTGAACAACAAACAAATTGCGCGTGTAAATCAAAGTATGGGCAAATGCATTAAGCTTCATTCTAATCTTAAAGAAAAAAGAGGCGGACATTGCAAAAAATTTGCGGCGGCAAGGAATGAAACCCGGCTAAACTGCTCGGCAGGCCGCTATGCTCATCGCTATACAACCAACGCTTCTATACCTCGTATATAATAGATGCTCGAATTAAGCCACCGAAATATAGGCTGCTTGGGCAGGATGGCGTTTTCCTCCACCACCACCGACCCGTTTTAAAAGCTGTCTATACAGCTACTGGTGTGCATGGGAGCGACAGTAAGCCTCAAGCAAACGTCAAGCAAGCATTGGTGGTTCAGTGGTAGAATTCTCGCCTGCCACGCGGCAAGCCCGGCTTTGATTCCCGGCCAATGCAACCTTCTTTTTCTTGTACTGTATGTATATAATTACAGCAGCAAGCACCTGCCATCAATCAATAAAAGAATCTCCCCGTCGGGAATTGAACCCGGTCTCCCGCGTGACAGGCGGGGATACTGACCACTATACTAACGAGGAAGGCCCGCGCTCCTGCAAATATGACAACGCATTTAGTTGCAAAGCGTCAAGCTGTTTTAGAGAAACTGCCTGCTGAGCTTAATGTCGGTTTTAGGGATCGAATTTGCAAAACAGTATAGTACAGAACAATTAAAAACGGGCTCGTCCGGGATTTGAACCGGGACCACTCGCACCCAAAGCGCGAATCATACCCCTAGACCAACAAGCCAGCTGCCGGTTTTCCCGGCGGCCGACGCGTGACACAGTCTCTGGCAGCAAAATAAGTGCCGCTTGACCAGAGTCTCGTTCCGTCTGCCGGTGCGGAATGCTGCTGACACCTCAGAGGAGGGGGCTTAATACTCGCCAGCGCAACCTTCTTTATTTGATGGCATTCTTATATTCCTTTTTTAAACATTCACAGCACAAAAACCAGGATTCACTTGTGTTTCACGTAACACTTTTTCAATTCATTCATCTGGTCACAGTGTTTTACCACTACAGCAGGACCCGGCAATGTTTTTAATGCAATCGGCATTAAAGCTGCCACGTCAGTGGAGAACTGCACGAGTACTCTCGCTCTCATTTCAGACAAGGGGATTTGAATTGCCTTCTAGCCGCTCTCGCTCACGCCGGGCGCCGTGGCGTGTGTCTGTAATCCCAGCTACAGGGGAGGTTGAGGCTGGCGGATCGCTTGAGCACGGGAGGAGCTCTGTGCTGCAACTGGCTGTGCCGATCGGGAGTCCGCACTTAGCACGGCATCGACATGGCATTTCTGGGGAGCTCGTGAATGCCAGGTCGTCTAAGGAGGGTGAACCGGCCCAGGTCGGGAACGGAGCAGGTCAAAACCCCGTGTCGCACAGTAGTGGGACTGCTCCTGTGAGCGGACGTTGCAGTGCATCCTTTGCAAAACAACGAAACCCAGTCTCCTTTTTTTCTATTTATTTTTGAAGTACATGCTGACTAACTGATCCATTCCAAACATATCAAAACGAAATCCCACCTAAACTACTTTCCTCATTTATAGCGACCGCTTCTCGATGCCCATAGAAATGCTAGCCGCCAGTTAAAGCAGTCAGACGGCCCAACCGGGCAATAGCACACAGCTCGGAGACACGGCAAAATGACAGTGGTCTCGACAGGTACACCCAATAAAAAACGTATCCCTCCCCACAGAACAGCGAGGTCTGCACTTCTTTGGAAACTCGGGGACCGAAACAATGACAGCTGCCGGCTCGTTGGTCTAGGGGTATGATTCTCGCTTAGGGTGCGAGAGGTCCCGGTTCAAATCCCGGACGAGCCCGTTTTAATTCTTTTGTATTAAACATTTCCAATTACTATGCATTGCTGGGACGCACGCTCAAATTCCATGAACAACAATATCACAGCGACCAAGGGCTGATTGCACAACGGTTCAACCAGGACTGCAGTCTTTGCTGAATCTGCAAAGCAACTGCTTATGCATTCAACACAATTCTGACGTAACAGAGTACAAAACCATTCAGCTTCGAGTTTCTGTAGTTCATACAGCACTGTTTATTTTGGTAACGCATGTGCTTGTTTTTGGTGTGTAGTCTAAAACCACCACAAAACAAGTGTAACAGATGGGCATTGTGTAGGTACAATTGTTTGTGTACATGTCTAAACTAGGACTAGAACGGGATAATTCATCTTTTCACACTGCACTAGATGCTGCTAATACATTACCTACCTGTGAATTGAAGAGGTTCTTTCATGGTTTCTAATTGACGCACCAAGCGTTTTTTTATGTTATTCTTTTATTTCTTGTCTTTTTATTTCTGATTTTAACTTGTATAATAAAGCTAGTACATTGTTTGTTTTTTTGGTCAACGTTGTTTTAGAACCGCAGCTAAAGGTATACCTTTTATCTCAATAATTACTGTATTGCCAGTTCTGGAAGATCGCTCCCTGGTGGGATGGGCTGGTGTTGCACTCCTGCTAACTCAACGGTATTTTGAATTGGAATTGAAGTAATTGTGTGTGATTAATTGTGTAGTCTAGTGGGTTTTCTTTCTTTGATTATTTATTCATTCACCTTTGTAGAAGTAGGTATCCTTTAATTATTCCTTTTGGCTAGGTGTTACACAAGCATACAATTCGGTTTCAATATATTCCATATTACAAGGCATGTCACAGCAACGCGTTTTATTTGTTTATTTATTGATTGATTTATTGATTGATTTATTTGTTTCGATGTGGCAGGGCTAACAATAGAAAGGCATCAATCCTTACAAGATGAAGCTTTCAGCCCAAACTTAATATCGAAATTTGCAGTTTTCCCCACAGCTCATTATCAATGTATGATCCCAAATGAAAGCTTCTGTTTTGATGGGACTTAATGCATTAACGCCCATCACAGAGTAGCACATCATAGTGATACCATCTGCTATCACGACTATTGCAGTTTGAACAACAAACAAATTGCGCGTGTAAATCAAAGTATGGGCAAATGCATTAAGCTTCATTCTAATCTTAAAGAAAAAAGAGGCGGACATTGCAAAAAATTTGCGGCGGCAAGGAATGAAACCCGGCTAAACTGCTCGGCAGGCCGCTATGCTCATCGCTATACAACCAACGCTTCTATACCTCGTATATAATAGATGCTCGAATTAAGCCACGGAAATATAAGCTGCTTGGGCAGGATGGCGTTTTCCTCAACCACCACCGACCCGTTTTAAAAGCTGCCTATACAGCTACTGGTGTGCATGGGAGCGACAGTAAGCCTCAAACAAACATCAAGCAAGCATTGTTGGTTCACTGGTAGAATTCTCGCCTGCCACACGGCAGGCCCGGCTTGATTCCCGCCAACGCAACCTTCTTTATTTTATGGCATTCTTATATTGCTTTTTTAACATTCACAGCACGAAAACTAGGATTCACATGTGTTTCACGTAACACTTTTTCAATTCATTCATCTGGTCACAGTGTTTTACCACTACAGCAGGACCCGGCAATGCTTTTAATGCAATCGGCATTAAAAGCTGCCACGTCAGTGGAGAACTGCACGAGTACTCTCGCTCTCATTTCAGACAAGGGGATTTGAATTGCCTTCTAGCCGCTCTCGCTCACGCCGGGCGCCGTGGCGTGTGTCTGTAATCCCAGCTACAGGGGAGGTTGAGGCTGGCGGATCGCTTGAGCACGGGAGCTCTGTGCTGCAACTGGCTGTGCCGATCGGGAGTCCGCACTTAGCACGGCATCGACATGGCATTTCTGGGGAGCTCGTGAATGCCAGGTCGTCTAAGGAGGGTGAACCGGCCCAGGTCGGGAACGGAGCAGGTCAAAACCCCCGTGTCGCACAGTAGTGGGACTGCTCCTGTGAGCGGACGTTGCAGTGCATCCTTTGCAAAACAACGAAACCCAGTCTCCTTTTTTTCTATTTATTTTTTGAAGTACATGCTGACTAACTGATCCATTCCAAACATATCAAAACGAAATCCCACCTAAACTACTTTCCTCATTTATAGCGACCGCTTCTCGATGCCCATAGAAATGCTAGCCGCCAGTTAAAGCAGTCAGACGGCCCAAACAGGCAATAGCACACAGCTCGGAGACACGGCAAAATTACAGTGCTCGACAGGTACACCCAATATAAAAACGTATCCCTCATCACAGAACAGCTAGGTCTGCACTTCTTTGGAAACTCGGGGACCGAAACAATGACAGCTGCCGGCTCGTTGGTCTAGGGGTATGATTCTCGCTTAGGGTGCGAGAGGTCCCGGGTTCAAATCCCGGACGAGCCCTTTTTTAATTCTTTTGTATTAAACATTTCCAATTACTATGCATTGCTGGGACGCACGCTCAAATTCCATGAACAACAATATCACAGCGACCAAGGGCTGATTGCACAACGGTTCAACCAGGACTGCAGTCTTTGTTGAATCTGCAAAGCAACTGCTTATGCATTCAACACAATTCTGACGTAACAGACTATAAAACCATTCAGCTTCGAGTTTCTGTAGTTCATACAGCACTGTTGATTTTGGTAACGCATGTGCTTGTTTTTTGGTGTGTAGTCTAAAACCACCACAAAACAAGTGTAACAGATGGGCATTGTGTAGGTACAATTGTTTGTGTACATGTATAATAAACTAGCACTAGATCGTGTTCATTAATCTTTTCACACTGCACTAGATTCTGCTAATACATTACCTACCTGTGAATTGAAGCGGTTCTTTCATGGTTTCTAATTGACGCACCAAGCGTTTTTTTTATGTTATTCTTTTAATTCTTGTCTTTTTATTTCTGATTTTAACGTGTTTAATAAAGCTAGCACATTGTTTTTTTTTTTTTTTTTTTTGTCATCTTTGTTTTAGAACTGCAGCTAAAAGTATACCTTTTACCTCTATACTTACTGTATTGCCAGTTCTGGAAGATCGCTCCCTGGTGGGTTGGGCTGGTGTTGCACTCCTGCTAGCTCAACGGTATTTTGAATTGGAATTGAAGTAATTGTGTGTGATTAATTGTGTAGTCTAGTGGGTTTTCTTTCTTTGATTATTTATTCATTCACCTTTGTAGAAGTAGGTATCCTTTAATTATTCCTTTTGGCTAGGTGTTACACAAGCATACAATTCGGTTTCAATATATTCCATATTACAAGGCATGTCACAGCAACGCGTTTTATTTGTTTATTTATTGATTGATTTATTGATTGATTTATTTGTTTCGATGTGGCAGGGCTAACAATAGAAAGGCATCAATCCTTACAAGATGAAGCTTTCAGCCCAAACTTAATATCGAAATTTGCAGTTTTCCCACAGCTCATTATCAATGTATGATCCCAAATGAAAGCTTCTGTTTTGATGGGACTTAATGCATTAACGCCCATCACAGAGTAGCACATCATAGTGATACCATCTGCTATCACGACTATTGCAGTTTGAACAACAAACAAATTGCGCGTGTAAATCAAAGTATGGGCAAATGCATTAAGCTTCATTCTAATCTTAAAGAAAAAAGAGGCGGACATTGCAAAAAATTTGCGGCGGCAAGGAATGAAACCCGGCTAAACTGCTCGGCAGGCCGCTATGCTCATCGCTATACAACCAACGCTTCTATACCTCGTATATAATAGATGCTCGAATTAAGCCACGGAAATATAAGCTGCTTGGGCAGGATGGCGTTTTCCTCAACCACCACCGACCCGTTTTAAAAGCTGCCTATACAGCTACTGGTGTGCATGGGAGCGACAGTAAGCCTCAAACAAACATCAAGCAAGCATTGTTGGTTCACTGGTAGAATTCTCGCCTGCCACACGGCAGGCCCGGCTTTGATTCCCGGCCAACGCAACCTTCTTTATTTTATGGCATCCTTATATTGCTTTTTAACATTCACAGCACGAAAACTAGGATTCACATGTGTTTCACGAACACTTTTTCAATTCATTCATCTGGTCACAGTGTTTTACCACTACAGCAGGACCCGGCAATGCTTTTCATGCAATCGGCATTAAAAGCTGCCACGTCAGTGGAGAACTGCACGAGTACTCTCGCTCTCATTTCAGACAAGGAGATTTGAATTACCTTCTAGCAGCTCACGCTCACGCCGGGCGCCGTGGCGTGTGTCTGTAATCCCAGCTACAGGGGAGGTTGAGGCTGGCGGATCGCTTGAGCACGGGAGCTCTGTGCTGCAAGTGGCTGTGCCGATCGGGAGTCCGCACTTAGCACGGCATCGACATGGCATTGCTGGGGAGCTCGTGAATGCTAGGTCGTCTAAGGATGGGTGAACCGGCCCAGGTTGGGAACGGAGCACGTCAAAACCCCGTGTCGCACAGTAGTGGGACTGCTCCTGTAAGCGGACGTTACAGTGCATCCTTTGCAAAACAACGAAACCCAGTTTCCTTTTTTCAATTTATTTTTGAAGTACATGCTGACTAACTGATCCATTCCAAACATATCAAAACGAAATCAAACCTAAACTACTTTTCTCATTTACAGGGACCGCTTCTCTATGCCCATAGAAATGCTAGCCGCCAGTTAAAGCAGTCAGACGGCCCAAACAGGCAATAGCAAACAGCTCGGAGACACGGCAATATTAGTGGTCTCGACAGGTACACACAATATAAAAACGTATCCCTCATGAGAGAACAGCTAGGCCTGCACTTCTTTGGAAACTCGGGGACCAAAGCAGGGACAGCCGCTGGCTCGTTGGTCTAGGGGTATGATTTTCGCTTCGGGTGCGAGAGGTCCCGGTTCAAATCCCGGACGAGCCCGTTTTAATTCTTTTGTATTAAACTTTTCCAATTACTATGCATTGCCGGTACGCACGCTCAAATTCCACGAACAACAATATCACAGCGACCGAGGGCTGATTGCACAATGGTTAAACCAGGACTGCAGTCTTTGTTGAATCTGCAAAGCAACTGCTTATGCATTAAACAGCCTTCTGACGTAACAGACTATAAAACCATTCAGCTTCGAGTTTCTGTAGTTCATAGAGCACTGTTGATTTTGGTAACGCATGTGCTTGTTTTTGGTGTGTAGTCTAAAACAACCACAAAACAAGTGTAACAGATGGGCATTTTGTAGGTACAATTGTTTGTGTACATGTATAATAAACTAGCACTAGAACGGGTTCATTAATCTTTTCACACTGCACTAGATGCTGCTAATACATTACCTACCTGTGAATTGAAGCGGTTCTTTCATGGTTTCTAATTGACGCACCAAGCGTTTTTTTTTTATGTTATTCTTTTAATTCTTGTCTTTTTATTTCTGATTTTAACGTGTTTAATAAAGCTAGCACATTGTTTTTGTTTTTTTTTTTTTTTTTGTCATCTTTGTTTTAGAACTGCAGCTAAAAGTATACCTTTTACCTCTATACTTACTGTATTGCCAGTTCTGGAAGATCGCTCCCTGGTGGGTTGGGCTGGTGTTGCACTCCTGCTAGCTCTATGGTATTTTGAATTGGAATTGAAGTAATTGTGTGTGATTAATTGTGTAGTCTAGTGGGTTTTCTTTCTTTGATTATTTATTCATTCACCTTTGTAGAAGTAGGTATCCTTTAATTATTCCTTTTTGGCTAGGTGTTACACAAGCATACAATTCGGTTTCAATATATTCCATATTACAAGGCATGTCACAGCAACGCGTTTTATTTGTTTATTTATTGATTGATTTATTGATTGATTTATTTGTTTCGATGTGGCAGGGCTAACAATAGAAAGGCATCAATCCTTACAAGATGAAGCTTTCAGCCCAAACTTAATATCGAAATTTGCAGTTTTCCCCACAGCTCATTATCAATGTATGATCCCAAATGAAAGCTTCTGTTTTGATGGGACTTAATGCATTAACGCCCATCACAGAGTAGCACATCATAGTGATACCATCTGCTATCACGACTATTGCAGTTTGAACAACAAACAAATTGCGCGTGTAAATCAAAGTATGGGCAAATGCATTAAGCTTCATTCTAATCTTAAAGAAAAAAGAGGCGGACATTGCAAAAAATTTGCGGCGGCAAGGAATGAAACCCGGCTAAACTGCTCGGCAGGCCGCTATGCTCATCGCTATACAACCAACGCTTCTATCCCTCGTATATAATAGATGCTCGAATTAAGCCACGGAAATATAAGCTGCTTGGGCAGGATGGCGTTTTCCTCAACCACCACCGACCCGTTTTAAAAGCTGCCTATACAGCTACTGGTGTGCATGGGAGCGACAGTAAGCCTCAAACAAACATCAAGCAAGCATTGTTGGTTCACTGGTAGAATTCTCGCCTGCCACACGGCAGGCCCGGCTTTGATTCCCGGCCAACGCAACCTTCTTTATTTTATGGCATCCTTATATTGCTTTTTTAACATTCACAGCACGAAAACTAGGATTCACATGTGTTTCACGAACACTTTTTCAATTCATTCATCTGGTCACAGTGTTTTACCACTACAGCAGGACCCGGCAATGCTTTTCATGCAATCGGCATTAAAAGCTGCCACGTCAGTGGAGAACTGCACGAGTACTCTCGCTCTCATTTCAGACAAGGAGATTTGAATTACCTTCTAGCAGCTCACGCTCACGCCGGGCGCCGTGGCGTGTGTCTGTAATCCCAGCTACAGGGGAGGTTGAGGCTGGCGGATCGCTTGAGCACGGGAGCTCTGTGCTGCAAGTGGCTGTGCCGATCGGGAGTCCGCACTTAGCACGGCATCGACATGGCATTGCTGGGGAGCTCGTGAATGCTAGGTCGTCTAAGGATGGGTGAACCGGCCCAGGTTGGGAACGGAGCACGTCAAAACCCCGTGTCGCACAGTAGTGGGACTGCTCCTGTAAGCGGACGTTACAGTGCATCCTTTGCAAAACAACGAAACCCAGTTTCCTTTTTTTCAATTTATTTTTGAAGTACATGCTGACTAACTGATCCATTCCAAACATATCAAAACGAAATCAAACCTAAACTACTTTTCTCATTTACAGGGACCGCTTCTCTATGCCCATAGAAATGCTAGCCGCCAGTTAAAGCAGTCAGACGGCCCAAACAGGCAATAGCAAACAGCTCGGAGACACGGCAATATTAGTGGTCTCGACAGGTACACACAATATAAAAACGTATCCCTCATGAGAGAACAGCTAGGCCTGCACTTCTTTGGAAACTCGGGGACCAAAGCAGGGACAGCCGCTGGCTCGTTGGTCTAGGGGTATGATTTTCGCTTCGGGTGCGAGAGGTCCCGGTTCAAATCCCGGACGAGCCCGTTTTAATTCTTTTGTATTAAACTTTTCCAATTACTATGCATTGCCGGTACGCACGCTCAAATTCCACGAACAACAATATCACAGCGACCGAGGGCTGATTGCACAATGGTTAAACCAGGACTGCAGTCTTTGTTGAATCTGCAAAGCAACTGCTTATGCATTAAACAGCCTTCTGACGTAACAGACTATAAAACCATTCAGCTTCGAGTTTCTGTAGTTCATAGAGCACTGTTGATTTTGGTAACGCATGTGCTTGTTTTTGGTGTGTAGTCTAAAACAACCACAAAACAAGTGTAACAGATGGGCATTTTGTAGGTACAATTGTTTGTGTACATGTATAATAAACTAGCACTAGAACGGGTTCATTAATCTTTTCACACTGCACTAGATGCTGCTAATACATTACCTACCTGTGAATTGAAGCGGTTCTTTCATGGTTTCTAATTGACGCACCAAGAGTTTTTTTTTATGTTATTCTTTTAATTCTTGTCTTTTTATTTCTGATTTTAACGTGTTTAATAAAGCTAGCACATTGTTTTTGTTTTTTTTTTTTTTTTTTTTTTTGTCATCTTTGTTTTAGAACTGCAGCTAAAAGTATACCTTTTACCTCTATAATTACTGTATTGCCAGTTCTGGAAGATCGCTCCCTGGTGGGTTGGGCTGGTGTTGCACTCCTGCTAGCTCTATGGTATTTTGAATTGGAATTGAAGTAATTGTGTGTGATTAATTGTGTAGTCTAGTGGGTTTTCTTTCTTTGATTATTTATTCATTCACCTTTGTAGAAGTAGGTATCCTTTAATTATTCCTTTTGGCTAGGTGTTACACAAGCATACAATTCGGTTTCAATATATTCCATATTACAAGGCATGTCACAGCAACGCGTTTTATTTGTTTATTTATTGATTGATTTATTGATTGATTGATTTGTTTCGATGTGGCAGGGCTAACAATAGAAAGGCATCAATCCTTACAAGATGAAGCTTTCAGCCCAAACTTAATATCGAAATTTGCAGTTTTCCCCACAGCTCATTATCAATGTATGATCCCAAATGAAAGCTTCTGTTTTGATGGGACTTAATGCATTAACGCCCATCACAGAGTAGCACATCATAGTGATACCATCTGCTATCACGACTATTGCAGTTTGAACAACAAACAAATTGCGCGTGTAAATCAAAGTATGGGCAAATGCATTAAGCTTCATTCTAATCTTAAAGAAAAAAGAGGCGGACATTGCAAAAAATTTGCGGCGGCAAGGAATGAAACCCGGCTAAACTGCTCGGCAGGCCGCTATGCTCATCGCTATACAACCAACGCTTCTATCCCTCGTATATAATAGATGCTCGAATTAAGCCACGGAAATATAAGCTGCTTGGGCAGGATGGCGTTTTCCTCAACCACCACCGACCCGTTTTAAAAGCTGCCTATACAGCTACTGGTGTGCATGGGAGCGACAGTAAGCCTCAAACAAACATCAAGCAAGCATTGTTGGTTCACTGGTAGAATTCTCGCCTGCCACACGGCAGGCCCGGCTTTGATTCCCGGCCAACGCAACCTTCTTTATTTTATGGCATCCTTATATTGCTTTTTAACATTCACAGCACGAAAACTAGGATTCACATGTGTTTCACGAACACTTTTTTCAATTCATTCATCTGGTCACAGTGTTTTACCACTACAGCAGGACCCGGCAATGCTTTTCATGCAATCGGCATTAAAAGCTGCCACGTCAGTGGAGAACTGCACGAGTACTCTCGCTCTCATTTCAGACAAGGAGATTTGAATTACCTTCTAGCAGCTCACGCTCACGCCGGGCGCCGTGGCGTGTGTCTGTAATCCCAGCTACAGGGGCGGTTGAGGCTGGCGGATCGCTTGAGCACGGGAGCTCTGTGCTGCAAGTGGCTGTGCCGATCGGGAGTCCGCACTTAGCACGGCATCGACATGGCATTGCTGGGGAGCTCGTGAATGCTAGGTCGTCTAAGGATGGGTG
Source organism: Acipenser oxyrinchus oxyrinchus (assembly GCA_030684275.1). Lineage (NCBI taxonomy): Eukaryota > Metazoa > Chordata > Actinopteri > Acipenseriformes > Acipenseridae > Acipenser > Acipenser oxyrinchus. Next base: position 387,623 of record CM060304.1, on the reverse strand, counting down.
AACCGGCCCAGGTTGGGAACGGAGCACGTCAAAACCCCCGTGTCGCACAGTAGTGGGACTGCTCCTGTAAGCGGCACGTTACAGTGCATCCTTTGCAAAACAACGAAACCCAGTTTCCTTTTCTTTCAATTTATTTTTGAAGTACATGCTGACTAACTGATCCATTCCAAACATATCAAAACGAAATCAAACCTAAACTACTTTTCTCATTTACAGGGACCGCTTCTCTATGCCCATAGAAATGCTAGCCGCCAGTTAAAGCAGTCAGACGGCCCAAACAGGCAATAGCAAACAGCTCGGAGACACGGCAATATTAGTGGTCTCGACAGGTACACACAATATAAAAACGTATCCCTCATGAGAGAACAGCTAGGCCTGCACTTCTTTGGAAACTCGGGGACCAAAGCAGGGACAGCCGCTGGCTCGTTGGTCTAGGGGTATGATTTTCGCTTCGGGTGCGAGAGGTCCCGGTTCAAATCCCGGACGAGCCCGTTTTAATTCTTTTGTATTAAACTTTTCCAATTACTATGCATTGCCGGTACGCACGCTCAAATTCCACGAACAACAATATCACAGCGACCGAGGGCTGATTGCACAATGGTTAAACCAGGACTGCAGTCTTTGTTGAATCTGCAAAGCAACTGCTTATGCATTAAACAGCCTTCTGACGTAACAGACTATAAAACCATTCAGCTTCGAGTTTCTGTAGTTCATAGAGCACTGTTGATTTTGGTAACGCATGTGCTTGTTTTTGGTGTGTAGTCTAAAACAACCACAAAACAAGTGTAACAGATGGGCATTTTGTAGGTACAATTGTTTGTGTACATGTATAATAAACTAGCACTAGAACGGGTTCATTAATCTTTTCACACTGCACTAGATGCTGCTAATACATTACCTACCTGTGAATTGAAGCGGTTCTTTCATGGTTTCTAATTGACGCACCAAGAGTTTTTTTTTATGTTATTCTTTTAATTCTTGTCTTTTTATTTCTGATTTTAACGTGTTTAATAAAGCTAGCACATTGTTTTTGTTTTTTTTTGTTTTTTTGTCATCTTTGTTTTAGAACTGCAGCTAAAAGTATACCTTTTACCTCTATAATTACTGTATTGCCAGTTCTGGAAGATCGCTCCCTGGTGGGTTGGGCTGGTGTTGCACTCCTGCTAACTCAACGGTATTTTGAATTGGAATTGAAGTAATTGTGTGTGATTAATTGTGTAGTCTAGTGGGTTTTGTTTCTTTGATTATTTATTCATTCACCTTTGTAGAAGTAGGTATCCTTTAATTATTCTTTTTGGCTAGGTGTTACACAAGCATACAATTCGGTTTCAATATATTCCATATTACAAGGCATGTCACAGCAACGCGTTTTATTTGTTTATTTATTGATTGATTTATTGATTGATTGATTTGTTTCGATGTGGCAGGGCTAACAATAGAAAGGCATCAATCCTTACAAGATGAAGCTTTCAGCCCAAACTTAATATCGAAATTTGCAGTTTTCCCCACAGCTCATTATCAATGTATGATCCCAAATGAAAGCTTCTGTTTTGATGGGACTTAATGCATTAACGCCCATCACAGAGTAGCACATCATAGTGATACCATCTGCTATCACGACTATTGCAGTTTGAACAACAAACAAATTGCGCGTGTAAATCAAAGTATGGGCAAATGCATTAAGCTTCATTCTAATCTTAAAGAAAAAAGAGGCGGACATTGCAAAAAATTTGCGGCGGCAAGGAATGAAACCCGGCTAAACTGCTCGGCAGGCCGCTATGCTCATCGCTATACAACCAACGCTTCTATCCCTCGTATATAATAGATGCTCGAATTAAGCCACGGAAATATAAGCTGCTTGGGCAGGATGGCGTTTTCCCTCAACCACCACCGACCCGTTTTAAAAGCTGCCTATACAGCTACTGGTGTGCATGGGAGCGACAGTAAGCCTCAAACAAACATCAAGCAAGCATTGTTGGTTCACTGGTAGAATTCTCGCCTGCCACACGGCAGGCCCGGCTTTGATTCCCGGCCAACGCAACCTTCTTTATTTTATGGCATCCTTATATTGCTTTTTAACATTCACAGCACGAAAACTAGGATTCACATGTGTTTCACGAACACTTTTTCAATTCATTCATCTGGTCACAGTGTTTTACCACTACAGCAGGACCCGGCAATGCTTTTCATGCAATCGGCATTAAAAGCTGCCACGTCAGTGGAGAACTGCACGAGTACTCTCGCTCTCATTTCAGACAAGGAGATTTGAATTACCTTCTAGCAGCTCACGCTCACGCCGGGCGCCGTGGCGTGTGTCTGTAATCCCAGCTACAGGGGCGGTTGAGGCTGGCGGATCGCTTGAGCACGGGAGCTCTGTGCTGCAAGTGGCTGTGCCGATCGGGAGTCCGCACTTAGCACGGCATCGACATGGCATTGCTGGGGAGCTCGTGAATGCTAGGTCGTCTAAGGATGGGTGAACCGGCCCAGGTTGGGAACGGAGCACGTCAAAACCCCGTGTCGCACAGTAGTGGGACTGCTCCTGTAAGCGGCACGTTACAGTGCATCCTTTGCAAAACAACGAAACCCAGTTTCCTTTTCTTTCAATTTATTTTTGAAGTACATGCTGACTAACTGATCCATTCCAAACATATCAAAACGAAATCAAACCTAAACTACTTTTCTCATTTACAGGGACCGCTTCTCTATGCCCATAGAAATGCTAGCCGCCAGTTAAAGCAGTCAGACGGCCCAAACAGGCAATAGCAAACAGCTCGGAGACACGGCAATATTAGTGGTCTCGACAGGTACACACAATATAAAAACGTATCCCTCATGAGAGAACAGCTAGGCCTGCACTTCTTTGGAAACTCGGGGACCAAAGCAGGGACAGCCGCTGGCTCGTTGGTCTAGGGGTATGATTTTCGCTTCGGGTGCGAGAGGTCCCGGTTCAAATCCCGGACGAGCCCGTTTTAATTCTTTTGTATTAAACTTTTCCAATTACTATGCATTGCCGGTACGCACGCTCAAATTCCACGAACAACAATATCACAGCGACCGAGGGCTGATTGCACAATGGTTAAACCAGGACTGCAGTCTTTGTTGAATCTGCAAAGCAACTGCTTATGCATTAAACAGCCTTCTGACGTAACAGACTATAAAACCATTCAGCTTCGAGTTTCTGTAGTTCATAGAGCACTGTTGATTTTGGTAACGCATGTGCTTGTTTTTGGTGTGTAGTCTAAAACAACCACAAAACAAGTGTAACAGATGGGCATTTTGTAGGTACAATTGTTTGTGTACATGTATAATAAACTAGCACTAGAACGGGTTCATTAATCTTTTCACACTGCACTAGATGCTGCTAATACATTACCTACCTGTGAATTGAAGCGGTTCTTTCATGGTTTCTAATTGACGCACCAAGAGTTTTTTTTATGTTATTCTTTTAATTCTTGTCTTTTTATTTCTGATTTTAACGTGTTTAATAAAGCTAGCACATTGTTTTTGTTTTTTTTTTTTTGTTTTTTTTTGTCATCTTTGTTTTAGAACTGCAGCTAAAAGTATACCTTTTACCTCTATAATTACTGTATTGCCAGTTCTGGAAGATCGCTCCCTGGTGGGTTGGGCTGGTGTTGCACTCCTGCTAACTCAACGGTATTTTGAATTGGAATTGAAGTAATTGTGTGTGATTAATTGTGTAGTCTAGTGGGTTTTGTTTCTTTGATTATTTATTCATTCACCTTTGTAGAAGTAGGTATCCTTTAATTATTCCTTTTTGGCTAGGTGTTACACAAGCATACAATTCGGTTTCAATATATTCCATATTACAAGGCATGTCACAGCAACGCGTTTTATTTGTTTATTTATTGATTGATTTATTGATTGATTTATTTGTTTCGATGTGGCAGGGCTAACAATAGAAAGGCATCAATCCTTACAAGATGAAGCTTTCAGCCCAAACTTAATATCGAAATTTGCAGTTTTCCCCACAGCTCATTATCAATGTATGATCCCAAATGAAAGCTTCTGTTTTGATGGGACTTAATGCATTAACGCCCATCACAGAGTAGCACATCATAGTGATACCATCTGCTATCACGACTATTGCAGTTTGAACAACAAACAAATTGCGCGTGTAAATCAAAGTATGGGCAAATGCATTAAGCTTCATTCTAATCTTAAAGAAAAAAGAGGCGGACATTGCAAAAAATTTGCGGCGGCAAGGAATGAAACCCGGCTAAACTGCTCGGCAGGCCGCTATGCTCATCGCTATACAACCAACGCTTCTATCCCTCGTATATAATAGATGCTCGAATTAAGCCACGGAAATATAAGCTGCTTGGGCAGGATGGCGTTTTCCCTCAACCACCACCGACCCGTTTTAAAAGCTGCCTATACAGCTACTGGTGTGCATGGGAGCGACAGTAAGCCTCAAACAAACATCAAGCAAGCATTGTTGGTTCACTGGTAGAATTCTCGCCTGCCACACGGCAGGCCCGGCTTTGATTCCCGGCCAACGCAACCTTCTTTATTTTATGGCATCCTTATATTGCTTTTTTAACATTCACAGCACGAAAACTAGGATTCACATGTGTTTCACGAACACTTTTTCAATTCATTCATCTGGTCACAGTGTTTTACCACTACAGCAGGACCCGGCAATGCTTTTCATGCAATCGGCATTAAAAGCTGCCACGTCAGTGGAGAACTGCACGAGTACTCTCGCTCTCATTTCAGACAAGGAGATTTGAATTACCTTCTAGCAGCTCACGCTCACGCCGGGCGCCGTGGCGTGTGTCTGTAATCCCAGCTACAGGGGCGGTTGAGGCTGGCGGATCGCTTGAGCACGGGAGCTCTGTGCTGCAAGTGGCTGTGCCGATCGGGAGTCCGCACTTAGCACGGCATCGACATGGCATTGCTGGGGAGCTCGTGAATGCTAGGTCGTCTAAGGATGGGTGAACCGGCCCAGGTTGGGAACGGAGCACGTCAAAACCCCGTGTCGCACAGTAGTGGGACTGCTCCTGTAAGCGGCACGTTACAGTGCATCCTTTGCAAAACAACGAAACCCAGTTTCCTTTTCTTTCAATTTATTTTTGAAGTACATGCTGACTAACTGATCCATTCCAAACATATCAAAACGAAATCAAACCTAAACTACTTTTCTCATTTACAGGGACCGCTTCTCTATGCCCATAGAAATGCTAGCCGCCAGTTAAAGCAGTCAGACGGCCCAAACAGGCAATAGCAAACAGCTCGGAGACACGGCAATATTAGTGGTCTCGACAGGTACACACAATATAAAAACGTATCCCTCATGAGAGAACAGCTAGGCCTGCACTTCTTTGGAAACTCGGGGACCAAAGCAGGGACAGCCGCTGGCTCGTTGGTCTAGGGGTATGATTTTCGCTTCGGGTGCGAGAGGTCCCGGTTCAAATCCCGGACGAGCCCGTTTTAATTCTTTTGTATTAAACTTTTCCAATTACTATGCATTGCCGGTACGCACGCTCAAATTCCACGAACAACAATATCACAGCGACCGAGGGCTGATTGCACAATGGTTAAACCAGGACTGCAGTCTTTGTTGAATCTGCAAAGCAACTGCTTATGCATTAAACAGCCTTCTGACGTAACAGACTATAAAACCATTCAGCTTCGAGTTTCTGTAGTTCATAGAGCACTGTTGATTTTGGTAACGCATGTGCTTGTTTTTGGTGTGTAGTCTAAAACAACCACAAAACAAGTGTAACAGATGGGCATTTTGTAGGTACAATTGTTTGTGTACATGTATAATAAACTAGCACTAGAACGGGTTCATTAATCTTTTCACACTGCACTAGATGCTGCTAATACATTACCTACCTGTGAATTGAAGCGGTTCTTTCATGGTTTCTAATTGACGCACCAAGAGTTTTTTTTTTTTATGTTATTCTTTTAATTCTTGTCTTTTTATTTCTGATTTTAACGTGTTTAATAAAGCTAGCACATTGTTTTTGTTTTTTTTTTGTTTTTTTTTGTCATCTTTGTTTTAGAACTGCAGCTAAAAGTATACCTTTTACCTCTATAATTACTGTATTGCCAGTTCTGGAAGATCGCTCCCTGGTGGGTTGGGCTGGTGTTGCACTCCTGCTAACTCAACGGTATTTTGAATTGGAATTGAAGTAATTGTGTGTGATTAATTGTGTAGTCTAGTGGGTTTTGTTTCTTTGATTATTTATTCATTCACCTTTGTAGAAGTAGGTATCCTTTAATTATTCCTTTTGGCTAGGTGTTACACAAGCATACAATTCGGTTTCAATATATTCCATATTACAAGGCATGTCACAGCAACGCGTTTTATTTGTTTATTTATTGATTGATTTATTGATTGATTTATTTGTTTCGATGTGGCAGGGCTAACAATAGAAAGGCATCAATCCTTACAAGATGAAGCTTTCAGCCCAAACTTAATATCGAAATTTGCAGTTTTCCCCACAGCTCATTATCAATGTATGATCCCAAATGAAAGCTTCTGTTTTGATGGGACTTAATGCATTAACGCCCATCACAGAGTAGCACATCATAGTGATACCATCTGCTATCACGACTATTGCAGTTTGAACAACAAACAAATTGCGCGTGTAAATCAAAGTATGGGCAAATGCATTAAGCTTCATTCTAATCTTAAAGAAAAAAGAGGCGGACATTGCAAAAAATTTGCGGCGGCAAGGAATGAAACCCGCTAAACTGCTCGGCAGGCCGCTATGCTCATCGCTATACAACCAACGCTTCTATCCCTCGTATATAATAGATGCTCGAATTAAGCCACGGAAATATAAGCTGCTTGGGCAGGATGGCGTTTTCCCTCAACCACCACCGACCCGTTTTAAAAGCTGCCTATACAGCTACTGGTGTGCATGGGAGCGACAGTAAGCCTCAAACAAACATCAAGCAAGCATTGTTGGTTCACTGGTAGAATTCTCGCCTGCCACACGGCAGGCCCGGCTTTGATTCCCGGCCAACGCAACCTTCTTTATTTTATGGCATCCTTATATTGCTTTTTTAACATTCACAGCACGAAAACTAGGATTCACATGTGTTTCACGAACACTTTTTTCAATTCATTCATCTGGTCACAGTGTTTTACCACTACAGCAGGACCCGGCAATGCTTTTCATGCAATCGGCATTAAAAGCTGCCACGTCAGTGGAGAACTGCACGAGTACTCTCGCTCTCATTTCAGACAAGGAGATTTGAATTACCTTCTAGCAGCTCACGCTCACGCCGGGCGCCGTGGCGTGTGTCTGTAATCCCAGCTACAGGGGAGGTTGAGGCTGGCGGATCGCTTGAGCACGGGAGCTCTGTGCTGCAAGTGGCTGTGCCGATCGGGAGTCCGCACTTAGCACGGCATCGACATGGCATTGCTGGGGAGCTCGTGAATGCTAGGTCGTCTAAGGATGGGTGAACCGGCCCAGGTTGGGAACGGAGCAGGTCAAAACCCCGTGTCGCACAGTAGTGGGACTGCTCCTGTAAGCGGCACGTTACAGTGCATCCTTTGCAAAACAACGAAACCCAGTTTCCTTTTCTTTCAATTTATTTTTGAAGTACATGCTGACTAACTGATCCATTCCAAACATATCAAAACGAAATCAAACCTAAACTACTTTTCTCATTTACAGGGACCGCTTCTCTATGCCCATAGAAATGCTAGCCGCCAGTTAAAGCAGTCAGACGGCCCAAACAGGCAATAGCAAACAGCTCGGAGACACGGCAATATTAGTGGTCTCGACAGGTACACACAATATAAAAACGTATCCCTCATGAGAGAACAGCTAGGCCTGCACTTCTTTGGAAACTCGGGGACCAAAGCAGGGACAGCCGCTGGCTCGTTGGTCTAGGGGTATGATTTTCGCTTCGGGTGCGAGAGGTCCCGGTTCAAATCCCGGACGAGCCCGTTTTAATTCTTTTGTATTAAACTTTTCCAATTACTATGCATTGCCGGTACGCACGCTCAAATTCCACGAACAACAATATCACAGCGACCGAGGGCTGATTGCACAATGGTTAAACCAGGACTGCAGTCTTTGTTGAATCTGCAAAGCAACTGCTTATGCATTAAACAGCCTTCTGACGTAACAGACTATAAAACCATTCAGCTTCGAGTTTCTGTAGTTCATAGAGCACTGTTGATTTTGGTAACGCATGTGCTTGTTTTTGGTGTGTAGTCTAAAACAACCACAAAACAAGTGTAACAGATGGGCATTTTGTAGGTACAATTGTTTGTGTACATGTATAATAAACTAGCACTAGAACGGGTTCATTAATCTTTTCACACTGCACTAGATGCTGCTAATACATTACCTACCTGTGAATTGAAGCGGTTCTTTCATGGTTTCTAATTGACGCACCAAGAGTTTTTTTTATGTTATTCTTTTAATTCTTGTCTTTTTATTTCTGATTTTAACGTGTTTAATAAAGCTAGCACATTGTTTTTGTTTTTTTTTTTGTTTTTTTGTCATCTTTGTTTTAGAACTGCAGCTAAAAGTATACCTTTTACCTCTATAATTACTGTATTGCCAGTTCTGGAAGATCGCTCCCTGGTGGGTTGGGCTGGTGTTGCACTCCTGCTAACTCAACGGTATTTTGAATTGGAATTGAAGTAATTGTGTGTGATTAATTGTGTAGTCTAGTGGGTTTTGTTTCTTTGATTATTTATTCATTCACCTTTGTAGAAGTAGGTATCCTTTAATTATTCCTTTTTGGCTAGGTGTTACACAAGCATACAATTCGGTTTCAATATATTCCATATTACAAGGCATGTCACAGCAACGCGTTTTATTTGTTTATTTATTGATTGATTGATTGATTGATTGATTTGTTTCGATGTGGCAGGGCTAACAATAGAAAGGCATCAATCCTTACAAGATGAAGCTTTCAGCCCAAACTTAATATCGAAATTTGCAGTTTTCCCCACAGCTCATTATCAATGTATGATCCCAAATGAAAGCTTCTGTTTTGATGGGACTTAATGCATTAACGCCCATCACAGAGTAGCACATCATAGTGATACCATCTGCTATCACGACTATTGCAGTTTGAACAACAAACAAATTGCGCGTGTAAATCAAAGTATGGGCAAATGCATTAAGCTTCATTCTGATCTTTAAAGAAAAAAAGAGGTGGACATTGCAAAACATTCGCGGAGGTAAGGAATCGAATCCGGCTCAACCACTCAGCAGGCTATTCGCACCACTATACAACGAACGCTTCTATACCCCGTGTATCATAGATGCTCGAATTACAGTCGTAAACAAAAATTATGACGTAAATACGTGTTAAAAAATATCACGTATATACATGACAAAGCAACACGTAATTACGAGAAATTAAATTATCACGTAACTAGGTTTTAAAAAATGAACACGTAATTGCGTGATAGGCAGTAGCGGAGCAAAAGGGGGGGCAGAGGGGGCGGTCGCCACCCCTGGCCCCAAATATGAAGGTTGGCGGGCCCTTCAAGCGGGGCTCAGCACATACTCGTACATTTCAATTAAGTTTCTATTAATAAAGGTTGTAAACAAACTTAAACAAGAATAAAGATAAACGCTTGCTAACTTACTGTACAAAATTCAAGTTTCACGTGCACCGCCCACTGTGGAACCCTTTTGTCGCACTTCCTCTACGTATATCAGAAGACCGCGTGACTACAACCATTAAAATGAACCAGCTTAAAGGTGTAAATCCGTTGCCGAAAAGCGCCGAGAGAAAGAAGCAAAAAAGTTAATTTCTACAGCCTCCTCGTGTACTTCACTCACAAGCTTTTTTGTGAAAAAATCAAAGACACCACCGGCTGACGATGATAGGCTCGATGTCAGCAATATGATTCCAAACGAGGCCTAGGCTTCAACGAGTGGATCTGCTGCAGTGGTTTCTGAACGAGCCTCATCCTAAGAATCAGATACGCCTGCTCCTGTAAGTGATTCAGATCACTCTGATACTGACTGTGAGGACACATTGCACTTACACGATAGTAAATCAGATGAGGAGGACGTGATATTTGAACTTAATATGCAGGAACCGTATCCGACAGATCCCTACCTTTTTAAAGATCATCCTCTGATGCCTGCCACAGTGCGTGTGCTTATCGAATTTGGCCCATGCCAGCCTGGCCTTAAAGACAGCTATTCAGACTTTCCTTATGACAGTGATCATCGACGATTTAATGTTTCTTGGTACAAGAGTCAGGCGAATGGCACTTGCAACGTAGACGGGCACTGGCTCATTTACTCGACAAAGTCAGGCCGTCTAAATTGCTTCTGTTGCTGGCTTTTTGCCGACAGAAAAAGTGTACACTATTCTGATAACTGGGCAGATCCTAATCTTGGATTTTCAAAATTTCGAAAGGGTACAGAAAAGATAGAAAAGCACGAACAATATTTAATCCATCGCGAAGCTGAAAAAACATTTCTCATGACCAAGCATCGGATTAAAACGACAACACTGTAATTGCAGGACTGGTGAAAGCTGAAAGAGAGCATATATCGAAGAATCGTCAGATACTAAAAAGGCTTGTGGATGCTACACTATTCTTAGCCAAGCAGGGTTTGGCATTTAGAGGCCACAGAGAATATGTTGGATTGGGGGCTCCGGGTACTAACAAGGGCAATTTTCTTGAACTTTTAAAACTGCTGTCAAAATACGACTCTCTCTTGGACCAGCATTTAAAGGTTTCCAACCGAAACCTAACGTATCTAAGCCACCACACACAGAATGAGTTAATATCGTGTCTTGCACAGGAAACTTTAAAAGTAATAACTGAAGAGGTCAAACTTGCACGTTTTTTTTCAGTAATTGTGGATTCTACTGTTGATATTGCCAGAGTGGACCAATTTTCTTTATCGTTGAGGTATGTTACTAAAACTGGACACAGCAGTGAACACTTCATAAAATTCGACGAGCTTACCAGCAGCTGTGCTGAGGCTTTTTATAAGTTACTGGTAAACATACTCACTCATGAACTTGGGCTTAATGTTAACTTCATGTGTGGGCAAGCTTACGATGGAGCTAGCACAATGTCTGGACACATTTCAGGACTCCAAGCAAGAGTAAAGGAAGGTTGCAGCTCAAAGGCAATGTACGTTCACTGCTGTGCACACAACTTCAATTTGATTTTAATTGATGCAGTCTCCGCTTCCACCAGCACTAAACTTTTTTTCGGGACTCTAGAAACGCTTTACTCATTTCTGACATCAAGTCTTCCAAGATGTAGAATTTTAGAAGAAGAACAAGATAAAATGTTGAACGGTACTGTTCTTACGCTAAAAAGGCTGTCTGATACAAGGTGGGCATCAAGAAAACGTGCTACTGAGGCAGTGCTGCAAAGTATGCCCGCAATTACCGAAGCTCTTCACAGAATTGTGAGTGGAGAGCTCAAAGGGACTGCACCAAAAGTAGCTGCTGAGGCTCAGGGTTTATTGACAACATTGGATACTTTTGAATTCAAGTTGATGTTAACTTTTTGGAACATTATCATGAAAAAAACATTTGCCCTATCAAATTACCTTCAACAAGAATCAATTGACCTGAATACAGCCCTTGAGCTTATTAATACCTGTGCTACACAGATAAAAAACATACGCTCAGAAAAAGCCTTCGATGAGTTGGAGATATCTGCGAAAGACTTGTCTACAGAGTGTAACACAACCACACTGTACAAAGAGCAAAGAGCACATAAAAAGAGAAAACATTTTGATGAACTGGCTTCAGGAGAATCTATTACGGACAACAGACAACGTTTCAAAGTCGATATGTTTTACTGTGTGCTAGACATCATTTCAAATCAGTTTGAAGAAAGGTTTTCAGACTTCAGAGCGACCACAAAGGAATTCCTGGTGCTCAATCCAAAACATTTTTTTTACATCAACTCAGTAGAAAGGGTTAATAATTTGGCACATTTTTACAGTGAGGATTTACTGGCGAACGACGTGGCTGATGAATACTCGTCTTTTATAGGGATTTATAAGGATCTCTTTGCAGGTCAGGGTGATGCGGGCCTTTCAATTAATGAGGTTCTTCCTTTCCTAATTGCTAATGACATGCAACGTGCATTTCCCAACTTGTGCATTTTGTATCAGATTTATTTAACTATACCTGTAAGCACCGCTCAAGCAGAAAGAAGCTTTAGTCGACTCAAACTCATTAAGAACTACTTGCGCTCTTCAATGCATGAAGACAGACTTTCTGCTTTAGCACTTTTGTACATTGAGAGAGCAACAGCTGAAAACCTCGACTATGGGAATGTCATAAACAAATTCGCTTGTATGAAACAACAAAAAAAGGCCCTTTAGTTGTTGACATACAGACTTGTATTTTCTTTTTTAAATATTATTCTGCATTTTTTTGTGAATATTTTTCTCTATGGATAATTTATTTGTGGACAATAAACTGAACTCATTTCGCGTGCCTACAATATGTCAGAGAGGGGAGTTGAGAACTGAAGAGCTGGAAAACGTCAACCAAAAGGCGTGGTGAGTTATTTGTTCATTTTACTGTTACTCTCATCTTTGTTGTAAAAGAAATACAATGACAACGTGTGACACTTTGGGTTTTAGTTTGCTACCATAATGGCACAATATTATGCACATCGGTATTTAACTATACATAAATTCAGTTATTGTGGATTTCCCTCCATGTAAACCAGCAAATTAAACAACTCTTATCAATGGGGCCCCTAGATTAAGATTTACCCCCCCTGGCATGAAAAGCTAGCTCCACCACTGCTTCTGATAAGTGTGCTTCAACATACGATCACAACACCAGTAAATTATAAGAAAACTATTTTACCAATGGGCCCCTAGAATAAGACTCGCCCCCCCCGGCATGAAAAACTAGCTCCGCCCCTGGTGATAGGGGTCACTTATGGGGGCTTTTTTTACACCCGTGTTGTTTGTTTTAAAACATATTTTTGGTTGTACCATTAATGTACTAAGAGTATACAAACAACACGAAACTAGTATCATGTGACACTAAGAAATTGAATGTTAAGCAAATATAATGACGTGCAGTTGCTTATCATGACCACAAGGTGTCAGTAATAGATTTGATAGTAACCCAGCTAACACAATGATGTTCCCAGAACGTTAGGAGAATGTTATTCGAAAGTCAGGATAACATTAAGTAATGTTTAAAGAACATTTTTTGGAAGGTTTTCTTAATGTTACGAGAACGTTCTTAACTAATGTTATTTCAGGTAACATTGCCAACGACACAAAATGATGAGTTTATTCCCAGTTAATTAGGATCCCTCTTGTAAATGTACTCCCTACTATCCTACCTGCCAATCTCCTGATCCTGCTCTCCTACAGCAGCGGCCTCTTCAATAAACACAAACACACAACTAACCCAATTACATGAGAGGATTGTGGAGATATCAAAAGCTCCGGGTACACAACAACACACACACACACAGGTATGGAGAGGTCACATGAGGCTTATTAGAAATGCATCCAAAACTGATACTGAACTTGAGTGTTTACAAGAATTCGAAAGCTCACTTCAGAGGAATGATTGCCCAGCTTCACTGTCAGTTCCACGAAGTTGCCCAGAAAAGAAAAGGGTTGGGTTAAAATGACAGTTTGGAGAAAATACATGCACAAGTAAAAAGGTATGTTAAGTTAGATTTGAATGAACATGAGCGTGATTCACCTGTCATTCCTTTCCTCCTGTGTGAGGCACGAATCTCAGCGTATCTGTGATGAGGTCTTCCACATCGCTGGCCTTCACACGCCTGTCCGGCCCATAAACTGCTTCTACAAAACAAAAGAGCTGGAGACAGAGATTAATAACCCTGAAAATAATGATTTCCATTACATGAGAGTAGATGTTAAAACTTCATGCTGATTTGAACTTGGCTCTCGCCAAGATAAGCACCAACTAAGACGTAGCTTCACAGTAAACTAATGTGATCCATATGTGTCTCCATCCATTTGCGCTTCCTTCCATATGATGATGTAGATATCCTTCTGTCTGGTGTTGATGGCTGAAGTGTAATGCTGGCCCCAGGGATCAGCTTATTGCCTCCCTAGCGCATCAGCACACACAACGGCTGCGATGCTGGCTCCGGGGATCAACCATAGTGCAGTCTCCCCAGCACATCAGCATGACAACCGTCTGGATTGTGCTAAGTAGGGTACATCTCTGGGGTCTTCAAGTGGGCACCTTCCATCCTCGGTGTTTCGTCGACTAGCCCACGACACCTCAAGAGGGCTCGACGGTGATTCTGGCGTCCCAGCATCACCCCCCTCCGTCCCCCACTCAACTCAGCCCAGCTTACTTACCTGTACATCAGCCTTTCTTTCTTTCTATTGTGCTTGAGATCCCCAGCCAGAATCTTTCCGTCTCAACCACAGCCAGTTGCTGCTCCTCTCTGCTGCTTCAGATAAGTTCTTCACTGTGTGACGCAACTCTTGGCCATTGAATCCGACATCTCTGAGAAACCGGGTTGTAGAGTGTGCCACAAATCCTCGACATCCCACTTCCACTGGGTAAACCCAGACTCTCCATCCTCGCTGTTCCGCTTCAGTGGCTAGTTGAGCATACCGCAGTTTCTTCCTCTCATACGCCTCATCTACAGCATCCTCCCATGGCACTGTTAACTCTACCAGGTGAACAAGGCGTGCTGATCCAGACCACAAGACAATATCTGGTCGAAGGTAGGTGGTGGCAATCTCAGGTGGAAAAATAAGCCGTTGATCTGCCAGCATTTTCCAGTCTCTAGCAGCTTCCAGTTGTCCTGGGCGAGGATTGGTTTTAACACCTTTTCTTGGTGGTTGCTCTTCTGGGTGGAGGAATGTTGTCTTTTGTGTGTAATGTTTTGATGGAACAGGTGGCAACTTATTGGTCATGTTACGCTTGTCTATCAATGCTAAGGCCAAACATCGCTGCACCTGGTCATGGCGCCAAGTAAACCGACCTTGGCTAAGAGCCACCTTACATCCTGTCAAAATGTGCCTTCATGTTGCAGGTGATGAACACAAAGGACATGAGGGATCCTCTCCTACCCAGAGGTTTAGGTTCTGTGGTGATGGGAGAACATCATATGTTGACCTTATAAGGAAACTGATCCTGCTCTGTTCCATTGACCATTGGTCTTGCCTGCCAATCTTGCGTTGTTCCACACTCTCCCATCTCATCCATTCTCCCTGCTTGGCCTGGGAAATGGCCTTTATACACCTCATCCTCTCCTCCTGCTTTTGCACCTCGTTGACTACCAGCTTCCTCCGTTGAGCTGGGGCTGCCTTGTGCCATGTAGGAGGAGCTGAACTGAGACCAAGACCCGCTCTTACATGCTGAACTTGCCCCATGATATCACCAATTCGAAGAGTCTAAACGGCTGAAAACATCATCCCAAAAGCTTTGTTCAAGATCATTCAAATTAAACTGTACCATGCTCATTTGCATCAGCTTTTTCATTTATGTTAAGAAATGAATGAAAAAGTCTTCCCTCGATATGAATTTACATATTTTCATGAACTAAATTAGACATAATCTACCTGGATGAGCCTTAAATTACAATATTGGAATATAAGAAATATGAAAATGGCAAATCTAAATATATATATAAATATATGAATATACAGAGAAAACACACCGTCAATACAAGAACATTGCTCTTAGCGTGCTCCTATTTTTTCAGTTACCATGGTAACTGACATGCGACATGAATCTGAGGCGCTGATTGGCTGACTGCATTTACGTCGCTACCACGAGAACTTTGCAGAGTCAATGAATCGAGAGGCTGAGGCGCTGATCTGATCAGCAGCAGTGACTCTGGTTTAGGGATCCCATCTTTTGAAGAGAGACGTTGTGTGTGACGAACAAAAGGGATTTTTTTTTATATTACAAACAGAAACGATCGTCACTAGTGACGATTCCACTTTTTTTTGTCGTCACTTTCAAAAAACATTCGCAAATTACGAGTGACGAGCGACAGCGAAACCCCTGCTGGTTAGGTCAAAACGGTTGGATTTGGGAACCTGATTTCACATGTTATTAGTACAGGATTTCTGGTCTATTAAATAGGACTACAATGTACCAAGTGTAAACAACAATTGATCATAATTTGTATTGCACATAACAATAAAATAGATAAATGATGAGGTAAAGGTCTATGGATCAGAATATATTTTAATAAGTAAAAAAACCAGGTTTTTTTTGCTCCTCTATTTTGGGCTTCCTTCACCCACTCCTCAAGTTCATCTACTTCATTAGTCGTAGCGAGTGGAAAGCTGATTTCTTCAGGCATTTCTGCACTGCTGATCTGACCAACACCTTGGACTGTTCCACCAGGTTGTTCACAACAACAGCAAGCTGTAGCTGCTGCTGTTTGATGTTCTCAAGCATGGTCATTATATGGCACTCAGCAGCTAAAAAAAAAATATAGCACTCAGCATCCTCGTTTACTACAATAATTACAAACACAGCACTCAGCATCCTCGTTTACTACAATAATTACAAACACAGCATTCAGCATCCTCGTTTACTACACTAATTACAAACACAGCACTCAGCATCCTCGTTTACTACACTAATTACAAACACAGCATTCAGCATCCTCGTTTACTACACTAATTACAAACACAGCACTCAGCATCCTCGTTTACTACACTAATTACAAACACAGCATTCAGCATTCTTGTTTACGACACTAATTACAAACACAGCACTCAGCATCCTCATTTACTACACTAATTACAAACACAGAACTCAGCATCCTCGTTTAGTACACTAATTACAAACACAGCACTCAGTATCCACGTTTACTACACTAATTACAAACACAGCACTCAGCATCCTCATTTACTACACTAATTACAAACACAGCACTCAGTATCCACGTTTACTACACTAATTACAAACACAGCATTCAGCATCCTTGTTTATTACACTATTTACGGAATAAATGTTTTTAATAGGACATTATTAATCCCAAATGCATACAGAGCTGTCATGATGAGACATCACATGGTCATGGACTGTTTTAAAATTCCCTGGCCTGTGTGTATTTTGATCTTTTCTTACACAAGACTTACCAGTACTGTTCCTGCAAAAGAACTATAAAATGAAAAGACAAGAAACAAAGGACTTACCTGAACTCATTCATTGTTATTTTGATTATATACCTGCACACAGACACATTTCTGTTGAAAACTGGTAGCTGTATACAGCCTATACAGCTTTTTAGGTCTGCATAGGTATATAAACCCATTCATTTTCAATGTTGTGTTTATACAGTCCAGGTTGTAGATTATCGCATATGCATATACCACACTCATTTATGTTCAAATGTTTATTACATTTATATATTTTTTGCAGTTGTGTTTCAGGTAATATGTCTGTACATTAACTCAATTCTGTGCAAATGCCTGTTTTTTTATTTCAGTTTGCTTATGCGACATGGATGGATAAAACCACAACTTAAACCCAATCGCTTGATCCTTCATTATAATATTGATGTTGTTTTTAATACGGCCGTTACAAATGGATTGCTCATGGCGCCTCTAGGTGTGCCTATACTCGGGCAGTTCTAGTGTTCACTTTCATCTAGCTTACTTCTACTTTACTGTGAAAAGGAGGTGCACCAATATTTTGAAAGAACTCAAACTCAAATCATGCAAAAGGGGTGTTGTTTTGACAGATTGCTCGTGGCTGCCATCTTACTCTGGCATCCAGAGAGTTCAAATAACACTAGTACAAATAAGCATTTCTAGGTCTATGTGGTGGAGTGTCCCGCACCTTTGTTTATTTATTTATTATGATTTGTTTATTACGGCGAAAGCCGATTTTGTTATTTGTTATTTATATTTTAAAAACCTCGTGAGGATGTGTGGCAGATCAGCTGATTATTTAACTAGCTGACAGTCACGCATCCTTACTAAACTCGTGCAGACTGTGGCCAAGGGGTAATAAGATAATTAACAGCTAGTTAACCCTCGCCAGAGTATAAGAACCTGCAGCTGTCCGTGCTGCAGGGAGGGGTGTATAGAGGAGAGTTCGGGGAGGGGAGAGAGCGAGGATAATAAATTATTTGTTTCTATTTGTTTCTATTTGTTTGGCCAACGCGCCTTTTTGCTTTGTGTTTTGTTATTTGTTTAAATCCTTTGTTTTGTTTTATGATTTAATAAAAGCAGCTGAATGCCGTAGCGTTTCAGCTTTCACCCGCCCATCCACTGTTTTTGGTTCTGTTACTTCCTGGTCCGTGACGTCACCACACCTCACCACTGCAAGCCATCCTGCCACAGTCTAAAATAACAATGATGAGGAGATTACCAGTGCAGGGAATAGATGCAATTCCAGTCCTCCCAACTCTACCAGTGGGAGTGAAAGTGAGCATTTCACTTCTTGATGGTTGAGGGAAATCCAGTCTAGTGGGTACAGCAGTGACTCTCCTTGGTGTCTGTGTCATCATTGAAGGCGACTGAATGAAGTCTTTAACACACTCATCTGGAGGCTGGCTAGGTAATGCACTTACCTGAGGTCTTTGTGTAGCAGGTGAAGTTGAAGGTGGGCTAGGTACTGCTGGTGCAGCTGGCAGGGAGCTTTTTATTGTCTTTCTTGAACCCTTTTTTCACGCAATATCATCGCTGTCACTATCAGTGTCACCAAACCGAATTCTACAAAACAAAATGAATATAAAAACTATTTTAAAACTATACCCCTTTCATATTGATAACATTATAATATATCTTTCACACATGGAGGACATATACAAACAAATGATTTGCAAGCGGTTATTGTGTCTCATTTTTAATTCAATTCAATTCTTATATAATATAATCCCTTTAAACAATGCTAATTGCATACCTGGCCGTCCTTTCTCTCTTTGGCTTCGTCACATCGGCTTCCTTTTCTGACTGCAGATCTGATGTTGAGTAAGTTAAGGAGTCTTAACTTCTGTCTTGACTTCAGGTAATCATCTGGAAAAAAATTAAAAGGATCTTTTGTTTATAAAATAAGGTTCCTGCCCTAACTTTTTCCCCCCCAAGGGTTCAAACTAGACCTATATAACTGACACTTTCCTCCTTTGGATAGTAACTTGGCCAACTCTGATTAAAGGTATCTGTTATTCAGTTGCAATATGGAATATACATGTATACATATCCACAATATTTGGTTACTTCTTTACGAAAAAAAACAAAACAAAACACAAATGCTGTGCTTGTGTGAAAATCCTGAGCTCATGTTTGGTCCAGCCCTGGCCAGGATCTTCTCTGTTCTTGACTGCTCTGTCAATTCTCTCCTCATTGGTAAAGTTTGGCCTCCAGGCTATTCCATCCTTATACCATGTTGGACAGTTATATTGGTCACAAATTCAACTATAAGATACATATCTAAATCTAACACAAATAAAGAAGATTAGACCTACACATTCATTTTTTAAGCTTTTTATACACTGGTCCTGTTTTAGCTTCCATTTTGGATACTGCTATATATATATATATATATATATATATATATATATATATATATATATATATATATATATATATATATATATATATATATAACAATGTTATGCTGCTCTTTGCTGGTATTGCTATTTTGATCAGTCCAAGACTTTCCTCCACCTACTGTGACTATGCCCAAACATTACTAGAAATGTTTGTTAAGCACTCTGGCGAAATCTATGGGCAAGATCTTTTAGTATACAATGCTCATGAACATTGTATAATAAAAGAAACTTTCGAAATTCCGTAGCCTTCCAGCGATCAGCTTCACGTAGCGACCAAGGTTTCCTTGCAAATTCTGCTGGTATGTAGGCATGCATATCTGTCAATCTAGTGGACAGCCTTTCAACAAGACAGGCAGGAAGATGGCACTTGAGTGGTCCTTTTGTCCAAATATTTCTCAAGTGCCAAACAACCCCTAAACACACTAAATGCATATAATCCAGGGGAAACTGCAAGAGCAATCCAACATGAATTCCACGAGCCCTTCGTTGCATTCACAACAGGTGGGGGAGTATCACTGATATCATTCACCTGCATTTCATTTTCTTCAGTCACTCTTCTGAGCATTCTGTCTACATTTACACGAGCCCTTCGTCTGAGAGTAGAACTGGAGAGCAACATCTTTCTGTTCATTATCGAAAATTAAAAACATGCACTCTTAAAATAACAACGTGGAAGACTATATCAATATAGAAAAGTTACGGCAGTATTTGAAGTTGCAATGAAGTTTTTCAGGACTAAAAGGGGTAACACATGCACATGATATACTGTAAACTACAATATTCATGAGTTTGTAACTGAAAAGAATAAACCTGCAGCTGCATTAGATGTTCCTTTAACACAGATACGGTAATAATAATAATAGAAAAAAAAACTGTTTTAACACAAATCACATCAATCTGAACTGTGGCTGTTTGTTACCGTTAATATTTCAATTCCGTTCATGTTCACAAATCCTAACTCATTAAACTACTATACTAAATTCAGCTTTTAAAAATATATAGACACAACTGCATATAATATTTCCATAAATAATCCAAACACAACACTACTTTGAAACAAAGTAGGTACAGATTTAACATGGGCACTATTTAATCTTTTAAAGGCTCAGTACATTTAAGGTCAGACAATCAATAATCGGTGCATTGAATAATTGTTGCACCTTTAGTATATTATTTGCTCAAATGTATTGTTGAATATCTACAGATCTTTTTTTCCTTACTTTCTTTCATAACACTTCAATACTTGCGCATCAACAAAATGCAAATGTAGGCTTCTTATTTAAGTGTCTGCTCGCATGTTCCCCAGAAGGCGCTGCTTGCTCTCTGTTAAAAATTATTATTATTATTATAATTATTATTTGTTTATTTAGCAGACGCCTTTATCCAAGGCGACTTACAGAGACTAGGGTGTGTGAACTACGCAGCAGCTGCAGAGTCACTTACAATTACGTCTCACCCGAAAGACGGAGCACAAGGAGGTTAAGTGACTTGCTCAGGGTCACACAATGAGTCAGTGGCTGAGGTGGGATTTGGACCGGGGACCTTCTGGTTACAAGCCCTTTTCTTTAACCACTGGACCACACAGCCTCCTATATTATTATTTCTTAGCAGACGCCCTTATCCAGGGCGACTTACAATCGTAAGCAAATACATTTCAAGTATCACAGTACAAGTAATAATACAATTAAGAGCAAGATAAATACAATGACTTTGGTTCAAGCAAGTACAAGTATGACAAAATACGATTCAATAATACAGCAGATAACAGTGTCAGTGGTAGTTACATCAAGATATGATTAAATACAAAATACTACAGATTAAACACTTGGCAGATTACAGTACTCTGAAGTACAGGATTAAATACAGTAAAATAGGGGGCAGATAAGAGCAAGTAAAGCGCATTTAAGGAAGGGTGATACGTGTCCCAGGGGAAGAACATAGGAGTTCTACAGGTGCTTTCTGAAGAGGTGAGTCTTGAGGAGGCGCCAGAATGTGGTCAGGGACTGGGCAGTCCTGACATCTGTAGGAAGGTCATTCCACCACTGCAGGGCGAGGGTGGAAAAGGAGCGGGCTCTGGAGGCAGGGGAGCGTAGAGGAGGTAGAGCCAGTCTTCTAGTGCAGGCGGAGCGGAGAGGTCGAGTGGGGGTGTAGGGAGAGATGAGGGTCTGGAGGTAGCTGGGTGCAGTCTGGTCAAGGCATCTGTAGGCTAGTACAAGAGTCTTGAACTGGATGTGAGTGGTGATCGGGAGCCAGTGGAGTAAGCGGAGTAGTGAAGTTGCATGGGAGAAACGAGGCAGAGAGAACACCAGGCGGGCAGCAGAGTTCTGGATGAGTTGGAGCGGACGGGTGGCGGACGCAGGGAGGCCAGCCAGGAGGGAGTTGCAGTAGTCTAGGCGGGATAGTACCAACGCCTAGACCAGGAGCTGGGTGGCGTAGTTGGTGAGGAAGGGTCGGATTGTTCGGATGTTGCTAAGGAAGAATCGGCAAGTGCGTGCCAGAGTGGAGATGTGCTGGGAATAACAGAGGCAGGGATCCAGGGTGACTCCGAGGTTCTTAACGGAGGAAGAGGGAGAGAGTGTGGTAGATTCCAGAGGAATGGAGATAGAGAGATCAGGAGGGGGGGAGGAGGGAAAGAAAAGGAGGTCCGATTTAGAGAGGCTGAGTTTGAGGTGATGCGAGTGCATGCAGGAGAAGATAGCAAACAGACAGGTAGAGATACGGGAGGGGATGGTGGAGTCAGAGGTGGGGAAGGAAAGGAAAATCTGAGCATCATCAGCATAGAAATGGTATGAGAAACCAAAGGATGTGATGAGGGGGCCCAGGGCACGGGTGTAGAGAGAAAACACGAGAGGACCCAAGACTGACCCTTGGGGGACTCCTGTTGAGAGAGGGCGAGGTGTGGAGGTTGCAAAAATGCAGTCTGGCCTGCCATCAGTTCCCCTGCATCCTGATAAAACGGGCACAACATGTTTTTTTTTTTTTTTTTTCTTAACAGTCAACCTGAAGCCACAGGAAATCTTTAAGCCACTGTTGGTTGAACTGTTGGTTGACAAATCAGTGTAACTGGCGGGTATGGGATTTGTCGTTTTTAATGTGTGATTAACAGTGGGCAGTGGACACCAATAAACTACATTCCCAGAGTGCATTACGATTGCGCTCTGAGTTTCGATCCGACAGTGAGGTTCGTTTTTCCTCTTTTGCTTTATACTTTTCAGCTGAAAAAATAAATCACGTTTATTGTTTATAGTCAACCTTTAGGAATTTCTAGTCGCATATGTGCGCCTAAATTAAAATGTACGTTCGCACAAGCATTTTGTTCGTCTCATGAGCAGAAACCGGACCCATAAAAACTATAACGAGTAGATCTATCGACGTTTGGCTCAGACACAAGAACGAAATATCTACAAATATCTATTCTTCCAAGAATACCGGAAGATCATTACTATAAGGTTCAGGGTGTACTCCCGGTAGCTCCAGGCGCATGTTCGGAACATTTTCCAAACCTTAGAGAAAAGAATATTTATCAGATATGATTGTCGCTCTCGCTCTCGCTCTTGTCACCCAGCCAGCCAATCAGAACTCCCCTCTTCTCTCCAACCCCTCTACTCATTAAATGTCAATGTTGCAGACAGTGCGCGTGGGAATCAGATTATTAGGCTGTAAATGATTATATTTATTTATTTATTTATTAGCAGGGATTAATAATCATCCTGAGGTGAATTTAAGCGGGCAGCAGCCTTCCAATAAATTAAAAACGAATATATTGTGCATGGACAGATGTGATCGCACAGTTCCGTTTTTCAAAGCTGGTAAAGGACTTACTCACGTAACTAGGTTTTAAAAAATGATCGCGTAATTGCGTGACAGGGGTCACTTATGGGGGCTTTTTTTACACCCGTGTTGTTTGAGTCGATGCGCTGTAAGTAGGATACAGTCACTCTAATAAGCACATGTACTGCCCGGACTCACGAGTAAATCCTTTACCAGCTTTGGAAAAACGGAACTGTGCGATCACATTTCTCCATGTAGAATGTTTATGCTGTTCTATGTTGTGAAAGTAAATAAATGCTGTTTGTTTTAAAACATATTTTTGGTTGTACCATTAATTTACTAAGAGTATACAAACAACACGAAACTAGTATCATGTGACACACTTGCAGAAATTGAATGTTGAAGCAAAGATATTCTATTTAACAAGATACTCGATTAATCTGTACACAGGAGAGTTTCAAGGTGGCCGCTGCAGATCCACATTGAGAGGAACGGAAGTTCCTCGTACAAGTTAGAAACACTTTTTTTTTTAAACTACCGAGAGTCTCTATGCAGCTCAAAGATTTTAGCTGTTTTTACCATGTTGCAGCGGCAAAACTAAATCACTTAGAATTACCATCTGTACCAGTATCAAAAGTCTGAAACTTTCTTACCTCAAATGTGAAAAAAGCGTACATACCTCTAATACGCAATGAGATATACAGTATATAAGGGTGATTTTTAATTGAGTACAATGCCACATACGTGCATTCTCAGTACTGATGGTACCAGTCTTATTATAACGCATATTTCTTTGACTCTCGTGTCAGTGGAGAGAATGTATAACTAATCTATACTAACTGTTTTATGAAGTAACGGAATTGTTACTTGATACCATACACACTAAATGGCAATACAATCTCTCCTTTTGTTTATCTGAAAGACCCTATAAAATCCAGAAAAATCATTATTATTTTTTATATAAATCCGTAATGCTATAGGCTTTGCGAGTCATTTAAACAGCTAAATGCAGTAACTAATAAGTCCACATAAAAATATAACAATACTTTTGAAGACAGCAACTATGTTGCTTGGCCCTTTAATAACAGCAAACGTGATAGCATTAACCATACAATACGAGCGGAAGTAAACTTAAATCGAACCTCTCGTTCCTCTGCAACAGAGGATATAAAATCCCTGTAAAAAATTAAAAAAAGGTTCCACCACAGTGGAAACATTTTTTTCTCCTGGATTCTTTACTTCTTAGAACACAAGGTGATCAAACATGAAAACCCCAAACCAAAAGCCTAATTATACCAAACTAAAACAATGTTCATATATTTTCAAATATATCAATGTAATCACAATTAATGCTTAATAATGTGTCTCCTGAATTCAGAACAGGGTAACTTGTGAGGGTCTGGAACAAACTCCCCAGTAATATTGTTGAAGCCGACACCCTAGGATCCTTCAGGAAGCTGCTTGATGAGATTCTGGGATCAATAAGCTACTAAAAACCAAACGAGCAAGATGGGCCGAATGGCCTCCTTTCGTTTGTAAACTTTCTGATGTTCTTATGTTCTTAACTAAACCCTTGCTATTCCCTTTCATAAAAAATGTTAGGTTACCTACCATAACCCTGGTTCCCTGAAAGAGAAGACGACCACCAAAGACATTACGTATGTGATATGCCTGCCCATTGAGTAGGTATCACTGAGTTCTCTATACCAGAGCTGCCGATAGGTCCCTTCCTGGGATGAGGCACTCAGTCCCGCCCACCGAGGGTATAAAACCGTCACTCACAGGAAAATCTCCCCCTTTTTCCATCGAACCCGCGAGGGCGACTGAAGCGACCTCGCAGTTGGTGGTCATCTTCTCTTTCAGTGAACCAGGGTTACGGTAAGTAACCTAACGTTCCCTTTCAAGTCTAAGACGACCACCAATGACATTACGTATGGGATAATGTATACCAGAGCCGTTACGAGGGAGAAGGAACGGCAGCATATGAGGGACGCACAAGCACTGTCTAACCAAGGGGTTAGCGGTGTGAACTTACACCCTCAAGGACCCTTGTGCCTACAGAAGGCAAGGCAGGGTGTACCACATTAAGACGGTAGAACCTGGAGAAGGAATGCAGCGTAGCCCAGCTAGCTGCAATACAAATATCAGACATCGAGGCCCCTCTGAAGAGGGCCCAAGATGTAGCCAACCCTCTAGTGGAGAGTGTGGCTACCCTACCAGGTGGGGGCAAGCCAGCACTATTATATGAAGTCGAGACTATATCCACAATCCAATGTGAGGTGGATGGAAGGACTCCAATTCCACAGACTGATTAACATGGAAAGCTGTGATCACCTTGGGGAGGAAAGCAGGGTTGGTGCGCAGAGACACCCTGCTGCCATCTATAAGACATAGATAGATATAAGACACGTTCCCTAGCATTCTGCAGTGTACTGACAACTGCATCCGAGAGCCCTACGGTGGACAGACGGTCCCGTTTAGGGGCCAGACCCACAGTTGGAGTCTGCTCGGTCCTCGATGACAGAGGGTGCCTTGCGCCTGACTGAGGAGATCCATGTTCAGCAGGATCCCCCAGGGCTGGCCTTGCTGCAGCTAGCAGAGGTTTAAAAACCAGAATCTCCTCGGCCATCTAGGGGCCACCAGGAGAACTGTCGCCTTGTCTCTCCTGACCTTCTCGAAGAAGGCATGGAGCAGCCGCATCGGCGGGAAAGTGTACAAAATGCATTGGGCCACTCCTGGGCTGCTCTCAGCTCCCATGCATTTATGTGCAGGGATGTCCAGCAATCTGACCAGGGTCCGCAAACTCCTCTGCCTGCCCAGACCACCCCCCCAACCAGAGTTGGATGTGTCTGTCATCACCAATTGAGAGTTGTGTATCACTCCTATCCTTACACCTTCGCTCAGATGAGAGGCTTGCCTCTACCAGCGTAGAGCTTCCTAGCATAGGTGAGACAAGGTCAGCCGACGGTGTCTGTCGCGCTTGGGGTGCAGCCGAAGGCACTGAGCCACACTTGGATCGGGCGCATGTGGAGTAATCCTAGTTGGGTGGGTGATGAAGCTGCGGCCATCAGACCCAATAGTTTAACACAACACCAATTATACTGTGAACCCTTGTTGAACAGGGCCAGACAGTTGCGAAATGCAGCTACTCTGTCGTCCGACAGGTAGGCTCGCATCGTAAGGGAATCCAGCAGGAGACCCAAGTAGACCGTACTTTGCACCGGTATTAACTGGCTCATCACAATCACTGCTTCCTGCGACGGGGACAGATCAACCAGTCGTCCAGGTAGTTCATCACCCTGATCTCTTGCAGCCGCAAAGTAACTAGGATGGCATCCATGCACTTTGAAAACATGTTGGGGGGGGGGGAGGGGGTAAGGAGAAGCCGAATGGCAACACGGAAAACTCATAGACGCTCCCCTGAAAGGCGAAGCGGAGAAACTTCCTGTATGCTGGACAAATAGGGGCGTGGAATACGCGTCCTTTCGGTCCACTGTGATAAACCATTCGCCCGGCCTGGTGAGTATGGCGGACGCCAGCGTCTCATTCTCTCCAGTACCAGAGTACAGGAGGGGAGCATTGAGGCTACCTGCCGAGACAGTAAGAAGGCTGCAGCAATTCCTCAACCGCTGGTCCAAAGGAATGGTCAGGGTGTGGCAGTAGCCACACAATATGAAACAATAAACGTTTCATCTGCTTTTGCGTAATTGCGAGCAGTATGCCTGGCCAGGCGATTTTCCTATTTATATATCTTTCAGAACCTTTTTTATATGTTTTTTATTCTACTCTGCTTTGTCCATGGTTTTAAAAGAGGCTAATCTCTATTTAAAGAATACTATTGTATTAATGTTACATTTATATAAATGTCTGGCATTTGTCTGCTGTTTTGCCTTTCATTATTTACGTGCTGTTGCTTCAGTTTCGTTTTCAATGCTTTTTTCGTATCACCCTAATGGCTTGCCGTAGTTCAAGGTAGCCCATGATTGGTCTGTTTTTATGGTCCTGGATATTTCAAAGGCAGTCGGAGGAACGAGGAGGAAAAAGAGATAAAAAAAATATACGATAGAGTGCGCCATAGTCCTTTGTAATAAGCAGAACTGTGTTTTCTAGTGTTAGAACTCTGATGCAGTTATTCTCTTTAGCAATCCAGCTTTATTTTGTTAGGCTGCGTTTGTACATTTGCTTAACAGATAGTCTAACAGCTTTCTTCAGTCTATGAATATAAGTTTGACTTTAGGTTATGTTAACAAACAATGCTATGCTAACATAGAGAGCTTGTTCTTTTATATTCTGCTCAGCAGTTATATTATCGCTATTTCTAGTCACGGTTTGGTTTTGTTTATTTTATGATTTGTGAAGGTGCTATCGTTCTTGGATGGTTTCCAATCGACAGACTGCAGCGGACTACGACTATGGAGGACCTACACCACCGATAATTCAGCGGCCGGGTGAGAGCAATCCATTTTGTTGACGTGCAATATTGATTGGATTATAACTATTTTTCGTGAATGGCCATTCTGTTTCTTTTTCTTCTGGATATATTTTGTGTTTGATGATCACGGGAACTGAACATTTACTTTCAACTTGTTTTGTATTTTCTTTGTTCCTTTTTTTACACGCTTTAAAGAACTGCTTGAACTCTTATTTCACTTTGGTATGTAACTGCATATGAATGTTTACTCACCGCCGTGTGAGTTGTGGTCCTATACAGTTTGTTATTGTTGATTGCTTGTGACAGGCTAGCTGCAGGGATGACGTCAGGTCAGAAAGAAACACACAGCCAGACGGTACTGGGCTTGAAACTGAGACGCAATGGCTGCGCTCAGTGCGTTTAATAAACAAATAAAAGGTCTTAAACAGAAAACAGGACACGGCACTTGAGGCCAAATAAAACAGACAAACAAAACGGACTAACACTTAACAAACGGTGCACGGGCAGACAAACACACACGGTGAGTTTAAACACTTATTTACGTTATTTTACTTTCCTTTCTCCTCTCCTCTCCACACCCGTTCTCCACTCACCGAACACACAACCCCGAGTGAGTAAAACGTGCACCTATATATACTGTTGTGCCGGGATTCAATTACTAATTCATTATTCACTTGAATCCCGGCACGTGAATTAATTATGTGCAACCTTGTGCTCACATATGAAATACTTTAAATGCACGTGATGTGATAGTGCAATCCCGTGCCTAAATACAATTATACATTTTAAATACTCGTGCTCATTACCCACATTATATCCCGTGTACCAACTACAATACACCAACATTAACACACCACACGCAACATACAACATAAAACACAAGCATACACACAGGGGCGGGGCACATTGCCACATTGCTATAGAGTTTTTAGGCTAATGATTTTCTGTATCGTTTCTCTTGTGGGCAGGGATATGTCTATGTAAATTAGCCAACGTATTACAAGTACTGTGTTTCGGCCTAACAGCAATGCTATGTTGGTGGCTAGTATTGTTTCTCTCTTATTAAGCATATATTACTAGAATGATTGGTAGTTATGGTTATGTTTATTTCTTGATTATTCTTCTTTAAATACTCATGATATATTTGAATTTCATTTCAAGGATTGTTTATTGTTTGTAGGTTTGGTTTATTTGAATAATTAAATTTCGTCATCATTTACCTGATTGCAATATAGGAAATTCTTTTCTTGATTGCTGTAACTGGTTATGGAACAATGCTGATGTAATCCGTTATAAGGGGAGGTAGGGGCTGCTTCTGAAGGAAGGAGCTACCTTCCCTCGAGACCACGATAGAATCACATCACGGTCCTCCTCAGCAATGCTGACACCCGGTTCTGTAACATCCGGGACAACCACCGGTGCAGGCGGGGTCAGCTCCGGGGCCGGCGTTATCGGCTGAGCTGGGGCCACAGCAAGGGCTTGAGCCTGCTGCCTGGCCAGGGGCTCCCAACACCGCGTACGGCTCAGCCGTGCTAGCAGGGGACCTTAGCCATGCTTGATGTCTGCACAACCCCAAGGGTGTTGTTTAAGCACCGGAAAGTGTAGACCTGTGTATTGAAGCACCAAGGGTGTAGAAGCACTGAGGACACTGAGTGAGGTAGAATATAGTATTGGTGCACCACAGGCTCAAGGAGCTGCGGCGTGTTAGGCAGGAATAAAAGTGTACTGCTTTTTTTTTTTTTCTTTAACTGCAAAGGCAGTAATAGGAAAACATAGAGGCTTACACACACAGCCATTCAGCTATGGAAGAAACACATTCACCACGCCAGGCGGGTGACCAAGTGCACCGAGTAGGCGGGCTGAAACAAGCCGGCGGATTCAACTCAACAGCGGGACACAGCAGACCCGAGGTCCGGTGGAGGATCACGCGTCTCTTTTGTTTTTCTTTCTTTTTAAAAAACTGCAATAGCAGAGGAAAACACAAAACAGCGAGTGCTGTAAGGTTAGAAAGCAGATTGTCATCGCAAAGCCATGTAGGCTGTTGAAAAGAAAAAGAGTAAACAGAGCGCAGTTGTGCAGCGTTTAGCTGAATTCACAGAAGACGGGATCCTAATTCCAGGGAAGTGGCAAGCCGGCTTCCAGCAATGAAATTGCAGTGGAACTCCAGAAAACTCAAGAGAGTGCTATTTCACACAGTCTCGATCACAGCAACTGGACAGGGGTGTCTAGCATGGACTACGTGCAGTCACACGACCAGGGCAGCGCGTAGCCTACAGCGGAGTGGAGCACCGTCTACAGACAGAGGGCAGCGAGGCACCTCGTGCATCGAGCACCCGAGGGCGCTATGTGCACTGATGTACTAGACACCTGCCTACCAAGCACTGTGCGCACAGTGTACCGTAAGCACTACATGCGTACTGTTTCTATCAACACGCTCAGCTCAACACAGAGGTCTTACCGTACCATCTTGAGAAGCAAAAAGAGAAATGGCTCCTCAGGATGACGGTTTTAATCCCTCGGTGGGCGGGACTGAGTGCGTCATCCCAGGAAGGGGCCTATCGGCAGCTCTGGTATAGAGAGCTCAGCAATATCTACCCAATGGGCAGGCATATCCCATACATAGGGGTCTTCTTAAATCACGGTAAATTTACGTATTTTTCATGGGTATGTTGCAGAATAAAATTAGGATTTCGCAGACATTTCACGTACTTGTTTAAACATTAAATAAACCTAAGTAGCAAGTATTTCAGAACACTATAAAGCCTAAAAATAGTGGTACTTGCTTCCTTACTAAAACAGTGTGCTATCGTTTGTTAAAGGCAAGCATGCAGCATCCCCCTGCAGTTGACTTGCCCATACATTGAGACTGCACGTTCTGCACACACTGAATTGGTTGGAAGTTAAGGCAAAGCTTTGCCAAGTTATACAGATGTGGAAATCGATTAGAAACAGCCCAAAAACTCGGTTACACAAGGGCATCTGGCATACTTTAATAAAGGCAATGTATGCAGCACGTTCGTGGTCATGTTATTTGTCCCATCCAATAATTTATTTTATTAGTACCAAGTCAAAACAAAGGAAACGTGGATATTCGGGTCTAAAATTCCAACTGCGAAAATGTCAGCAGCAGGTTGAAGCGAGGTGGCTGTGCTGGATCGTTTTAGTACTGATTTAACTTGCAGGAATACTTCTTGTCTGCGCTGACTTTCCAGTTTGGTTTCTGAAAGCTGTTTATTTAATGTTCTGTTCAGCAGCCTCTGCAGTAGCCTTTTGTTAACGTGTGATTCTGAAGCTAAATAGCGATCGCTCGTATTTTCTCCAAAGACACATTAAGATATGCAAAATAATTACTTCAGTCTGCATGTACAGTTTCTTTGGGAAATATCTTGAAACAATCATCAGCAAAATATACTTTGCTTTCTTTGTCGTTCATTTCTACTATTTTACCTCCAATGCTGAAAACTAGATTTTAGCAACCTAAATCAAAACAATGCAGCACCAACTTTGTCCCGCCCCCTCCTGCACAGTACAGGTCACATAAAAGCAGTAAAGACACACTGATAGGCTGATTAAAACTTTGCCATTTGAATAGTAAACAAGAACGGTAACCGCTTTGGAGAATTTTTTTTGGAAATGTTATTTGTGGACGTTTTTTGTTTGTTTGTTTTTTGCTTAAGTGCAATGCACACGGGACAGAGAAGGAATGAAAAAGGGCTATCTACAGAAGGAAGACACGTAGTTTGCGTCGCTTGCGTTGTACAGTAGTTCATTTAAACAAGGTTTCTTTGTTTTTGTTTGTATGCATTGGCCCCTAAGAGGTGAATTTCACGATTTCCGCGATTTAGGTAGACCCCTACCCATACGTAATGTCGTTGGTGGTCGTCTTCGAATTGAATGGCGCTTGTGTACTTACTGTTCATAAGCCACTTCTCTCACGCCATTGTTAAGAACATATTCTGTGGTAGAAAGGTATAATCCTTATGCAGCTGTATTTTCTTTATGATGCAGTAGCAATATTACGATCTTTGGCAAAACCGAACATGCAATGCAATTGTTTTGTTTAGCATTGGGACAAATACGCAGCTTCAATTAAAATATATTTTCTATTCACGTCACAGAATTTATAAATGACAGTATAGAAACTACCATGCAAATGAAACCACTGCATTAATGAGGTGTGGAATGAATAAAAACACGCATTATGATACTTTCTTCAAATTAGTGTGTTCAAACTATTTTCTTGTAGGAATCAGCTGTTTGCAAAAAATCTCACCTGTAGTCCGACCTAGAGTTTATGCACACGTGCGATTGTTTTAAATACGGCGTTCTATAAGAGATTTTCTTTTAAAGTTTGCCATCCGACATCACAGTTAGCGAACGCATCAAGTATAGTAAACACTGGGTGCGTTCGCGGAGATCATTCTGTGCAGAATCTGACCAGTTTAGCCAATGGGTGCGTTCATGGAGATCATTCTTAGAAGATCATTGGCTAAATTAGTCAGATTCTGCACAGAATCTGCGCAGAATGATCTCCGTGAACGCACCCCATTGTCTCTTGCCGTGCATGGTGCTGATACGATCACTGATAGGTTGAAAACGTGAACGCCCGTGTGGGAGACCTGACATGTCTGCATTTGGAAGTGGATAAGTGGACCAGCGGAGTAAAAGCAAGCCAGCCAGGAGACAGGGCTGTGAAAAGGACTCGACCATGCAGAGCCTACAGCTGCAGTGGAGAAGTCCGTGAAGGACCAGGTTTCAATCTCCAACTGGCACTTGAGTAACTACTGACCAGATAATATCACAGGAACAGAACCCTTTCATATGTTTGATTGTATATGGATCGCTTGTATGAGCAGACTGCAGTTTTAAAAGCTGCTACAATCATGGTATATATAAGCAAGGACATCTACAGTATTTATTACTGCATTTTTAAAATGAAATTGTTGATTAACATTATTATTATTTGTTTATTTAGCAGACGCCTTTATCCAAGGCGGCTTGCAGAGACTAGGGTGTGTGAACTATGCATCAGCTGCAGAGTCACTTACAACTACGTCTCACCCGAAAGACGGAGCACAAGGAGGTTAAGTGACATGCTCAGGGTCACACAACGAGTCAGTAGCTGAGGTGGGATTTGAACCGGGGAGTTGAACCGGGGACCTCCTGGTTACAAGCCCTTTTCTTTAACCACAGGCAGCAAAACATTTTTTAATATAGTTTTTTTTTTTTTTTTTTTGCTTTACTAGTCTCGTTGTCAATCAACAAATTGATATTAAAAACACAGGAGCCTATGTTTGTTAATACCCAAGAGAGAGGGGGGAGTATTAAACACATCCTGAGCAGAAATCACCTCATTAAGAAGCAATGGTATGTAGCTCATTAAAGTGCTAAAAGCTCTCTGGTGCCCCCTGCTGGACAGCATTGGTTTTGCACTTCACACTGCCCACATGATAACTGCTGTACACTGTGCTGTGTCTTGAGGTGCCGCAGATTCACCGTGGCATCGGGGAAGTTTCCACAGAACCCACTGCAAGAGGCTGAGCAATGCAGGAGAAAAAAAAAAGAGAAACTTCCATTCATAATAATAATCTATTTAACACTAGAAGGACAGGAGATATACTCATACCTAGAAGCCTTTCTGACGACTGTTTTCAAAACACTGTAAACAGTATAACAAAAGGAGAAACAGTCCCGATGTAATTAGTTTATTTTTATTGTGTACGTCACAAACATCTGAACAACCTAAGCATGCACATTATATATATGCACATATATATATATATATATATATATATATATATATATATATATAAATAAAATGAACATTTATTTTACAAATCAAAACAAGAAAATGTAAATGAACAGACATCGGTTTACAACATACCTATTTATAAAACTGAAACGATAGCAATACATTTTTTAACTTTAACAGCAATCGGTTTATTATCAGATGAGCAAAAGTAACCAAACAACAGATACATAAACTTAGAAAAAAAAAAAGAAACATTTTTACAGAAGCGCACAGCACAATAAGTTACATTAAAAAAAAAAAAAAGTATATTGCTTTTTTGCGACAAAAGGGTATTAATTTACCTTGAGTCTAAGTCTGTTCACAATCAACACAGATAATGCGCTTCTCCACACCGCCTTTCTGCACAGCTGTCCGAAGTTTTATTTTTATTGCACTTGCCAACCTGGCATTGGCGTCTCTTGCGACTCTCAGCGGGGTTGCCAGCTTCAGCTGTGGGTATACGCTTGGCAGTCTCCCTCTGTTCCAAATGCTTCTTGCGAAGTTCCTGTGCTAACTGTAAAATATATTCTCTCCTTGGTAAATTCTTCTCCGTGCATTCTTTGTAAAGTACCCAGGAGTTGATGACTGCTAGGTCCAATACATTGTGAAACACCTGAACAGACCACCGTCGGGAGCCAGCTTTCACAGAATACTTCCATGTCTTCTGATCCAAAACATCAACTCCATATTTTGTTGCGTTGTAAAACTCCACGGTCTCTGGTATTTATTTTCACTAGTCCCGATGCTAATTGACTGACCAAAGCAGCGCAGCTGACAAGCAAGCACCAGCCTTCAAAAGGCTGATTGAAAAGAATAGACTGTCAGTCATTCACTCCGACAGAAAGTAGAGTCTAATCTGATTACAGCTAAACACATTGAGGACTGGTAAATAAAAATAAAGTAGAATACCGTTCTGTATAATCTAAATTGTTTTCAAAACCGCCAAAATGACCGCCGCGGGGCTTCTAGTGTTAATATATTACTAACAAAATCAGAATGCTCAACAAGATGATGAATGGTCCAAACAAGATGTAGTCGTTCATATTGTTGGTCCATGAGTTTTTGATCTGAACAAATTGTGATTAGGGGTGACTATTTATCAAGCAAGTTTATTCTTTTGTTTTCAGTAAATATTTTTGTAGTCAAATGTACTCCTGTTTAGGTGTTTGCAATTCTGAGAATGTTCTCGAGTCCTGTAAGAGCCTGCAACTGACTTAACTTCTTCATACTAAGTGCAGGGATAGGATTACACACCTGTGTGAATTTTATTATGTCTTTTAAGGTGTCCTATCTGGCTGAATCTCTTCCCACAAACAGCACAGTGATAAGGTTTCTCTCCTGTGTGAATGCGCTTGTGTTTATTAAGGGATCCTATGTCAATGAATCTCTTCCCACAAACAGTGCAGTGATAAGGTTTCTCTCCTGTGTGAATGCGCTGGTGCCTTTTAAGGTGTCCTAAGGCACTGAATCTCTTCCCACAAACAGTGCAGTGAAAAGGTTTCTCTCCTGTGTGAATGCGCTGGTGGATTTTAAGGTTTCCTGAGTTAATGAATCTCTTCCCACACTCAGTGCAGTGATAAGGTTTCTCTCTTATGTGAATGTGCTGGTGTGAACGAAGATTTCCTAACTGTGTGAAACTCTTATCACTGGTCTGTATGTGGGAAGGTTTATCTCCTGTGTGAATGCGCTGGTCTCTTTTAAGCAGTGATATATGATTGAAACTCATCCCACAATCAGCCCAGGAAAACTTAGTCCCTCCTGTGGGATTTCCCTTGTGAGTTTCAGGAGTGTCTAATAGACGGGAACTCTTTCCACCTTTAATAGAATGAGGCAAGGTCTTCAAGTTGCCCTGGGTTTCACAATTGTTAAAACATGCAGAATGTGCCGTCGCTGTTCTCTCCACAGTAAGTGGGTGTCTGTCTTGTAAAGAAGGGATTTTAACTGATTGAGTTCTCAATGTCTTCACATACTCTTCTTGGGGTGTCGTTTCTCTGTGTTTCTTGCACTGTGGTTTGCCTCGAGAAGAGTTTTTGCACTGGGGTGATAGCATGGAGTCGTGTTCTCCTTCATCTACTTTAGAAGCTAAAGAAAGAAAGAAAGAAAAAGAGACAAAGGTTATTGTACAGCATTCTTCTACATGCACTGTTCTGCAGGGCTTCATGTCATAAACATGACAACTAGAGTGAACTCTGATGACTGTATTGAGAGAATTCAGTTAGATCCACTTCATATCAATCCAGTTAATGTCAGCCTCCTTTTACTATCACCATATTCAGGAATGTAGATCAAATCCATGGCTACATTTTCATGAGAAGTTCCTGGAAAAACACAAATGCTTTGTACCTGTCTTCTGTCTCTGTTCTGAAACACAAGCGAATGAGCAGTTCAGTGATTGGTTGCTTGAGTCGTGCTTGGTCGTTTCTAAAAACAGAAATTCCATTTGCAATCCCACACACTGCACCTTGTCTTTTTATTCTGCCTGTATTGAAGACACACGACATATAGAACTATGTAGGGCTGCAGGGGTTTGGTTTTTCCACATCAAATGTGTCTTTTTATAAATCAAAATTTTTGTGTAAAATATCTGTAGAGCAAAGATCTGGTAAAACTACAATGCCCAGATTCCCCTCACAGCTGAAACTGATTCGCTGGTCTGCTGTACAGGACACCTCCACACACGTACTTACTGTAAATAGAAATAGCCTGCAGGTGTTTTATTTTTGACGTTATGGCAATGCAGTGGGGAAAATCTCAATTTACCAAAGAAAACATTCACCTGTCAAATATTTAAACAATAATAATTAAAACACACTCCCAGAGCCTAACTAACAGGAATGCATGTATGTGAATTAGGGTGTTTGAGAAAATCTTAAATTAGTATCTAGACCTTACATAATATTTAAATGCAATTATGCAGATTGACAGATAACCTACAGAAAGTGTGCTTTCTCTGATGCCTTAACAGTGTAACTAAAGTTGCTGGAGAATTGGAGTTTTGCTGCTTGCTGCTAAGGGAGCTTCATGTTCATATCAACATGAGGTTACAATCCCACTTGTGAAGGTGTGATTAATGCACAGTGTGCCGTTGACAGCATCCCTGCAGCTATCATCATTGATTGCATTGGTCTAACAGCACTATCAATGAATATTGATGACCAGACACTGACTTTGATAAGAAGCCATTTCTGTAATCTCAAAATAAACCTTCCACTCCCACCCAGAAGAGATACTCATTATATATTGAATATTTTATGCTGAATTACCTGCCCATATGATGTGTTTACAATTACAAAAGCAGTAACTTGAGCCACAGATTGAACAGGAAACAATGAGGTTGCCTTGGCCTTGCAGTTATCTGAAATCTTATCTCTATCCCTGATACAGAAATTTGCCAGTCTGAATATCACTCACATTAACAGTCACTGATTTCCACCTCACTTAATGTCACTTTCAGATATAAAAGTGTAAGATCAGGTTTACCGTAAAACTTCAAACTTCAAGCCTGTCTCCAATACGCGCCGGGTCTGCTGGCAAATACTGTAAATAAACGCTAAGCAACCCGACTGGATGTGACATCACCCAGTGATGGGACATGTGATCCCTGCAGCTCTGTAGAGCTGTGGGAGCAGCACAACTGCAAACAGCCTACCAGGAATGGGGAAAGGCACAGATCTAACACAGGGGTGTCCAAAGCCAGCCTTTCCAGTCCTGATCTTTGTTCCAACCCTGTTCTAAATTGTTTAATTGAACCAATTAAAGCTCCATCCAGGCACAGGAGCAGCACTTTATAGAAGTGAAGCTGTTCAATGTGGAGTGGAATGGCCTCCAGGAGCGTGATTGGACAGCGCTGATCTCACAGCATTCTAAAGAGGCGTGGCAGCGGCTGCACATCTAGTGTGATTGGACAGCGCTGATCTCACAGCATTCTAAAGAGGTGTGGCAGCGGCTGCACATCTAGCAGGTGCCTCAGGAGCAAGCACAGTGATGTCCTTGTTGACATAGTGGTTGGGCAGCATCCCCTTGGTTAAAATATGAATCTCAAGCACACTGCTGGTGTTAGGTACCAGGTTCTGCAAGATGAATAGGCATATCAATGCTGCTTGTTTTGTAGGATTACCTCTAAATCCCAGTTCACATTCAGATGGAGAATCATCACACAGGTTGGATCCCAGCTTGTTGTTCTCCTGAAGTGTACAGACATGAGAAAGTTCCTCTGTGATGGGGACACATTCCTGCTCTATGAATTCCTCTTTAATATGAACACTTTCCTGTTGAAGGACCTCTTCATCTTTAACACATGCCAGCTCTGTAACCTGCATTTTTGGCCCCTCCTGTGCTTCAGATTCAGGGATAGCGTGGCTCTCTATGGGATCTGTGAAAACAAAATTGTATAAAATTAGATCTCTTACTTACTAGCTAGGTTTGTTAGTTGCTTTGATCAGGGATTGTATCAAAATAACCCCTCCAAACTGTTGTGTTCAATAATGTGCAACATGCATTTAAAGTTACTGTTCCTCAGTTATTTCAGATAGGGGTGAGCTGGTATAATAGTTTGGTGGTTTAGGTACATGATGGCATTGATACCATTGCTGTTATTCTACATTGCAATTATCGGTTAACGCTTTGTTTGTGTTCCTATGAACAAAGTGAAGGAAAAGGCATTTTCATATGAACATCTTTTTATTCTACATTCTGTACAAAACAAGACTCAGTGCTGCTGGGCTTTCTCACCTCCTGTAGCCTCACACTGGAGCATTGCATCCACTTCTACCTCCCTGTCAATCACCATCATGACCGCCGTCCTGCTTTTGCATTGTTCTAATGCAAACCTCCATTTCTCTACTGCAAACATGCTTAGAAACCAAGCAGGGAGACTTGCAGTCTTAGCAAAGGGTCTGAGGAATGTCTTTTTGTTACCTGATAGTGTATTGTGAGAACGGTTTTGAAGGAAACGATCAACACAGAATACAAGTTTCAATGTGTCAAATACAAGTATGACATATACTGTACAACTTTAGGGTGCTCAATTCGTTTTGAGGTATGTAGCACTTGCAAGGTAGGAGGAGGCACCAATGTCATCGAGGCGCATTGCGGTGAGGGGGGAGAGTGTGGGAGGGGGGTGTCCACCCTCCCACTGGGAACAATTCAAAAAAAGAGATATAAATGTTGCATTCTGGCACATGTGTGCATGGTTTAAGTATGTTCTAGACTAGTAGTGGTCTGCTTGTAGTGTCTGACAAGGGTGCACAACAATTCATCCCTATTACTAGATGTACATATTTTAAGAGTCATAATCTAAGAAAAAGGTGTGTGTACTTTTAAGATGTTGACTGTATAACCACTTAGAAACTGCTGATCGTTCACTTCAACAAGCTAGAGTTGTGGATTGGTGCAGGCAGGGTGCTGCTGCCACCCCCTTTATCCATCCAGTTAGGTCTGGAAAGATCGCTCTAAATGTGTTTGTGGAACAAGAAGGAAACAGGACTAAAGCAAAAGAATGGCCAGCGAATGAGCAGCGACTGTACCAAAGCAAACTCAACAGCACTGGATCAAAAAGAAAGAACCAGGAGCACTCTTTGGTTTAAACTATTAATAATATATCAAATCTTCATAGTAGGAAAAAGGTGCTCTTTGGGGTCCAGGGTTTCTTCAAAAGTTTAGTAAGAAATATAGGGGAAAAAATACCTGCAAATCCATTGTTTTCATGTAGCTTCAAATGAATCCATCAGACAAATGCCCAAAAACCAAGGGACTCTTACAAACATATAGGTAAAAAAACCTTTATTAATGGGGCAGATCCAAAACTGAATATTAAATAGAAGAGGAAACCAGCATGTTCTAAAAACAAACAAAGAGACTAGCAATGCAAACCAGCCTTCATCAGGGTGTAGTCTCAATTAGCAAACAGCAATACATCAGCAATCACATTCAATCAATTATTGACATGAATTACATTAATTACTCAAGTCAATTAATTAAACAACTTAAATCAAAGAATTCGTGGAAAGCAATCAAACGAATAAATATCGAAAGAGACTACATCAAAAACTCACGAAGAGCCAATAAGAAAATAACATTCAGTTCACAGGTTGGGTCTGTAATCCAGCTCTCCATTCAATCCTGAAGATTCCGTAGCTTTTAATTGAAATATCCAAAATGTGTCCCATTTTAAGAGAGATTGGAGTCTGTCGCCTCCCTTTACTGATGTACTAACCATTTGTATCCCTAACACTTTAAGGATCAGTTCTAATCGCGTATCTATGTTCCGCTACCGTTTCTTTTAGTTTTCCCGACAGAAAAACACCCACATGTGCATTCCAAACGATAATCATAAGTAGCGTTACAATTAATCAAGTTCTTGATCTCATATGATCTTAACATCACTTGTGTATCTTGCACAAGTTTACGATGATTGAAACCCCACATCTGAATGTCGCTTTTAATTGTCTAGGAAGCCAGGAACTCTGTTTCTCATCCCGATAGGTAGCTATGAATCTCTTCTGCTCAATTGTTTTGCGTTATTACAAGCCTTATCAATTATTCCAGGTCTATATCCCCTCTGATAATCTATTTTGCAAAACCTGATGATTGTATATCAAATTCACGTTCTTGACAGCAAATGCGTCTTAATCGTTGGAATTGAC
This sequence comes from Acipenser oxyrinchus oxyrinchus, assembly GCA_030684275.1. Classification (NCBI taxonomy): domain Eukaryota; kingdom Metazoa; phylum Chordata; class Actinopteri; order Acipenseriformes; family Acipenseridae; genus Acipenser; species Acipenser oxyrinchus. The sequence goes on along the minus strand of CM060304.1, from coordinate 347,499 downwards.
CGAAAGGAATACTGTGTTTAACCAATTTGGATGTAAACTCTCGGCTGTTGAGTATTTCTGTCAGTAATTTTGCTATACATAAGTTTGCAAAAATCCTTCACTATCTGACTGCAATTAAACAATTTACCTAAAAATAGATTTGCAGTCAAACAGTTTAATCAAACACGAAAACACGACGTGCTGCTGCCTGTATGGTGATATTAGATCACAAATCATTATTCTAACCCTCTGCAATATGATCTGTGACTGTCTCAGTGGGACTCGATACAGACATTACTTTACTAGAAGGATACCACTGAAGTCTCTTAAATTAGCCTGGTACCTATTTAAATATATTAAATAATACAGTGCCTCGATTAGACTCCTTAAAACCAATATTAGGACAGAGCTGTTATTAACAACGCTTATAATAATCAAACACTTTAAAACGTGTCTGAAGACAAATGCTAACCAAGATCTTTCCAGTAGATGGTGGTTTAAGGTGTTGGATTGACCGAGCAAAACCACACAATAAAATCAATCTTACCTTGAAATATGAAAGGCTGTTTAATGTCTGCATCTGCAGCGTTTATACACCCTCGCACGGCTTTCAGCTCGTTCTCTGATATTTCCAATCTCAGCTTCAGACTTTCATTCTCTTTCTCCTTTCCAGCCATTTCCACTTGTAATTCAGTGTATTTACTGCCACAAACTTTAGTAACTGCACACAGGACGGTGTGTAGAGCCGCTTTCACAGCGTGCTCGATGGTAGAGGCGAGCTCGTCTTGAAAGAAGGACACGGAGACACTGACCTCCATCTTCACTGGTTTAGTTTGAGACTGGTCTAGCGGAATCTTCTTTTCATTCAGAAACACCGCCTGCGGTTTTTATTTTGTAATATTTATTTTTTGCTGTAGCCTTCCCATTCAAATATATTCATCACTTCTTCTGGTGTGATGAAGAAAGAACACAAACAACAGGCTTTGCAAGGAGTAACTTTCCTTTCGTCTTTTACAATCCCGCAGAGCTCTGCTGGAGCTTCAACGCGTTTGTTTCTCAGTAAATCATCTCATTGAAAAGCTCGACTTGTCTGTAGCTGCGACTGACGCGCTCCACTGTGTGTGTGAAACTCAACACAGAAAAGGGATCATTTCCTTTTCCTGGTGTTACGCAGAATTCAGCGCCCCATGGAAATCAGTTTCCTCTGCTTATAGTTCTGCATGCAATCAGGTGGTCTGGCGATTCGTCTTCCACACTTTCGCCAAGGTTTGTTTTGGCCGAATCCCGAAGTGAACACTTTTTTCTAAGGTTGAGGGTGAGGGTTAGTCTATATTCGCCCGATTACGCGACTTTTTTTTTTCTAGACGAAACGCGGTAAATTACTGGCAGGGGAAACTGATTTCCACGGGGAACAGAATTCTTCGTAACACCGGAACTCCTTGCAGATAACAAGAAAACACAAAAATCACAAATTATTAGAAAACATATCAAATCAACCTAAATACTCTGAACAGCAGGAGACAGTGTGCTGTAAAATCATCACTGACTGCAGTCACCTCTCTCCACGTAAACAAAGCACACCTTTCTATTTCCTGTATTGAAAATGCAAGCGTCACTATCAGAAGGCGGGACTGGTTGGAACTATTGCGTATTATTGGCTGCAGAAAAGCTCTAACCCCAGCATGCGAGACTGATTGATTGGCTGGCCTCCGTGTCGAAGCAAGGGCGAGTCGAGGAGGTTATGAAACTGGATGCCAGAGTTCGCCATGTTGGCTCTTTAAGCGCTATATTCTATGCAATGCTGACACTGTGGAAGATCCAAAATGGCGCCAGTTTCGACTGTCTCTGTTTTCTAATGCGCGTTCTCAATTCGATGAGAGTCGCGGTTGGAATTTGCATAAACGCCCATACTCTAACATGGGTTGCGTTTGTTTTGGTCTGGGCTTGTTTTGAAGAACGAGGTCGCTATTTTTCTGTCAGAATTCTGGGTTTGAAAGCTGCAGAGGATTTTACATCATCAGGTAGCAGTCGGCAGTGCAGTTTAGTTAACATGCCCTACCAACATGCTTTTGACAACACTACGTCACTACGAGTCAAATGCAACGAACTGAAAGGAGCTTACTAAATGGGCTCTACGTTGTAGGGTTATTATTATTAGTTTATTTAGCAGACGCCTTTATCCAAGGCGACTTACAGAGACTAGGGTGTGTGAACTATGCATCAGCTGCAGAGTCACTTACAACTACGTCTCACCCGAAAGAAGGAGCACAAGGAGGTTAAGTGATTTGCTCAGGGTCACACAATGAGTCAGTGGCTGAGGTGGGATTTGAACCGGGGACCTCCTGGTTACAAGCCCTTTTCTTTAACCACTGGACCACACAGCCTGATGTCGGGCAGGTTAGGTCTGCCCGACATCAGCTGCCAGGATCGACCCAATGTAATTCTACTCCTCGGCACTCAGTCGGGCCTCTTATGTCGGCCCTAGGGAGACATACGCCCCCCAGCCGATGCTGAATACTACTTTTCGACAGAGGCCCTCCTTTCACCCGCTTTATAACCTACTCGTCCCTAAATCGCTGAATGAACTGATTTACAAAAAGGCTAGAACGTTCAATTTCCACACCGAACAAGCTGAACGCATTCGAGTCTGTCGGTCTCATGAAATTCCGGCTTAATTAAGGATGGCAAAAATTTAAGTCTACAAAAAATAACATGCTTTTGGGATAGTACTTTGTTAAGTGTGTTCATAGAATGTTGTTTTCGCTTATGAGTTGTGACGAATGCATTTGTACTGCAGGCTAAGTTTTGAGATGCAGATGAGTTTCAAATAGATTTTATTTTTCACTTTGATATTATGGACTTTTTTTTGTGTTGATCAGTGGCAAAAACTCCTAATTAAATCAATTTTGATTCCATGTTGTAACACAATAAAATGTGGAAAAGTCCAAGGGGGGGTCAACTTAATGACCTCTACCCCTGTCAACTCACTGACCTTTACCCCTGTCAACTCACTGACCTCTACCCCTGTCAACTCACTGACCTCTACCCCTGTCAACTCACTGACCTCTACCCCTGTCAACTCACTGACCTCTACCCCTGTCAACTCACTGACCTCTACCCGTCAACTCACTGACCTCTACCCCTGTCAACTCACTGACCTCTACCCCTGTCAACTCACTGACCTTTACCCCTGTCAACTCACTGACCTCTACCCCTGTCAACTCACTGACCTCTACCCCTGTTCAACTCACTGACCTCTACCCCTGTCAACTCACTGACCTCTACCCGTCAACTCACTGACCTCTACCCGTCAACTCACTGACCTCTACTCCTGTCAACTCACTGACCTCTACCCCTGTCAACTCACTGACCTCTACTCCTGTCCAGCTAACCTAAAATAGGACTGTTTTTTTTGTGAGTTTGTGACCCAATGTAAGTTTCGAAACTCTACATCAGAATCCTAAATTAAATCTATGAGAGAATGTTTATGGAGTTTAATGGTTCAGCTTAAACAGCATTTAACAAGGTTATTATTCAGATCTACATTGTTTGCATACTGCATAATGTATCAATCTAGGAGGAGAGAAGTTTGGGGGAGGGATTTTCAATTGTGCTGATTGGCTGCTTTGTACGCATGCTACAAAAAAGTCCCCTGCACGTCTTCAGAAAGAACATTTTGTATTTACTGAAAAACCATGTAGGTTGTGTATATTTATTATTGTTCTGAATATTTATAGATGAATATGTGTGGATGTTCTGCACTGTTGCTTTTAAATGCAACCTGGTATCAGACCCCTTTATTCTTAGGGCAGTCATCTCAGAAGACGCAGACACTGTAGTAAATGAGAAGCTCCAATCGAGAAGAACAAAACAAACTGCTAATGTCACAATATATTCCAGACACTGGCAACTGCTGTTGAGCACAAAATGTTTCTTTTAATAAATATTTTGTTATGAATTTTTTAACTAACATACATGCAATGTTATATACAAACATATTCTCCAATATATAACTTTACCATTCACACATGGATAACTCTAAATCAACAACCAAACCCAGAGCTAATTAATAATTATTATCATTTTCCTGTGTGTGGTAGCCTGTCCAGCTGTAATGCACACAGCATTAGATCATTAGATGTTTCCATTCTGTCAAAGTTGGACATTTCTCTCCTTTCCAGTATTTAAAGATGGACTTTTTTAGATAGGCTATTTCTAATGAGAGGTATTCACCAGGTAAATTTCTTTCCAGGGATACAGTGCATCCACAAAATAGTGTTTATCTTTTGACACACACACACACACACACACACACACACACACACATTCATTTTAATAAAAGTATAAAAATACACCACACACACACCCTACATCACTACCACACACAAACCAATTACTACAGTCTGAGGTATCTGGATCTCCAGAAAGTACAACAGGATCATTCAAAGCACATTAGCTTGATTTTGGGTTCAGATACCTGCCTTACTGGCAGAGTGGAGCTAAAAGGGACTCGGAGGGGAGGGGTGGGGTGGGTTAGGGGTAAAAAGATCAGAATATCATTGCCATTACGCACATAATAGGAGGCTGTGTGGTCCAGTGGTTAAAGGAAAGGGCTTGTAACCAGGAGTTCCCCTGTTCAAATCCCATCTCAGCCACTGACTCATTGTGTGACCCTGAGCAAGTCACTTAACCTCCTTGTGCTCCGTCTTTCGGGTGAGACGTAATTGTAAGTGACTCTGCAGCTGATGCATAGCTCACACACCCTAGTCTCTGTAAGTCGCCTTGGATAAAGGTGTCTGCTAAATAAACAAATAATAATAATAATAATAATAATAATATTAATAATAATAATAATAATAATAATAATCTGTCCTGCTAAGCAGCCTGCTTGTGGCATTGCTCCAGACTGTACTTCCTTCAAGGTCTGGCTCAGCTGTCTTGTTGTTCTTCAGAACTTGTTCACGGAGTGCTGGATCTGCATTGAGGATCTTGCTGAGAGACTCTGTTTCAGCACAGTTGCTGTAGGGCCACTTTGGTTCTTCATCGGCTTCACTGTGGCAAGCCTCGAATGTAGCGCCTTTGGATATATTAATGCCATTTGTGCATGGAGGTTTTTCACAATAGTGGTCTTTTCCCCTGATTCTTTTAAAGGCTTTGCATTTCACTGTTTGTGGAAGCTGGACGGCACCACCTTCACCTGCAAGGTGTCGACACAAGAGGGAGGCTCCATGGAACTTGTTCTTTGTTTCTCCCTCTGTCCTTTCATAATGACAAATGCAGATGACAGTGGCCTCCAGGGTGTAATAGTTGAATATGAAATCTTGCTTGGTTTTGGCACACTCAGTTCTTTTAATAAAGTCGACAGATACTCCATTAACTGTGTTTCATTTTGACTGCCTTTAATCTTTATGACTCATGCTTTTAAAGGGAAAAAACTGTCATTGGATTTGGGTGTAAAAAGCTTGAACAGATTTTTTTAATAGAATGTCTTTCTTCTCGTCTGTTAGAGAAGATGAAATGAAAAAGGGTTGAGACTTGAGCTGGGGTTAGACACAGTGATAAAAGCAAATGGAAAGCAGGCTGGTGTGCAGCGAAAGAGCGCTTCTAAGAAGATCCTTTGAGAGAAGAAGGGCACCACAGAGGTGTCACACAGAGGAGGAAGAGAACTCCACTGGAACTGTGGAATAGAGCAGGTGGAAGAGACACAGGACAATGTCACTGAGTTTTCAGATCTACACTGACCGCATCAAGGAGGATGAAAAAAGGTGTGAGGGTTGGCAGGTGGGTGCAGAATTCATTAAAAGGGTTTGAAAACTTCTTGTTTAGTTTTAATAAGTCTTTCTCTGAAAAAAAAATCTCTAGGCATAATTTTCTTCTTGTGAATGTTGCCCAGAAAGATGATGCTGTGCAGCACGTGGTGAGGAGCAGAGACACAGAGAGAGAGTTAGTTTACAGACAGCAAAGCTAAAACCAACAACAACTGCTCAATACTTATGTAGAAAGGATAGCATGCCATGCAAAACTGCCAGGTTACACAAAGGCACTACATACATGAGGGTTAGAACTGCAGTCCAGTCTGAACTGTGCACAATTCATAAGGATATAATCCCCAGGCACATTCATTATATTAGTGTAAAACTCAATGTCATTGTGGGATGCTGCGGCTTTACAAAGACAGTGCTTCTACAGCCCAGAGGTGAAAGTAGCTTTAATGTCTTACCGGTACTGTATTATTGTAAACATGGTGTAAATTTTCACTGTTATGCAGAATATATAGAGGGAAAATAAACGTCAGTGCATATCCACGTGCAGTCTTTGAGAGACGTGCTGCAGGTGCATTTCTTACTGTTGCCAAACAGGTTTGTTTAAGCTCAAATAAAAGATCTTTGACAGGCTCCGTTTCCTCGGCCAATTTCCTGTGCCTGTGCCGCAGTGCTATTTTTTCCTAAAAATACTTAGTTTATCATATGAAAAATAAAGACAATATAGACATATGCACTTAAGTTTTTAGTGTATTTCTACAATAAAGCCAAACTTTCTCATTTTAAAACATACAGCAGGGCCTCTCAACTTCACAAGCCTTTCTATAATAAACTGGAGACAAAAATCTGGTGTTACAAGATTTTAAAAAAATGCCCTGACACCAGGTCAAACGTAATAGGTTAATCAATCACATAACTTAATACAACACCTAACGTACCCCTGCCATTGTAGTTTCTTCGCAATAAATAAAGTGGCAAATTACACATTTTCATAAAGTAATAGTGTTTCTTTTAAGCTGTGCACACTAGTGAAAACTGTCAAATTTAGCTTAAATAAACTCTTCAAGAAATAAATGTGGAAAAGGGGGCGTTGCACAAAGAAAAAAACACCATTTTGGTTTTCGTTTATTAGCCAACTCTCCTCATAACAGAAAATAGGATCACAAAAAATAAAAACGTTTATCACTATAGGTAACGTTTACTTTGTAGTTTGGCCAGTGTCGTGGATTTTTGCCTTCGAATTAATGTGCAGCAATGTTTGTAAGAATATTCAGATAGCTTCTCCGCACTAAAGAACACAATACCACTGTTTTCATATCACACTAACACTAAGCCAAATGGGCGGAGATTTGTGACGCATGCCAAAGGAAATCTCATCAGAATGAAAGCTGGCCAATCAGCTGACTTGTTCCTGATTAAGTTGCCAAAAAAAACCCACCACCAGCCCTCTACAAAACGCCATATCACGTATACATTTTAAATAATAATAAAAAAGTTTCCTTTTTTTTTGTAGGCTGATTTTGGTACCCTTAAAATATACAGAACACAGTGTGTGTGTGTAATGTTTAGGGGTCATAGATGAGAGGTATTCATTTTGGACACATTTTGGTTCTGGTAGTAACGTTATTGGTAGCACAGTATAGGAAAGACAACCTTATACACTATGTATTTATCTATGTCAATTTGTACTTATTTTTCCAGTCGAAGGCATGTAAATTATTTGTGTTATAATCTTTCAGTAAAGTTACTTAGTACTTAATGAGTTAATGTTTTTATAATTATTTCCATATTACAGATTGCTATGTTCAATGTACTGTATGTAATTATTGATTATGTACTGTGTAGCCTTGAACAATTTAAGAGAGAATTTAAAAACAGCAAACAACTCTTTATCTAAACAGAATCAGCTATCTTCAAATAACACAATAGAAATAGCTAGGTAGACTGATGAGAGAGAGAAAAATTCTTCATCAAATTTTCTTTATTGATACAGAAATCATCAGTAATGTCAGTGCAGCAATTTTCAAAATTATATTTTTAGATTTACAGTGAAAAATATATATATTCTTAAAATAGAAAACACAGGGATAATCAGAAAATCTGGCTGTATACACAACGTAGATGCACATGACATAGCTGTATGTATCCCTTTAAGCGCTATACAAATGTATACTATTTCATTTGGCTCACCAAACACCACAGTATAAGAGAGTTTCACCTTTTGAGCTTCTTTACAGGGTATATATACATCATTGTATCCCTTTAAGCACTATACAGTCTGCGCTGCTTTATCAGGACGCTTCGAGAGAACTAAAAATATCCAGAGTAAGCGGCTGTCCCAATTAAACGAGAGGCATTTGAGACGACCTTAGTTACATTGTTTTGCTTCTAAATGAAAAAAAAGAATGAAATCACATCACATTATGAATACATCACTTAAAATATGAGTCATTTTTTTTATTCCTAAACAAAATGAATCATTTTTTTTTATTTCTACATTAAATGAAAACTAATAAAATCACATCTTATCACAAGGCAAGGTACCTGCGATGCTGACACACCAGCTTTCTGACACCACCAACGATCATTCAGTATTCTGTTGATACCACAAGTATATTCAAATAAATGGGAATAAAATGTGTACATTTTTATATTAACAATTCATTATTTTACCATATAACAGTGAGAGTTAAACATTTAGCAGCAGGTCAACAAGAAGTTGCCTTATAGATGAATTCTGGCCATAATTGCAATATTTTATGATGAGTGTCAGTGCATAACTATAAACTGGAGTGTTGAAAAGTTTGGAAACAGCAAATGAGGATCATCTACTCAGGGGTACCAAGATATTAAAAAAGAGGAGTGAGGAAAACCTTCAATACAACCCCAGCCCTAATCTTGCTGTTTCCAAACTTTTGAACACAACTGTATATTTCAAAGACTGCTAACCTTGGCTTTTAAAGATATCTTAGCTTCCAGCATTGCCAACAATGTCACTGGTCCCCTAATCGATTCATATCTTTTTGTTCTTGAAAAACCCTGGGTGTCTTCAAAATAAAGAAAAAAAATAAGCAAAGAATAAAACATTCTTAAGCGCTTTAACAAGGGGACCAGTGCTTAATGTATGTATTCATTTGAATGCCTTGGTTTTGAATGGGGTAGTGCAGGACTCAGATTCGGAACTGAGTGACAAAACCCAATACCAAATTCCAGCTTCAGGTTTTGGGACTGGCCCAGCCCACTTTTGGCTCTGCCCATTTCTGAATTGCAGTCTTGCACACCCCTCCCTCTCGGTGTTTAGGTGGCATGTCAACTAAGCCTTCGTATGTCTTTAGAACAGAAGCAGCACGGAACTGCAGACAATCCCACTCATCTCTCTGTTTAACACCTTGGGTAAAACTTACACAAGAAACAAAGTTAACAAACTTTCAGCTACTGCCTTCTTTAGTTTAGGCTTAAGCCAAACAACTGCTTACCTGACTTCGTTTCTTCGTTTTACTTCAGAATCCTGATTATTGTTTCCAAGGTATGGATGATGCTATATCTTGGTTTGCTGAATAGATTACTGTCCTCTCTTCAGTAATACATGAAATTATTTATTTATTCATTTTAGACAGGCAAGCACAGATGCTTTGCAGGTAGATGCCTTCCTCTGTGTGTCAAACAAAATGAATTACTTTTTTATATACTGTAAAGCCATAAATATTTGCGATCAAAATATTTGGCGAATCACACCCATAAAACCTATTTTGCTCCAGGATTGTTGACTATCTGATGCAATATATGAAGTATGTATTGTTAGTGGAGTTTGATATTAGTGCCAACAATGTTTGCAGGTTTTTTCATAAGTGAAAAATGCACCATAAAAGGCTTGCAAATATTTATGGCTTCACAGTAATTGATTGGTGATTATTATAATTAATTAACTTGCTCTTTAAAAGGGAAAGCCAACATTACAATAAAACTACAGAAATAAAAATAGCTTGTTTTTCTTTTGTGTATTGTTTTATTCTAATGTTGACTTTCCCTTTAAAAGCAAATTAATAAATTATAATAATCACCAATCAGTTGTATAAAAATGTAATTAAGTTTGTTTGAATGCACACCGAAGAAGGTATCTAGCCATAACGTGTCTGTCTGTGCTTGCGTAGCTGCCATTTAAAAAAAAAAAAAAAATGTCTTAAATAAATAAATAATCTTTTTTTTTAATTTGAAGTGAGTGCTGGTCTTACGGTAAAATGTAATATTTCTCTTTGACCAAAGCACCCAAAGTGAATGTTGTGAATTAAGATTCAAGTTTTCTTTGGAGTTGAGCAAACCCTTTGATAATTTATTGAGCTCTTCACATGTCGGCCTTAGCAGCGGAAAGATCTTGCACCACATCTCATAATAGGCATCACTTAAATGAAATATGAACAATTCATCTGCATGCTTCCACAACTGAACTACTACATTCTTGGGGCGGTGGTGGTCAGAAGGCACAATTTCATTGGACGCAACCTTTTCTGCATTCTCTTTTTCTTCAATGCGGGCCAGTATGCTCAGAAATTCGGCTTCGTTGCTTTTGATGGATTCCCTGGTCTCCTCTTTCATTTTCTTTACTTCTTCATCCTGCATTAATTCATCGTATTCTTCTTCCGTCTTGAAAACAAACCAGAACAAACACGTCAGTGACAAGCATCCCTGCCATTCAACATTAAACAATGGCATCCAAAAACAGAGCACCAGGACCAAGCACTGAAGACACGTAACAATGTGAGTGTGACATGCAGACCGGTGGTCTTCATATAACCCTAGATTATATAACAATGTGAGTGTGACATGCAGACCGGTGGTCTTCATATAACCCCAGATTATATAACAATGTGAGTGTGACATGCAGACCGGTGGTCTTCATATAACCCCAGGATATATAACAATGTGAGTGTGACATGCAGACCGGTGGTCTTCATATAACCCCAGATTATATAACAATGTGAGTGTGACATGCAGACCGGTGGTCTTCATATAACCCCAGATTATATAGCAATGTGAGTGTGACATGCAGACCGGTGGCCTTCATATAACCCTAGATTATGTAGCAATGTGAGTGTGACATGCAAACTGGTGGTCTTCATATAACCCCAGATTATATTACTGTTAATAGGTTATGTAAATTATCAAGACCAAGCTTCATCACTAAAACCACTTTCAAACACGGTCCATGATACAGACAGGCAAACAGGCCAATTCCATATAACCCCAGATTGTGATACTCAGAATTACTTCGTCTGCTAATAACGTCCACATCTAGTTTCATCAGAACTGGAAAAGCGGTTTACTAGAAAATGTAATTGCAGCTTTTTGATGATTTTTTTTCTTGATTTCTAAGATTTGTCATTTGTGTTTATTATCATTACTGTATGAATGACTTGCAATCAGTTCTATGCTTGACGTGTTTCAACTGGGTCCCTAGACCAGTTTAGGAGTCTCTGTATATCAATCGGTAGAAAAATGTAGTAAAGGTTCAAAACATAATGACCACACCCACATCCCAATTGTTGCCATTCTCTATATCCTCCTCTGACAGTGAAGAGAGGCATAGACATTGTGTTCACAGCACCCTGGTCATTACAGCTTTGACTTTGACTCGTTTTATATTCTTACCATAGGAGCAAAACATTCCCCATAGTTGTAGACTTTGGTTCCAGGAAACTCAATTCCCTTTTGGAAGAGGTCCTGCAAGCTGTCGGCCACTTGGTGCAACACCTCATTTTCATAAGCATAGATGTTGCCATCTTTGCCTGCCAGAATGATCAGCTGCAGCCCCACCGCCAGACTCGGGAACATATCAATGGCACCGATAACTCTCATCTCTACTCTTTCAGGAAGGTAGAAATCTTCCCATGCTTCAAGCTCATCCTCCATTTCTGCATAGATTGTGTCATCTAGCCCCCCAATTCTCATTGGATACCCTGCTGGCTTCTCCAGAGGCACAGTCTGCCCCCTGTATTTGTCCACTTGTTCCGATACATGGTCAAGGTAGTTGGGTGACTCTTTTGTAAGAAAAAACAAAGATAAGTGGTGGGTGTCAACCTTCAGGGATCAAGACCTAAGATATGGTATATTAACTGTATCAAAGCGTTTTTCTGACAAAAAACAAAGAACTACCTATGTTGCATTATATCATAATAGGAGGCATGGTGGTCCAGGGTTAAGAAAGGGCCTTGATACCAGGAGACTCCTGGTTCAAATACCAGCTCAGCCACTGACTCACAGTGTGTGTGTGAGAGAGACTCTGAGCAAGTCACTTTACCTCCTTGTGCTCTGTCCTTCGGATGAGTCATAAAACAAACAAGGTCCTATTGGAAGTGACTCTGCAGCATCAGCAGTTGATGATGCAGAGTTCACCCCCTGAGTCTCTAAGTCGCTTTGGATAAAAGCATCTGCTAAATGAATAATAATACTAATAATAATCATAATAATAATAATCATATCAATATTTTAAATTGACGGCTCTTTAGTACGGTGTGAATTTACCAGAAAACAACAGTCACACATTTGTAATACGGCTGTCATAATCTTGTTATGACCATCACAATTTAAAAAACAATTGCATAAGATGTCAATTGGGTTCACTGCACGCCATTCATTTGACAAGTTACACATACCTTTACCAAAGCTGCAGAAATCCTGGATCCTGGAACAGGCACTCTTGCTGCTGCAATTCCAAAAAACAACTCAAATATTAGCAAGTGCAGTTATGTTATGGTCTAATTCTTTATAGTGAACCAATTCTAAATGAAAATGTTATGAAACCTGCCTTGTGCAATGAGTTTTTTAAAACAGTTATGCTCAGTATGGTACTGGCCTCTTTGTTTTTTAAATCCCTGATTTTTTAATATTAAACTGTATCATCAAAGTCTTTAGAAAGTATTTGATCAGTTCAGTAAGTTATTGATGCCAGTCTCTGACCCCTCAGAGCAACTCACCCTCAGAGCCGGTCTGAAGAAGATATGATCGCTTGAAAAGAAAATCTAGCAAAGAGGCTTATTTCTGGCCCCTGATTTGCCCCTCCTATATCAATATTATTGCTGGCAGCAGTTAAAATCCTAAACTACATGAAAACGCATGACCACTTGCAGTTCTCAGTTCCTTGGCCACAGGAGACTTCTTCATAAAGTGCAAGACTGGACAGGTCAAAATGCCAGGAGTTTGTCCCTCAATGCAAACGGCATGAGAGTCTCCAAGGCTTGAGAAATGAAACTGGGGCATGCTTTTCATCTAGCACAGGGCTTGATGAGGTCTTTAGTTATCGAGGTATCCAAGCCTTTAGCTCCGGTCTTAATTATAAAAACATCATTGTCATTTTAATTGGGTGTTTCATTTGCTTCCAAGTTTTTTTTTTTCTTTTTCAGAACTTTTTGGGCTCTCACTGAAATGATCAATGACTGCATGGAACCTCCCTTAAACAGCTACATTAATCTATCACTGATTTAAAAGACAACAAGACTAGATGCACAGTAAGTGGATTTATCCAGTCCTGTTTCCTAACAAAGCTTTTGTATTTATTCTAGAGCACTGCAGAGTTACCAATCCCAAAGATAATTCACTTCCATGATAGCAATGAATGGGGCTTTCCTGTGTTAACTCCACTGCAATAGTTTGTTTCAAAGAAGAAACAAGGATGTGTCACAGTTTCCTTGATAGTGGGAATGAAGAAAGCCACTGAAAGGAGTAAATGGGACCTTACCAGGAGCCAATTAATGAACAGACACAAAACTGTATTTCAACATTGACGTCACCAATACAAGTAGAACTAGTCTTGGTTAATTACAGTGCAGGGTTAACAAAACAAAACAAACAAACAAGAAATGTGCCGACCGTGTCATTGTGCATTTTTCATCCAGCATCTCTTGGGTCAGTTTTGACACTTAGATGATCTCGATGGCACAACTAAATGAATGAAAAGAAACAATCACATGTCAAAGCTGAATAATCTTTAATAGACGACAGATGTGCAGGAAACGTGAGACATTCAGGAATATTCTGCTGCCTTCCTTCCTGATCTGGCTTGAGAAGCTACTTGCCAGTCTCACACTGTATGTCAAGTTACTGACAGCAACCAATCAGAAACAAACAGGGAGGTGAATCTGAACAGTGTTTCCAGGTGTAACCAAAGAGAAGCCACATTATAAACAGCATTATAAAAGAGAAGCCACATTATAAACAGCATTATAAAAGAGAAGCCACATTATAAACAGCATTATAAAAGAGAAGCCACATTATAAACAGCATTATAAAAGAGAAGCCACATTACAAAGCATAAGTAACATACACCCCCTGCCATGACATACAAAACTATACATGAAGTAGAATCAGCAGAGGTTAGAACAGAGCTACTCAACTCTGAAGGCATTGTGGGCCATTTGAAAAGCTGGCAGAAGAGCTGGGGGCAGCAAAACCTGTATATACAGCGTTTGTATTACATAGATTTAGTTGAATCTGAATATATTACATATGACATACTTATAAGTAGAGCCCCGTGAAATGATTTGTATTTTTTTTTATAATTTTTCGTTTTATTTCACAAATTTCATTAGATTTGGTTTTATTACAGATACACATTAATAAAACAACTCAAATAGATGCATATCAATAATAGTATAGTATACATCATGTTGTAACTACATTCATATTTTTTATTAAACATTATCCACTTTTTTTTTTTTTTTTACATTTTCACATACAGACCTCGCACAGAAAAATAATTTAGTTACCATATTTCTCATTAGCGGCACAAACGGTAACGTACAGTTCCCACGCTTTAATGAACTGCCTATTTACAGTAAATACTGCCCGTGCCCTCTATAAAAATACAATAAGAACAAGTACAATATATATATATATATATATATATATATATATATATATATATATATATATATATATATATATATATATTTACACTGCCCTACTATTGTGGGGCTGTCGTAATAATTGCACATGAAAATAACAGGATTGGGGTCTGTTTTTGCGGTTTTGTCGTGAGGCAGCCATGCAACTGGCCAATGAGAAACAGCTTCCCTTGTGCACCTTTTATCAGGAAGCAATGGCGGGGAAAAAGTGAATTACTTCAGTAGAAAAATACCCAAAGCTGTATAACAGAGGTAGGGGCTTCGGATTTTCGGTTTTAACCAATAAAAAAACAATAAAACAACCCGATACAAAAACAACAAAATCGGTGTATAACCAATAAACACCGGAAAAAACACTGGCAATGGTTAGTTTGTTGACTTCACCCCTTTCTCCGCAAAAAAAAAATACAGTAAAAGCCCTTAGACACCAGAAGCAACGCGAAGAGCGACGCGAGAAAATCAATCAAACCTGTGCTTTTACAAAAACACAGCCTCCATGTCCTCACACAAAACCTCCCGATCGGCACGTAATGGTGGCCCGAGTGCAGTCTGTTTAAACAGAGAGGCACTCACTTCAGTAATGAAAGGTGTGTGTGTACAACAAACAGCCACAGTGACCGTTTGGAAATACGGTCGTTGAGCCAACTGCAGTGTGTGTGTGTGTGAGTGTGAGTGTGTGTGTGTGTGTGTGTGTGTGTGTGTGTGTGTGTGTGTGTGTGTGTGTGTGTGTGTGTGTGTGTGTGTGTGTGTGTGTGTGTGTGTGTGTGTGTGTGTGTGTGTGTGTGTGTGTGTGTGTGTGTGTGTGTGTGTGTGTGTGTGTGTGTGTGTGTGTGTGTGTGTGTGTGTGTGTGTGTGTGTGTGTGTGTGTGTGTGTGTGTGTGTGTGTGTGTGTGTGTGTGTGTGTGTGTGTGTGTGTGTGTGTGTGTGTGTGTGTGTGTGTGTGTGTGTGTGTGTGTGTGTGTGTGTGTGTGTAGTGTGTGTGTGTGTGTGTGTGTGTGTGTGTGTGTGTGTGTGCAGCCTAACACACACACCTGTCTGCAATAAGCAGAGGCTGTGAAGCAAAGCACAGCGCTGTGACAAACTCAGGAACGCAGCCATTCTGCGCTCTCTTTTATTAAAGCGAGTGTAACAGCAGCATACATAGATTGCTTGTCTCTCTCAGTTCACTTTCTTGTTTTAGTTTAATGTGTCGCTTATTTTTCAGTATGTTCTTTTATTGTCAGTGTGAACATGTACCTCAATGCAGCAGTATTTGCAGCGCTGTGCATCCTCTGCCTCATCTGACCCACTTCTGCTATTTTTGCTTTTTGTACACTTTGATACATGTTTTCTTTTGAATATTCATAAAATGAGTTACTTTTTCTCCTCATTCCTCATCCACTAAAAATATGATATTTTCGTGTAAGTATTTCAATTTCGTTTTTGATCACGCTAGTCGTTACCACGCCAGCGATTGCCACAATAATCAGACTGTTTGACCAACATAATCAAGTGATAATGTGTTTGTGACGTGACAGAGAACGACATTTGAACCTCTGACGTCTAAGCGTCTGCTGTATCCTAGGATACAGTGCTGTTTATTACAATGTCGGAGTCAAAATAAAACAACATTTTAATCAAAATACTGTGCATTTCCTAGAAAATAGTAACGGGAAAATACTGAATAGTAAACAGAAATCGGGTATAAATCATTAAAAACCGACGTTCAGTTAAAATCATGTATTCATAAACAAGTTGCAAAACATTTACTATTACCACAGCAATTTAAGAAATTTCGAGGTCATAACATTTGTGAATCAACCCCCGCCCCACCCGGAGAAAGACTGCGTACCATCTTGGATATTATTTTACCATTTGTGAGTAACATTCCCCACCCACAAATACAATACTAGATAAAACATTTAGAAGATTGGCTGTAAAAACCTTAAACGTTTCTGTTGAAGTATTCAGTAACACTAGCTACTTTTTTTCAAACAGCGCATTTCCTGCATAGTAGTTTGTAATACTATTCTCTCTCTTAAAAATGACTTTCTCGTTATTGAATCACAAGACCTTGTTGGAGAGTCACAGCACATTGGTTTATTTTGGCATGTATTCTACAGCGAGTATGTCAAATATTTTTTTGTAGCGCACGTACTGTATTATTATTATTAATTATTTCTTAGCAGACGCCCTTATCCAGGGCGACTTACAATTGTTAAGATATCACATTATTTTTTTACATACAATCACACATTTATACAGTTTTTACTGGAGCAATCAAGGTAAAGTACCTTGCTCAAGGGTACAGCAGCAGTGTCCCCCACCTGGGATTGAACCCACGACCCTCCGGTCAAGAGTCCAGAGCACCTAACCACTACTCCACACCATGTTGTTTCTTTTTAAATATTCAGTAACACTACTAGTTTTTTTTTTGGACCCAAACAACAGCATAGTGATTAGTGAACGCAATTCCAGATAAACTGGAATTACAACACGGTCTGCTCGCTGATGAACAGTTTCTACAAAACGATCGATACAATTGCTTTATACAATATTACTTACATTTGTAATATAGCGTGTCATAAAAAAAAAAGAAAAGAAATACAAATTTGATCAGATTTTCCTGTTGTAGGGGCGTTAGTATAAGCTATTTAAAATAATCAAATATTAAAATGTATTATAGTAAAATATGACAATATAAATTCGCACTAATGTGTCAAATTAAACTTAAGAAAGTAAGTTATGTAGGCTTAAAAAAAAGTAGCAGTGTACAAAATTATTTTAAAATTGTCGTTAACTGCGTTAAAAAAAATAACTAAACAAGGATACAAATCAAACTTGCTTGATAAATAGGAATCTGATAAAGTACTGCTATTTCATTTTTTTTTTTTTTTAATCTAATCACGGAAACGCCACATTTCCAACTGCGTTTCATAAATGTGCAAAATGGCGGCGTATTTTCCAGTCCCTGTTCTGAAGTGTAGGTATTATTCAGTAAATTATCTAAAGTTATCGTATCCACCACCCCACCTACATTCTTAAACGATGTCTTTCGATAAAATACAGCTTATAAGTTATACGTGGTAGACTAATAGTCTAAATATTCTATTTTATAAAATTATTCTCTCACCTTACAAGATGGCTCCCTGCTCGACAGCAAAGTGTATTTCTGTGTCTCTGTTGCACAGCAGCAGCACACGCCCTGCGGGTGAGTCCCAGGACTGACTCACTGGCAGATAGTATGCGAAAGCTAAATATCAGCCATATTCATGTGTCAAAATTATTACATTCTGCTCCTAAATGCATATAGGAGGATATAGAATCTTTAAAGCGTATAAAAATAAAACAAAGTTTTACTTTAATGAAATATATCATCAGTTATTTAATATAAAGCCCTAATATTTTTTTTTTTTATTTTATAATTATGCATGTATTTATTTGTATGTACCGGAATTTTGTTATTTCCTTTAGTTGTGTCGAACTGATTTTCATCTGATTGTTTTACTTTTTCTTCCTAAGTGGATTTTCAGGATGTTTTATTGTAAAATATTCATTCATATATGAATAGCTGTTATTGTTTAGACTTCCTGTTGCGTGGATTGGCTTCCCTCAGTAACACATGACACGGCTAGCAGAGCGCAGCAGCAGACACGTTACCCATATCGAAGGGGGTTCTTTTAGATCATTCTGGATTTGTTTATGAAGGACGTGAAAGAAAAACTTAAGAAAAACGAATTCCATGAACAAAAAATCACAGAAAAATGCAAGTCTGCGGTGTGGGAATCATTTGTTGTAATAGTGGACAAAGAAGGAAAACACGTTTTGCAAAACACACATTTGACATCTCAATTCCATTTGCTCTTGTGTTAAGTTTGTAATAAAATCGCGCATTTACGAGATCGTAATTCAGTTCATTTGATTTTCAGATAATGCGTACATGCCAACAGCCCCCATATGGTCGGGACAGTCCCGATTTCCTAGCAAATGTCCCGCGTCCCGATGCATATGAAGAAAGTCCCGATATTTACCCATAGAAAAACAAATAATTTATTCTGCAAAGTAGAGTTAGTGCAAACCATACGCTGTGCTCTTCATGCGGCTGACACATCTGCTGATCACTAACTCAGACAAAGGGAAGAACTCTTCATTGTGTCTATTTTTACTGCGATGATGGTCGTGGGGTGTTGAGTTGGGGGGGATACGTTTATTATATGATAAGGAGTGTTTTTTGAATATGACCGCTCCCTTGCGGGTCGGGTCGGGTAATAACTGTCGATTCGAGGTCGGGTCGGGTTGATTAATTGTAGCTGTAGCTGTTACTATTGAACATGTTATTATTATTATTATTATTATTATTATTATTATTATTATTATTATTATTATTATTATTATTATTATTATTATTTTAAACAGTGTGTAAAAAATGCTCCCACCGCTTTTCAAACCCAAACACATATGCATGAATCGATTACGTAATGACTGCTCGCCCATGCACTGACCGCAACAGAACCGGGTGAAGCGACCTTTGACCTAGAACCCGTTAACGTGACCACATACTAACGTCCCAGATATGTCTCGCAGAAGTTCTATAACAATAAATCATGCCAAATATATCTCTAGACGTCTCAGGCAAATGTGTTAGACTGCATTGCTTTGTATACGGACTATAGTTTGTTCCAAGTGCTTACAACTTTGTAGTTGTAAAGTAGTATTTCACGCTAGTAATGTGAAACCTTTTTTTTTTTTAATTTGTGATCTACTTCGAGCAATCAATCTTTTGTTTTAACCCTAATGTGTGTGTGCGTGCGTGTGTGTGGTGTTACAGGGTTTGTTGCCCTGAGAGGTTATTATTGTATTATGCTGCTGGTCCTTCCTGACTGCTGTCCAATTGCAGGACGTGTTTAGACCGGGTGTAATTAAAAGCTAGAGTAAAGGGGATACTGTTCCTGTTCCAGTACAGTTGATTGTTCGCAGGCTTACAGTGTGGACGGTGACAAAAGCACTCGCTCTGCGCAGGAGCTAGAGCTAGAGCAATTCACGGTGCTGAAAGGTAATTGTACCGCCATCCTGTTACTTAGGAAATCCAGTCCAGCATTGCAATAACTGCTGCCGTGTGGATTTACATACAATCACCTCAATAATATTAACATTATATAGTAATAACTTACCAGCACAATAATATTATTAAACAAACAGGCACAAGGTATATAGAAATCGCAGCTTTATTACATCATCTTAGATTCTCTCGTGCACCAGTTCTCTGAGCATGGAAACAACATTTTCATGAGCCATCTGCGAAAACAGCACAAGAACTTTACACATAGCTAATTTACATCTCAACCCCCACCTTTCCCTTCATTTGCATGACGTCCGGTGAAAGCCAGGTTTTTTCAAGTAAAATAAACTGAGCGAATGGAAACCCGAAAAGGCGTTTTGCACAAGACATTTGTTCTCAAGCAAATATGTCGATTTTAAAAAAAAAGAAGACTGCACTAATCATAATCACTGCTAATAAAATACCATTCATTCAATAAACTAATGATGTCACTCTTAGCCCAGTGTGTAAATGCTTGGGAACATACTCATGCATACACTAACTTTCAAACCAGCATAAATTCATAGAGATTTCCAATGCAAAAGGCATTATGCCAGTGCCTCCACCCTTGTAGCAATTGACCTACTGGTGAAACATTTGCTTTTTATATTTCCATATTTCAGCACATGCATCAGTAATGTGATATCCATCAAAGTTCATTTGAAATGCACAATCAGGTGTTCAGTGGGAGCAGTGGTCACACTTCATTTGAAGTGCTGCTTGTTTAGTCTATTAACTGTTAACAACGAGCTCATTAAAAGTCATTCATTGTGTTCTTAATGGTTGGTTAATTAAAAAGTAACCTATTTATGTACTAATAATGCCATATTATTGGAATTTAGAGAGGTTTGTTTAAAGTAACTAAGGAGGCTGTGTGGTCCAGTGGTTAAAGAAACGGGCTTGTAACCAAGAGGTCCCCGGTTCAAATCCCACTTCAACCACTGCCTCATTGTGTGACCCTGAGCAAGTCACTTAACCTCCTTGTGCTCCGTCTTTTGGGTGAGACGTAGTTGTAAGTGACTCTGCAGCTGATCCGCGTAGTTCACACACCCTAGTTCTCTGTAAGTTGCCTTGGATAAAGGCATCTGCTAAATAAATAATATTGAAGCTAGTAATGTTTAGCAATGAGATCAGGTTTAGTTTTATTAGCGTATACTCACTAGGAATTGACGCATGTGCTTATACTTGAGTATGTTGCTGTTTTCTGTGCAGATGCAGTTACTCCTTTGGTTTCATATAGAAGCTTATGCACCTGCATTTGAGGGTAATGCAAGGTGTGGAGGCTCACATGTTCATATATTACATGACAAGAAAAACACCATGTTTATTCTTTCTCTTGGAATTCCAAATGTTGTAATCTTTTTAGTTTATAATAATAATAATAAGAAGAAGAAGAAGAAGAAGAAGAAGAAGAAGAAGAAGAAGAAGAAGAAGAAGAATATATTTTTATATAGCGCCTTTCATAGTGGACCACCATCACAGAGATACGCTGTGAACTGTGCATTATATACAGAGTCACTTACAGTAGGACATTGATTTAACATCTCAACTGAAGGACGGAGCACAAGGAGGTTAAGTAACTTGCTGTGAAAAGATGTGTCTCCTACCCTCTGTCCTAGTCTGTCTCCACTCAGTTTATAATTGTGTACTCTAGTCCTGGTCTCTCTGCTGTGCTTGAAAGAGAGACTACAGTTAACTTCGCCTTTTTAAAACCTGTAGTCTCCTCTAATCTTTTTTTTTTTGTTCCAGACTAAATAGATTTAGTTCCCTAAACTGTTGTCTCAGCATATTTAGGGTTGGTTGAGTGTACAAGGAAAACAACTGACTCTGGAGAGGAGTTAACAATCAATGCCAGCACACTGGAGATCCAGAATTCAGAACACAGAACCAGGGAGGACATTCGACCCATCAGTGCAGCAGCTGATTGATCTCAAAACTGTTAAGTCGGGTCTTAAAGGATCCCAGCCCTAACAACATGACTTGGTAACCCATTCCATCCCCTCACCACACTCTGTGAGAAGGTGTCTCCTCCCCTCTGTCCTATCTCTATCCACACTGTGTGGACTAGTAGAGGCTGTGTGGTCCAGTGGTTAAAGAAAAGGGCTTATAACCAGGAGGTCCCTGGTTCAAATCCCACTTCAGCCACTGACTCATTGTGTGACCCTGAGCAAGTCACTTCACCTCCTTGTGCTCTGTCTTTCGGGTGAGATGTAGTTGTAAGTGACTCTGCAGCTGATGCATAGTTCACACACCTTAGTATCTGTAAGTCGCCTTGGATAAAGGTGTCTGCTAAATAAATAAACAATAACACTTCATTTCCAGCAGTGTCCTCTGGCCCTGGTGTCAGTGCTATGCTTGAGGTATTAGTATGGGTTAACTTTGTCAACACCTTTCAAGTTTTTAAAGACTTCAGTCAAGTCCGCCTAACTCTTCTTTGTTCAAGCTAAACAAATTCAGTACCCTCTTCACAGCTCATTCCTTTAAGCCCTGGGATTAGTCTTCACCTTTATGATTGCTTCCCCGTTGCTGGTAGAAATGAGTCTATCACAACACCAAGGTCTTTCTTTCACAACCACTGAGTATTTCAATCCTACTTTTTTCCTACTAAAAACAGACTTAGTAATACAATTGTGAAATGTTTCAATAAGAAATATGCACTCCACACCGTACAACAGCTGACTGATTTGCTAATGAAAGAAGCAGCTCAACCACAACACCTGGTATAATGAACATGTTTGTGAACCAAGTGTTTGCAGTACTGTACTGTAGATATGAAATTCCAGAGAATGCTTCATTTTGCATGACTGATAACTAATCATTCTATTGCCTTTAATACTGTATATGGGGCCCCCTGTCTGCACCCTGCTGACCCCAGCACTGATCCTGCACTGTGTTAAGAGAACAGTGGAGATCACTGACACTGTGTCAATAGATTTGGACCATAGGGTATAGAGGAAATAGTTTTCAAGTGAAGTATGGAAATTTGGAAGATGGGGGCATCACACAATATCACAGTGTAGAGAAAGAAAGGGTCCTTGATGAGGGTTTAGTGGTGAAGGAGTGCATTTGCCTGGGAGAGGGTATAAAACAGAGCAGGGTGGAGGGACCAGAGCAGCAGAAGAGTGGAAAAGCAGCATCAGCACCTTGTCAAGATGAAACCCTGGACTACAAGAGCCATTCTCCTCTCGGTCCTGACAGCATGGCTTCTGTCAGGGGCTGGTAAGACTGCCTTTCTCCTGAGTAACATGGGGAGGGAGGGAGGGATTGCATTGATTGCCTTCAACCTAAAATAAATGGGGGAAGAGATGGCTTTGATTGACTTTCATCAGAATAACAGAAGGGTAGGGAGATAGCAGACAGCCTAATCCACGGGTCAGAAGGGGCACGTAACCCTGCACTTTGAATATGGTGGTCAAACTATATAGTTTGGCCTTCCACTTTTCTTCCTTCATAATATATGTATTGTGTTTGACATTGGTTTTGTCTTTAAAGGTTTAAAATAAAATAAAAAATTGAAAACTAACAATTACAAAAAAAACTTGTTTATTAAGGGAATGGTGGTCATGAGAGAGAACAATTTTTTATTACAACCAAAAAATCTTTGAAAAAAAGGTAAGGGAGAGAGAGAGTGTATCAGCCCGTTATTAAAAATGAAATAAGAAGTTAGCAGGCTACTGCTGCTGTGGGGCTATGAATGAGTTTAAGATCAATTTCCACCAAAATCTTTTATTTTTTTTAACTTAGATTAAGTAACTATAGCAAATAGTTTCATTTCTAAATCACATAAGCTGATTTAACTTTAATAATAATAATAATAATAATAATAATAATAATAATAATAATAATAATAATAATAATAATCTTTATTTTGTAAGCAATCATCTCAGAGCGCTTCACAATTAATAGTACAGCAATAAATAAACAGATTATACATAAAAAAGCACAAGGAAATAAAACAATCATAAAAATCATAAAAACGTCTTTCTATAAAAGTAAGTCTTTAAATTAGCTTTAAAACAGTCAAAGAAGCTGAGTCCCTGATCTCTAGTGGAATTGAGTTCCATAATTTGGGGGCATAGCAACAGAAGGCCCTGTCGCCCATAGAGCGCAGGCGAGCAGTCGGGACACACAGCAGTCTGAGATCAGCAGAGCGGAGCTTGTGAGTGGGCCTGTAAAAAGATAAAGATCTGACAGATAAGTCGGAGCTAGCCCATGAAGAGCCTTATATGACAGCATTAAAACTTTAAAATCAATTCTGAACCTGATAGTTGGCTACAATAATTATTTTCATGAAAAATGTGTAACTTTTGTTCTTTGCTGATATTAATGTTCAGCTTTCATATCGAAACTTGTGTACTTGCTAATAATTTAAACTCCCTTTAATTTAATAATAATCACTGACGGTAAAGTTATATTATGTCCATAAATGATTCTGAAAATGTAGAAATAAAATAGCTCATTGTTTAAAATTAAAAAACACTGGATGTCCATTTTAGTATCATAAAACACGTTTTCATGCCTTGTGCAAAAGATTTAATGACTATTGTTTGCATTTTTTATAATCTGTCGATTTGAATGCATTTTTTCACATTTATTTAGCCTGGTTTTAAAAACGCTGTTCAGATGTATGTGTTGTTGACAGTCGCTGTCATAAGTATGGTGGAGTGAGTTATCGTGAATCATGCTACTTTCACGTTGTGTTCTGTATATCTGTTTAAGCTATTTCACTTTGCTGCTATTTCCATAAGCTGTGAAACAAAAGGTTTAGCACCAGAGGAGGTCTGCCTCTTAAACACATAACAATAACACATTTCAGATAGTTATAATGCTGCAAACCAGCCTAGTAGGTAATCAAGCGTTATTCATGTCTGTCTAGGTGAGTCTGCTGAAGTTCTTTAAAAAGCAGCTCAAGTCAGTAGCAGGGGAAAAGGAGCCGGTGCCTCAGCATGCACAGGTGGAAGAATCTCAGGTCGGGATGGGGATTTAGGTAGTTCAGTATTTTTGCCCCCCACTTTTAAACAAAGTTAGGCACCCTTGTTCCACCGGGATAACATAGTGGAGAAGGCAGGCTTTTCCTCAATGCTGCACTATTGAATAATCAACTTACGATAAGAATATCCTTCTTTGTTCTTAATTTGTACATTGCCATTTAAAAGAATGATTTCACCCCCTCCATTTCCTCTGTGTGCAGATGCAAGGAGCCTCCTTGAGGACTCTGAAGAGCTGGGAGATGATGATTACCAGGACAACAAGAGAGAACTGGGTAAGATCCATTCTTCCAGAACTCAATCCTATATTCTCAACACAGAGGTGTGTCTACTTGTCTTGGGGTTTGATTTGATGAGCCTGTACTCCACTAGAATAAGACGCAGCATTTAGAGAACTAGAAAACTCCCATGTGTTGCATCAACCACCTCCCACCATGGGGACCCCTTATTTACCCCTAAGAAATAAGAGGTTGATTCAGACCACAAGGTGTAACATGCAGCTGTGGCTTATCCACGTGAATAGCCAAATCAACTCATTGTTTCTAATTTATAAGAACTTATTAGAAATGAAGCAGTCATAAAGAGTAAATATTTAAATATATTGGGGGGGAAAAATAACAAATCAAGGCTTGCATTTGAAATTTCCCTTCAGTCCGATCTTGCCTCCTGCTCATCTCTTCAATAAACCATTGCAGAGTGTGTATAAAATACACTGAGATTTGAAAATGTTCATTCAGTTTGATTTACCTTTTTCACAAAATATACATATCCTTGAAACATATAGACCTGCTCTTTCATTTATTGTGTTAATATTCAAACCACGTTTTATACAGCTGATTTAATAATAATTTATTTAAGAGATATTAAAAATGCAAACTGTTTACTTATATGTTTACCGCAAGTTGATTTATTAAAATTACTTTCCTTATATAATATGTTGCACTTTAAAGTGGTTTATTTATATAATATTAATTCAACTGTTCTACACTGTTGCAGTTATTAACAAAAGTGCAGAATTTTATGACCATAATTAGAGTTTTGCTAATCAGGCCGTTTGCATTCTCCATTCCATGCTGTCATTCCTTTCATAGCACTGGATACAACACAGGACTGCTCTCATTAAAAATGTAACCACAGCCTGTGTTTACAGATCTCAGCAACACTGGACTGCTCTCATTAAAAATGTAACCACAGCCTGTGTTTACAGATCTCAGAAACACAGGACTGCTCTCATTAAAAATGTAACCACACCCTGTGTTTACAGATCTCAGCAACACTTTGGAAGATTCAGAGGAGCAGGAAGGAGCACTGGAGAACACGAGAGCGCTGGGTAAGGAAAGAAAGAAAGAGAGAAAGAAAGAGAGAAAGAAAGAAAGAAAGAAAGAAAGAAAGAAAGAAAGAAAGTTTCTTATTTGCAGGATTTAAGTTAAGCAATGACAAAAAAGCACAGTCCTGGACAGACCACACAATTTGTTTAGAAACTCAACCTAATCATCACTAATCATGCATAACATCAAGGGCTACTGTATATCCAGAAATCTCCTGGTTAAATCTCACAGCTCTGCATTGCAATGTAATGGGGAACTCTCTGCCTCCCTGTGTTGAGTGTCCTATGAAGTTGTGCACTGCAGTCGAGGGAATCCTTCATTGCTTCATGAAGCTCTATTCTCCCTGTTCCAGAGGCAGAGGATTCAGGCGACAGTGATGCTGAGCTGGACAGTGATGGACTCAAAGGAGAGCGGGAGTTGGGTGAGTCCTTTGAAAAGCACGTCTGGGTAGTGTGTGGGTACAACGTTAAACCTTCAAGAGGGACACATTTTGAATTACAGGTGAAAGACTTAAGGCCAAACCCCAGTGAATCTGAGCACATTTAGCTGCTGTTTCTCTACAGGCGCTAACAGAAAGTTCCCTAGATTTGTTTCCTAATGTGCGTCTAACTGTATAAACCTATTTTTGTTTTACCTGATAGGAGACAATATGATGGAGAAAAGAGCTGACAGTGAGTACAGACGGCCTATAGCTTCTTCTGTTGAGTGTGTGTCTGTCTGTCTGTCTGTCTGTCTGTCTGTCTGTTACACTGAAGCGAAAGAGGAAAACACAAAGCTTGAGGGATATACACTTTGAAAATATTTCATGTTTGCATTTAACATGTGAATTTAAATGTGCTGATGCAGCACCTTTAATAAGACTTATTGTATTAATTTATCGCCTTTCATGTCAGTAAGAAGGATCGCCCAACTGAGATATAATAACTTGACTGAAAGGTTGACCTGTTCCCTTACCTTTTTATCAATCAATATTTATTTTATATAGCACCTTTCATAGTGGACCACCATCACAAAGCACTTTACAAGATAATGAGAAACAATGCAAATACATTAAATACAGTGAAATACAGGGCATAGTACATTAAACAGCAAAAAAAAATGCAAATACATTAAATACGGGCATATTACATTAAATACAAGGCTACGGTGGAATTCTAAACAATGTGGATGCGTGTATCGTACAGAATCATATGAATAAGATTGAGTGAAAAACCTGAAATAGAAATTTAGACAATAGCTAATAACAGATATCAGGTTTAAAGAGCATTGAAAGCAAGAGAGAACAAGCGGGTCTAGAGAGTTGATTTGAAGCGAGCGATTGTGGGAGCCGCACACACTGAAGCTGGGAGAGAGCTCCAGAGAGTCGGGGCCTTGCTTGGGTATAACAAGCAGGTCAGAGTCAGAGTACCTCAGCTTGCGGGCAGGGACATAGCGGGTCAGCAGGTTGGAGAGATACTCTGGACCTGTGTAATGGAGGGCCTTGTAGGCAAGCAGGAGAATTTCGAGAGTAATCCTGAACTTTACAGGTAGCCAGTGAAGCTGGGCAAGACAGGGAGGGTAATGTGATCATGTTTTTTTCATCTGGTAAGGATCCTAGCTGCGGCATTCTGAACCAGCTGCAATCTGTTTATGGCACGAGATGGAAGACCACCATAGAGAGAGATGCAGTAGTCAATTTCAGAGGAGATATTTATGATGTATTGCTATCATTCTGAGCAGTGTTGTTTTGTGCATAAGTCTGTGTGCTTCTTTTCATATGTAATGCAGACTAAAATATCTTTCTGTTAGTAAGTGCCATCACCATCTAGTGCATAGCAGTGAATTGAAAGCAGAAGGAAGCGTGATCCAGTCACTGGCTCTTCTATAAAGACACTTTGACTGATCCAGCCTACATTATGTACATATATCTAAGACAGGCAACTAGAACTGAAGAGCAGCTCCTGAACTCAGGTGAAAACATCGTAACACACACTCTAACAAAATGAAATCTGAAGCTCCTTACTGTTCAGCAATCTTCTTTAATGTACATTGAAATCCTAATCCAAATTTGAAGAGTTCCTCAACACAGTTCGTGTTTAAATAGAAGGTATGCAAACTACTGTTTTTTTTAATGATCTTCATGTGCTGTTTGTCTCCTGAAGTGGATTCTGAGGTGGTCCTGACACAGTCCATGGTAGTGAAGAAGGATGCCCTGTCCAAAAGATACTACAGAAGTAAGTGTGTGTCTCTCTGGAGCTGGCTCCTGGTTTGGGTGAACTGCATGGATTGTAGACTGCAGGTCAATTGATTGAAGACATTGAGAAACACTTCAGTATTACAACATATTCTACCATGGAGTGGTTTCATAGTTCTGGACAGACTGGAGGAAACACTTTGAAATGTGCCCCTTGGTGTCTTCATTAAACCTGTAACAGCTATCAAAATCAACTGGTATTCTCAGAGGAACAGAAAACATTCCAGTAAATGGAACACAAACATGAATATAAAGTGAACTATTAAATCCAATAACCACTGTTTCTGTTTTTCTTTTTCTTTGGAACAGCTTTCTGTTGTAAGTATTTTATTTCATTATGGTACATTAATATGTAGAAATGAATTGTATATATTTTTTAAATTGTATTTAATGGTGAATGTTTATTTCATTTCCAGATTATAGCATCTGTGCTCATGGTAAGTGTGAATCTGATATTTTAATAAAGAGGATTTGGGTTTAAAATGCATAGCTGACCAAAAGCCTCAAATGTCTGTAACACAAGGAAGGAGTCTGTGTGCTGCAAGAGTGCTAGAATGTGACTGTACACTACAATACACATGTACTGTGCGCTTCACAAGAAATGAATACATGTTAACAATGGGGCCTCCTACAGCTGATGTTGAGAATATGGAATGGGGTATTATTGTATAATAGTATGAATGAGCTGCTCTTAATAAGAAATGACATCTTTATTTAATACATACTCACATAGTGAGGTGTTCTGTATACTGTGGGAGGGTATATAAAGAAGGAGCACTGGCTTTGGATTTTACCAATAATAGAAATGTACAAATAGAGATCCACTCCTTTGAAATATATAGCTCTCTAATACACTACTGAGGCCCCATTCTTGTATAAAGCAGCCACTGCAGTGACTTCAAATGGACTGAACTCAATATATAACTTTTATCTTTCACAGTAAGGTACAGATGCTACTATGGTAAGTAAATGGATTCTACTTTATTTTATGCAGCAATCAGTGGGATTTATTTATTATTTTCAATCAGGGCACGAATTGTTTATCAGTGTAGCTTTGCTGAGAGGCTTCAGTGGCACAGTGGTTAGAGTGCTGGGCTGCAGTGTGGAAGGTAGTGGGTTTGAGTAGCTCAGTGGTTAGAGTGCTGGGCTGCAGTGTGGAAGGTAGTGGGTTTGAGTACCTCAGTGGTTAGTGCTGGGCTGCAGTGTGGAATGTAGTGGGTTTGAGTAGCTCAGTGGTTAGAGTGCTGGGCTGCAGTGTGGAAGGTAGTGGGTTTGAGTAGCTCAGTGGTTAGAGTGCTGGGCTGCAGTGTGGAAGGTAGTGGGTTTGAGTAGCTCAGTGGTTAGAGTGCTGGGCTGCAGTGTGGAAGGTAGTGGGTTTGAGTACCTCAGTGGTTAGAGTGCTGGGCTGCAGTGTGGAAGGTAGTGGGTTTGAGTAGCTCAGTGGTTAGAGTGCTGGGCTGCAGTGTGGAAGGTAGTGGGTTTGAGTAGCTCAGTGGTTAGTGCTGGGCTGCAGTGTGGAAGGTAGTGGGTTTGACTAGCTCAGTGGTTAGAGTGCTGGGCTGCAGTGTGGATGGTAGTGGGTTTGAGTAGCTCAGTGGTTAGAGTGCTGGGCTGCAGTGTGGATGGTAGTGGGTTTGACTAGCTCAGTGGGTAGTGCTGGGCTGCAGTGTGGTGTAGTGGTTTTGACTAGCTCAGTGGTTAGTGCTGGGCTGTAGTATGGGAGGTAGTGGGTTTGACAGCTCAGTGGTTAGAGAAAGTGGTGCCCTGCAGAGTGGAAGGCAATGTGCATGCTCGTGGATCTGAGTATTACTTTTTTATTCATTAGTCTTTTAGCAGTCACTTTTATCCAAAGTGACTTCGAGACTAGGGGGTGTACTATGCATCAACAACTGCTGCTGCAGTCACTTCCAATAGGAGCCCAGTTTTACGTTTTGACTTGCTCAGGGTCACACACAGTGAGTGACTGGCTGAGCCGGGATGTGAACCTCCTGGTATCAAGCCCTTTTCTTTAACCACTGGGCCACTGTCCCTGAGTAGCTCAGGGGTTTGAGTTCTGGGCAACAGTGTGGAAGGCAGTGGGTTTAAGAAGCTCTATGTTAAAAAATAGACTGTTACTAATTTTCTTTTCTTTTTTTGTGTAGCTCATCACTATCACTACTATTTCTACTACCATCATGGGTACCACTGCGCTCGCTGTGAGTATGCCTTATTATTTCTGTATACATTGGTTGTGGGATATATTAGAACAATTTGAAATAGAACACCAAGTGTCATTCCATATCAGTTTAGAACATGTGGTTGACCAGGTCAAATATGGATGGAACTCCAAGAGAGACACAGAATTGTTGGAATAAGTTTTATAACAGATGCCATCCATCATAATCCTTCAACTGGAAATGTCATGACAAGTTTATAATTCATCTTTCAACTGCATTGTCTCAAACTAGTGATCGATTGAGGTCATTCGTAACTTACTGGAAAGAGGAAAGTCTAACCTGTTGATCAAGAAATGTATACTTAAACTTATTACAATGTGTGTGATCTTATGCTGGAGTAACCAACTCCACAAATAATCCCAGGAGATCTGATTAATGGGATTGCTGCTGTTTTATGGTGTGAATACCTTAGTTCTCTGTGGGAGGTCATTATGTCAGGGTTGGCTTTGAGTTGAAAAGAAGGGTCCACTGACCTCAATCTCCTGTGGAACTTCTGTCATTTTAGTGAAACAAAATATAAAAGCAGGGGTCAAAACAGAGGAGCTTTGATCCAGGATAGCTCTGAATAAAACCTAAGAAACATGTTTGGCATTTGAACTAGTATAGAGGGTTTCTGTGCCTTTTATTGATAGGATTGCATTGCAAGTTTGTGGTGTTTAGCACAGTTTAGCAGTTGATACCATACACTTTGGGATTGTGAATTTGCATGCATGAATTACACAAAGCTTTTTTCAAATTTGTATTTCAAATGAGTGCAATACAAAGTGTGTGGAGGATGCTATCTACACATGGGAGTTCAATTCTGCAGCTCAGTGTGACACTGATTGTCTGTATTATTAGACAATGCTGACCATTACCACCCCACAATCTCATTACCTAGCTGTACAATTCTCTGTAGTATATGGTTCAGAACAATAGCTTTTCTGCCCAGGTTGCTGATAATGTCTTCAATTGGTTTCAGACTGGCGTACCTACCACTGCAGGCGATGCCAGCACTACTGAGAAGCAGCAGCGCCCAGGGATCACAGTGCTGGAGTTTACCTGACAGCAGACCTGCAAGCAAAGCTTAAACACACCAGCAACCTTCTTTTGTAGCATCACTGTAACCTTTCTGTTGTGGTCCCTCTCCCCACACACAGCTACAGCACCCATACTTATTTCTATCAGGCCATTCCCAGTTTGTTTAAAACAGCTGCTCTCTGTTGTGCATTTGGTCAATCTCTTCAAGGATATATAACAGAGACAACATTATTTTTCTATTGGGTGATTCCCTGCCTCTCATGAAGCAGGTCTTTACATTGTATGGAAAGGTGTCCTTATTTAGCATGTAGTCTCAGATTCTCAGTGAGATCACATGCTCACACATGTTTGAATAGAAACACAGCTGCACATGGGCACATATACAAAGCGTTACTTGGAGAGCGTGTTTGATTGATTTGCCCCAGCTCATAATCACTGCACCGAGTCAGGTTTGACCAGTAGACTCCTTTCTTCTCCCAGCTCCTCACAGCCACCCTGTGATGTCACAAGTGTCCCGTGACAGGCCTTGTTCACAGACTGACAAAAATATCTTGTCTATATAGAGACTTTCTTCATCTCTCAATTATTTTAAAATCTCTATTTGCATTCATGACAACAAATGCTCAAACTGTTGACCAGTATAAATGCTGTCCTGCCAAAAAAAACAACTGTCTGCTGTTACATGAAACTGGGAAAAAGCCTCTCTCTTTCTGTAAAGCTTTTTCAGCAATAAAGCTATTAGCATCAATGTCTCGTTTTGGTCTTTTTAATTGTGACCTTTTAACATTCTTTAATATTCACTGTCAGGGAAGGAAGTTGCAGATGTTGACATATTAGAATCAGTGTTTCCCAGCATGCATCACTGTTATCAGCTCCTTCCTGCAGACACAGACCACACTGTAGTGTTTAGATGACTGGGTGTGAGCAGCCTTGTGTTAACAATGGGAGAACTGGGCTGACTGGGGAGGGAACTGCTGCCAGGGCTGTAACTAGGGTGGGGCGAGCGGGCCAGCCTTTTTTCTCTGAATATTTTTTTAAATTGATCTATTAAACCATTTTGGCAATTTTGTTTTAGATTTTGATTTGTCTACTTTTGGGATGTAATTGTTTTGCACCTCTAGTACTACATTTAAAAAAAAAAAACAGCCATCCTTTTTCTGTATTTTACTCCAATCTACTTCTGTTAGCCATACCTTCATAGTTTACCTTTCTAATATGATAAACCTTAGCTTTAGTCATTACTTTCTGGGGTTTTAAAAAACACTTCAAATGAGACCATGTTGTGGTCTGAGTTTGCCAATGGTTCTCTGACCTCTGTTTTAGTTATTCTGTCTTCGTTATTTGAAAAGCCTAAACAGGATTTAGCCTTTTGTGGCATTGACAAGAGTAGTAGCTCCTCTAATCGTGGCAACTATGTGGAGCTGATACATATGTTTGCTAACAAAGATGAGAGGTTAGCCAATCATTTGCAGTCCTCCACCGTGTTTTCGGGTCTCTAACAGAATTCAAAACGATCTAGTTGAAGCTGTCAGTGAGTGTGACAGGCTAGCTGTAGGGATGACGTCAGACCAGAAAGGAGTACACAGACAGACAGTAGTGGTGAGTGAATCTGAGACGCTGTTGCACTCAGTGTTTTAATAACACACACAAAATAAAAAGGTTGAACAAACCAGAAAACAGGACACGGCACTTGCGGCCAAAATAAATAGACGAACAAAATGGACTAACACTTAAACAAACAGTGGACGAACAGACAAACAAGTACAGTGCTGGTGCTTCCAGCACGTTGTAGCTCTTATTATTTCCTTTAGTTTTGAATAGTTTTTACCTCCTCTCCACACCAGTTCGCCACTCACGAACACACAACCCCGAGTGAGTGCTTTGTGTAGCTATATGTAGTGTGCAGTGCGGAGTAGTGGTTAGGGCTCTGGACTCTTGACCGGAGGGTTGTGGGTTCAATCCCAGGTGAGTGATACTGCTGCTGTACCTTTGAGGAAGGTACTTTAGCTAGATTGCTCCAGTAAAAACCCAACTGTATAAATGGGTAATTGTATGTAAAAATAATGTGTAAAAAAATAATGTGATATCTTGCAACAATTATAAGTCACCCTGGATAAGGGCGTATTCACTTGAATCCCAGCACGTGAACTAATTCTGTGCAACCCCGTGCTCACATATTAAATACTTTAAATGCACGTGAAGTGAAGTGCCATCCCTGTGCCTAAGTACAATTATACATTTTAAACACTCATGCTCATTACCCACATTATATCCCGTGTACAATACAATACAATACACCAACATTAACACACACAACATACAACATAAAACACAAAAATACACACAGGGACGGGGCACATTACCACAGTGAGGTAATCAGAAAAGACATAAAAGAGGAGATTAATGCGGTACCATTTGTTGCAGTTGAAGTGGATGAGTCGACTGATGTCACCAACAAAGCTCAGGTCTCTGTGGTTTTGCAATGTGTGTTGAACAGTGAAGTGAAGAAGGCCTTTTAGGGATTTGAGATTTGTTGATGACAGACAAGCAGCGGCTTTGTCGGAGTATGTTTTGGGGGCGTTGGGGAAATATAACTATGTTGAAACCTGGTAGCTCAAACTTGCGACGGGGCCAAAATTAAGGAAAAAGTCCAGCAGAAATTACTCCAGCAGAAGGAGCACATCCTGGGTTCTTAGTTATTTTTAATTTATTGATTTTTTTTTTTCACTTTTTACCATGTTATCTTTTTTATTATTATTATATTGACGTGTAAGCACTCTGACAATTTTATTAAGGGTACTGTATTGAATAGATTGATTGAAACATGGCACATATGCCAATGAGAATATTGTTTCAGGGGTAAATATCCTTGTGCCACTTTTTCAGTAGTTATCCTAAATGAATATATTTGTGAAAAATATTCTAAAAAAAAAAAAAAAAAAAAAAGTTTCTGGCCACCAATTAAAATCAATGTGCAATCAAATGTAGTATTATTATTATTATTATTATTATTATTATTATTATTATTATTATTATTATTATTATTATTATTAATTCATTTAGAGAGAAAGTCTAATTTTTCCAGGAAGGTTGAAATAGCAATAGTTGAGAAGCAGGGAGGTCAGGAGGGAGGGAGTGACAAAATAAATAGTCCATCAGTTTCAGGCCACTGTGTTCCTAGGGCTTAAAAGAAACCTGACTTCACTGAGACCTTCATTTGATTGGCTACCCTTGTTCCCTGCCATAGATCACCCAAAATGCTTTTACAGTATAAATGTAAGATCCAGCGCCATCTAGTGAAGAGCTGTGTATTGCACTGAAAGAAACCGTATTATTTCTACCTCTTCACTTGAGTGTAAGTTTCTTACATGTATAAAGACAGTGTTGGCATCCTCAAGAGTAGATCAATTAGTATCTCAAAATGCTTTACAATTTCATGAAAAAACAATCTGTTCTTATTTAGCATTAAGAGCCAGCACCATATAGTGGGCAGGTGCTGTAAATGAGGTTTCCTGTTGTATTACTAGCTGCTGCAGTCTGATCTTACCTGCATATGTCTCAAGAAGAGTAATAATAATGTGTGAATCAAGTTAAGGGAAGAGAGTCTGTTTTATACTTGCTTGTGTTTTGAAATTACTCCAGCAGAAGGAGCACATCCTGGGTTCTTACCATTGGATTGACTCACTTCGGTGGAAGGAATCCCTGTACTACTCTCCTTTCTTCACGTCTACAGTGGCCAGTGTGGTTCGCTCCAGTGGACTCGGTCCCACCTAAGTGGACCGTGCACAGGCCAAAGCCTATAGAAGTGTAGTAGTCTTGAAGTAGCTTAGAGAGGGTTGAAGAAGTGAGTTAGTCAGTGGCCCGTACAGGGCATTAGCCTTTCGCTGAACTTGCTTTATTGTGTAAATATTGTAAATAAAATATACTTGCCTGCAAACGTATCGAGTCTGTGCCAGTTGGTGGAGCGGGAATCCAGTGTTCAGCAGCGCTACGCTACTGGATCGTTTACAATTATATATATATATATATATATATATATATATATATATATATATATATATATATATATATATATATATATATATATATAATTGCTTTCTTTGCCTTAACTACCTGTGGAAGGGTGGGGGTATTATAAAACACAGTAATAAAACTACAAAATATGGGTGTTGCACTCGGCAGCGTTACCCAGACCGTTGCTACCCGCATGGCCCGGGTCTCTGTCCTATGCTCACCCATTCCCTTAACCTGCTTGTACTGTTTGGGGTTCTGCCCAAGTTTTTCCCAACTACTAAAAATTCCTTTTCTTTTTCTTTTTAATTAATTTGTTGTGGTGATCGTTCTTCTCCGGCCATGCTTGGTCCGGCAGCAGAGTTTCCGCCAGCTGGCTTGTTTTGTCTTAGAGGGGCTGGCTGAGGGAACAACAGAGTGTCATCTTATAGGGTCAGCAACCCCCAAAGGCCCGCCTCTCAGCCACTCAGAGAGAGATAAAGCCAACACACCCTCTTCCCCACCTCTCCGTGTCACTGCCATGACTGACAGGCAGATCTACGAGGCTGCTGCCCTCTTCCTGCAGTACCACGCATGCACCAGTCAGTCAGCACAGATCTCCCCTGTTACACTACCATAGACTAAATTTATTCCCCAGAAGCTCCTAATGGCTGGAGTTTCATCTTGTTATTCCTTTTTTAAAAAAAATCCTGTGCAGAACTGGATTATAACAGCAATCAGTTTTGATCTAAAAGTGACATTCTCAAACTCCAGCCCCATCCCCCACTCTCTCCTCTCAACCCCTCTCACACTGTGTCTGCTCAGCCTGCTTTTCTAAACCTGCCCTCGGTCTAAAACCCCGCCTCCAAGATTTTTTTCTTTTGTTATGATTTCCTGTTGTGAAATCGTCAGTCTCTCTGTCTCACTGCAGCAAAAATGGCTTCAAACTTATCGTCAGAGGAGCAGTTTAGCTGTCCGGTGTGTCTGGAGATAATGAAGGACCCAATCACTACTGCATGTGGACACAGTTACTGTATGGGGTGCATTAAGAACTGCTGGGATCAGACTGATCATACAGGAGTCTACAGCTGCCCTCAGTGCAGAGAGACCTTTACCCCAAGGCCTGTTCTGTGCAGGAACACTATGCTGGCTGAAGTTGTGGAGAAATTAAAGAAGACAGGAATCAATCCTCCTCCTGTTCAAAGTTATGCTGGACCTAGCGATGTGTCGTGTGATGTCTGCACTGGGAGAAAGTTCAAAGCTGTAAAATCCTGTTTGACGTGCCTGGCCTCTTACTGTGAAACTCACATCAAGCCACACTATGAAGCTGCTGCATTGAAGAGGCACAAGCTTGTCACTGCAACTGGAAATCTGGAGCAGAAGCTTTGTGCTGAACACCGAAAGGTTTTGGAGGTCTTCTGTAGAACTGATCAGACGTGTATTTGCTTGTTGTGTGCAGACAAGAAACATAAAACCCATGAAACAGTGTCAGCTGAGACAGAAAGGGCTCGGAAACAGGTAAGAGTTTGAACAGAAAGTTGAATAATATGCTGTGATTTTGAGGGCTTAAATCCCTTTAGGCCACTGAATAACTGAAGGAGTACCTTCAGTGCCAAAACAGACGGGTCTGTGCTCCTAGATGTATATTATCAGGACTGTAACTAGTGCATAAAGGAGCAGCCAGGGTTTTAACCAGAACAAATACGTTTGATCACATTACACCCATTTTGATTACCCTACATTGGCTCCCTGTACAGTTCAGGATTGATTTTAAGGTCCTTCTTTTAAATTATAAAGCACTAAACACATCATGCCCATCTTATTTGAAAGATATTCTGATCCCATATGTTCCTGGATGACCACTCCATTCCCAGAATGCACTGCTGCCTTCTCACTGTTCCAAGAGGTTTACAAAAGAACACAGGTGGCTGAGCATTTGCTTACAGAGCCCCTAAACTGTGGAATCATTTGCCAGTTTCTGTAAGGGAGGCACTATGTTTAAGTGTTCAAAACCAGGGTAGAGACGCACTTTTCCAATCTCTCTTTTATATTTTAAACTGATATTTTTATTGTTCAGTATCTTTTGTTATTTTTAATTTATTGATTTTTTTTTCACTTTTACCATGTTATCTTTTTATTATTATTATATTGACGTGTAAGCACTCTGACAATTTTATTAAGGGTACTGTATTGAATAGATTGATTGAAACATGGCACATATGCCAATGAGAATATTGTTTCAGGGTAAATATCCTTGTGCCACTTTTCAGTAGTTATCCTAAATGAATATATTTGTGAAAAATATTCTAAAAAAAAAAAAAAAAAAAGTTTCTGGCCACCAATTAAAATCAATGTGCAATCAAATGTATTATTATTATTATTATTATTATTATTATTATTATTATTATTATTATTATTATTATTATTAATTCATTTAGAGAGAAAGTCTAATTTTTCCAGGAAGGTTGAAATAGCAATAGTTGAGAAGCAGGGAGGTCAGGAGGGAGTGACAAAATAAATAGTCCATCAGTTTCAGGCCACTGTGTTCCTAGGGCTTAAAAGAAACCTGACTTCACTGAGACCTTCATTTGATTGGCTACCCTTGTTCCCTGCCATAGATCACCCAAAATGCTTTTACAGTATAAATGTAAGATCCAGCGCCATCTAGTGAAGAGCTGTGTATTGCACTGAAAGAAACCGTATTATTTCTACCTCTTCACTTGAGTGTAAGTTTCTTACATGTATAAAGACAGTGTTGGCATCCTCAAGAGTAGATCAATTAGTATCTCAAAATGCTTTACAATTTCATGAAAAAACAATCTGTTCTTATTTAGCATTAAGAGCCAGCACCATATAGTGGGCAGGTGCTGTAAATGAGGTTTCCTGTTGTATTACTAGCTGCTGCAGTCTGATCTTACCTGCATATGTCTCAAGAAGAGTAATAATAATGTGTGAATCAAGTTAAGGGAAGAGGTGTTATAATGCCTGGGGTGTAAGAAGATGTTGCTCAATGCCTCAACAGATATGTCACTGTCTCTGTGTGTTTCTTTACAGACACAACTGGGTGAGAAACAGAAAGAAATCCAACAGAAAATCCAAGAGAGACTGAGGGAGCTTAAACTGCTGAAACAGGCTTTAGAGTCGATAAAAGTGAGTATTGAAAAGAGGGTTACATTAATACAGGTTTTAAACTGGCTATTTGAGTAACTACTTCAGTGATTTATCAGGAATTCCTTCCTTAACCATTCAACCTACTTTTTATTCTAATTTATTTAGAAAATTAAATGGGGGGGAAGGGGGGGGGGGTAAAAAAATATCAAAATGTATTAAATTATTTAAGGTCAGTTCTGTTTATTGGATATTACCACCAATACGGGAAAAAATATTAATTATATATGAATAATGTGTTGTAAGCTTGATATATGTTTCTAACGAGTGATATATGGACACTATAAATTTCATATATTTTCAGTGCATATATGCAAGTATATATGATTCATATATGTGGTACATATATCATCATATACTTTTATTGTAACTATGGCATTTTTAGAATTATCGATTAACTTATTTGAATAATAAATTCATTCTTACTTACACTGACTATCTCCACGTCTCCAGCTTTTCAGCTGATTCAGTGTCAGAGCTTAATCTGCTGTTGTTACTTCGGCAGGAGACTACGGTATATGTGTCTGTGAACAAGTACAGGATGACGATGCAGAAATCGAGAATGACCTGCTTTATTCATTTTTTACATAAAATGTGCATGTATCAGTTGTGTAGTATTTAAATGGAAATTGTGATAAATGATTACTCAGTTTTCAGAGAAACATCAACATAAAAGTTAGTGGACCTGGCTGTGGTGAAATATTTTTTTGCTAATAATGCATGGCTCAGGGGGCCCCCTAAGTGGTGCATCCGGCTAAGGTACTAGACATAAAAGAAAGTGGCCACATATATGTTCAATATATGAGCAATGTAAGTTTCAGATACATACTTGATATAAGAAACATATATGACTCTTCCATGTGGGCATAGACATTTACAACCACTGTTCACAAATTAATTTGCTTTTGTTTTTATTTGGTGTATTCCAAATATTCTGGTTTGATTTACAGGGTTCTATGTTTAGAAATGATGAGGCAGGAGCAAAGGTTTTGTTCAAAAACAATAAGACAGGGCGGCTTTATTTAGAAAATGGCTTACAAGTAAAGCACGAACAAGTGCAAAAGGCCAGTGTATAACCCCGGGCCAACAAGTAACAGAAAAACAGACAAAAACTCTGGATCCCACACACAGCCAGCTTGCATCCCTTTTAATAACCATCCTAGCAGGAGTACCTAAACACACCCTCTCTCCTAGCCAATCACACAAGCAGACCATGCACAACGTGTCACAAGGGGGAGAGAAACACATGCTGTTCACATGCACAACTGCAATAAAGAAAACCCAGACAGCTGCCATGCTGCTGTGCACGTGAAGATCACTCATACAAGGGGAGGCAGGGGTGAAACGTTCAACAGGTGCAGCAGCCCACCACTTCAGAAGATTGCAACTTTAAATTGTAGAACGGCTGGGGGGGGACCATATATACAATAAAGTAAATAATAGGTCTCCCCTGCTGTGTTCTTCACTCAGAGATCTGCACGGAAAGAAATAAAGGAAAGTAAGAAGATCTTTAATGAGCTGATCCGATCCATTGAGAAGATTCGCTCTGAGGTTACTGAGCTGATTGGAGCTAACGAGAAGGCTGCAGTGAATCAGGCTGAAGGATTCATGAAGAAACTGGAGCAGGAGATTGCTGAGTTGAGAAGGAGAAACGCTGAGCTGAAACAGCTTTCTGAGACAGAGGATCACATCAACATTCTACAGGTAACATCACTACTTGGTAGAAAATCTCAAGCACATAACATGCACTGTTTCATACAGACCTCTCTAATTTAGTGTTTCCCAATCTTGGTCCTGGGGGACTGTGAACAGGCTGGCTGTTGGAGTGACGTCAGGCCAGAAAGGAACACACAGATAGGCAGTAGTGGTGGGTGAAACTGAGACGCTGCGGCGCACAGTGTGTTTATTGAATGAAACAAATAAAAGATTTAAACAAAAATCAGCACACGGCACTTGAGGCCAAAATAAACAGACAAACATATTTGACTAACACTTAAACAAACAGTGGACTAACAGACAAGCAAACACGGTGAGTCAAAACAAGCAAGTATCGTGCTGGTCCTTCCAGAACGAAATAGCAATTGTTATTAATTATTCTTTTACTTTCTTTTATTTTACTCTCCTCAGTGAGTGAAACACTGCATCTTTTGCAGATGTACCGAGACTCAATTGCTAATCAATCATCCAATTTGGAATCTCGGTACATCTTCATGTGAACTAATTTGTGCACTTCGCCGTGCTCACATACAAATACATCTTTTAATCTGCACATGAAGTGATTGTGGCATCCTCCTGTCTAAATACAATTATATATTTTAAATCACTCATGCTACACAGACCCATTTATATCCCGTGCACCAACATCTATACACCAACATTAACACACCACACGCAACACAGAACACAAAATCCACACAGGGGCGGGGCACACTGCCACAGGGACCCACTGTCTCGGCTGGTTTTTGTTCCAACTGAGCTCTCAATTACTTCATTGAACCTTTAATTGAACTATAATTTGCTTTTGAATTATTTTGTATAGCTCTTAAAGAGCTGGATATTTCAAGTTATGTCTAAAATTCCACTTTTTATAAGCGAAACCATTTAAAATGTTTAGTTAAGCAAATTGATAGTTCAATTGAAGGTTCAAACAAAAACCAGTTGGAACAAAAACCAGAAGACACAGTGTTGGGAAACACTGCTCTTACTGAATGAATCCTTGCTTTTTCCCAGCAATATTTTGAACCCCATTGTGCTTCACTGAAAAATAATTTTCTCCACTTTCCTGTTGTAGAATTTCAAGTCTCTCTGTGCCCCTCCTGAAGCTGGAGTCTTACCCAGCATTACTGCCAATTCAGACATCTCTTTTGGGGCTGTGAGGAAAGCTGTGTCTGAACTTAAAGACCATATCGAGGACTTCTGCAAAGGGGAATTAGTCAAAATAAGTGGTAAGTGTGAAATATATTCTTTTGGTTTCTCAAATCATGGCTTGAGGAGGGACAGGATTTGCAAGACATTAGTAGACATCTTGCAGATTGTTGCCGAATAAAAATTGCAGATGCTATAATACAAACTATTTGCCAGGTTGAAATGCCTCACCTTATTACAGTGACATCCCATCTAACATACAGTGACATGACAGCAGAAAGGAAACAAGTTTCTAAAGACATTCCATGAGAAAACAACAAAATAGCATTCAAACAGAGACAACAATTGCATTCAAACAGAGAGTAAATATTAAACAGATATTTCATTAGATATAGGACAGTATCAAAGATTTAACACTAGAACTACCTAGAACCGCCACGTGGGTCACTTGGACCCATACATTTTTAAACTGCTAATGCAATTTGTCAAGGCATTGACTAGAGGGGAGGCATGCCTTGATTTAGTCTTTTCAAATAACGAAGACAGAATAACTAAAACAGAGGTCAGAGAGCCATTGGTAAACTCAGACCACAACATGGTCTCATTTGAAGTGTTTTTTAAAACCCCAAAAGTAATGACTAAAGCTAAGGTTTACAATTTTAGAAAAGCAAACTATGAAGGTATGAAAAAGAGATCAGAAGTAGATTGGAGTAAAATAGAGAAAACATCCACAGAAAAAGGATGGCTGTTTTTAAAAAATGTAGTACTAGAGGCGCAAAACAATTACATCCCAAAAGTAGACAAATCTAAATCTAAAACAAAATGGCCAAAATGGTTTAATAGATCAATTAAAAAAAATATTCAGCAAAAAAAGGCACTTTACAGAGCATTTAAAAGGGACCAAAAACAAAGTACACAGAAAGAGTACTTGGAACTGCAAACACAAGTCAAAAAGGAACTTAGAAAGGCCAAGAGAGAGATAGAAATCAATATTGCTAAGGGGGCAAAAACCAATTCCAAAATGTTTTTCCAATATTGTAACAGCAAGAGAACATTCAAAGATGAAGTTAAATGTCTAAGAGACACAAATGGCAAAATCATAGACGAAGAAAAAAAAATAGCAAATATATTAAATGATTACTTTTCACAGGTTTTTACAAAGGAGGACACGGACAACATGCCCCACATGTCGACCTGTTACTATCCAGTTTTAAATAACTTTAGCATAACAGAGGCAGAAGTGTTAAAGGGACTAGGAGCTCTTAAAATAAACAAATCCCAGGGCCGGATGAGATCCTCCCAATAGTACTCAAAGAAATGAAAGAAGTTATTTACAAACCGCTAACCAAGATCATGCAACAGTCTCTTGACACAGGGGTTGTACTGATAGATAATTGCAAACGTAATACCGATCCACAAAAAGGGAGACAAAACCGAACCAGGTAACTACAGACCAATAAGCCTGACTTCTATTATATGTAAACTTATGGAAACTATAATATTATTATTAATTTAGCAGGCGCCTTTATCCAAGGCGACTTACAGAGACTAGGGTGTGTGAGCTATGCATCAGCTGCAGAGTCACTTATAATTACGTCTCACCCGAAAGACAGGGCACAAGGAGGTTAAGTGACTTGCTCAGGGTCACACAATGAGGCACTGGCTGAGGTGGGATTTGAATCAGGGACTTTGTGGTTACAAACCCGTTTCTTTAACCACTGGACCACACAGCCTCCCTAATAAGATCTAAAATGGAAAATTACCTATGGTAACAATATCCTGGGAGGCAGTCAGCACTGTTAGGAAAGTGAGATCGTGTCTAACTAACCTGCTTGATTTTTTTGAGGATGCGACATCGACAATGGATAATTGCAAAGCATACAATAAGGTTTATTTAGATTTCCAGAAAGCTTTTGACAAAGTCCCGCATAAAAGATTAATTCTCAAACTTAACGCAGTAGGGATTCAAGGAAATGCACGCACATGGATTAGGGAGTGGTTAACATGTTAACATGTAGAAAACAGTACTGATTAGAGGAGAAACCTCAAAATGGAGTGAGGTAACCAGTGGTGTACCACAGGGATCAGTGTTAGGTCCTCTGCTATTCCTAATCTACATTAATGATTTAGATTCTGGTATAGTTAGCAAACTTGTTAAATTTGCAGACGACACAAAAATAGGAGGAGTGGCAAACACTGTTGCAGCAGCAAAGGTCATTCAAAATGATCTAGACAACATTCAGAACTGGGCAGACACATGGTAAATTACATATAATAGAGAAAAGTGTAAAGTACTGCACGTAGGCAATAAAAATGTGCATTATAAATATCATATGGGAGATACTGAAATTGAAGAAGGAATCTATGAAAAAGACTTAGGAGTTTATGTTGACTCAGAAATGTCTTCATCTAGACAATGTGGGGAAGCTATAAAAAAGGCCAACAAGATGCTCGGATATATTGTGAGAAGTGTTGAATTTAAATCAAGGAAGTAATGTTAAAACTTTACAATGCATTAGTAAGACCTCACCTATAATATTGTGTTCAGTTCTGGTCACCTCGTTACAAAAAGGATATTGCTGCTCTAGAAAAAGTGCAAAGAAGAGCAACCAGAATTATCCTGGGTTTAAAAGGCATGTCGTATGCAGACAGGCTAAAAGAATTTAATCTATTCAGTCTTGAACAAAATTGATTACGCGGCGATCTGATTCAAGCATTCAAAATCCTAAAATGTATAGACAATGTCGACCCAGGGGACTTTTTTGATCTGAAAAAAGAAACAAGGACCAGGGGTCACAAATGGAGATTAGATAAAGGGGCATTTAGAACAGAAAATAGGAGGCACTTTTTTACACAGAGAAAAAATATAATAAAATACACATTCCAAAAGAAATGGGTATGTACACATACCGGTGTAGAGGTGTAAACGGGTACATGTACACACTAAACTAGAAAACCCAAATCATTGTTTCTAATACTACATAAAAAAAATATAACACTACTTCCAGTATAACGGCTGCATTGTACTCTATGGAGGAGCGAACGCGTCTGCCAGCTGACTGTGCCTGCATCCAGGAGCTGTGTTGTAAACACAGACGCAGTTCCATTGAACACTATTGTGTAAACATGTGTAAACTGGTACATACAAACCTGTAAAACCAAAATGTTTTTTTTTCTAAAAGTAATATAAAAAAAATATATATAAACATACTTTTCATATTAGGCACATAAGTTGTTTTC
The DNA here is from genome assembly GCA_030684275.1 of Acipenser oxyrinchus oxyrinchus. Lineage (NCBI taxonomy): Eukaryota > Metazoa > Chordata > Actinopteri > Acipenseriformes > Acipenseridae > Acipenser > Acipenser oxyrinchus. The sequence continues at coordinate 302,736 of CM060304.1, read as the reverse complement.
CTACCTGTCATTTCAGTTTGCTGTATGCATCTGAGTTCAAGGGCGTAACTTTCTTATGAACATTGGGGGGGACAATTCTTGAAACCAGCTAGCCGTCCTCGTGGGGGAAAGATGCGTCTGGAATAGTATTACTAGTATTATAGAGTTATGTAATAAAGAAATGAGTATTATAGAATAGAATTAATATTACGTAATGAAAAAGGTTAAATCATATGCAGATGCCAGGTGTTATGACTTATGAGCAAAACCCATATAGGAACTCTACTAACAAAATATAGTCAAGCAAACATAAAATCATACTTCTGCTATACTATTAAAAGAACATGTTTCAATACACCATTTCAATGTTCTGAAACCCCAAAAGTGATAAATGGATATGTTATGGATGTGTTTCAAAACACTACTTTTGTCCAAGTGAACTTGTAAATGATGTATGAAACACCAAATCAGGTGTATGTAAGGAACTGGTGGCTGCCAATATAAGCACTCCATGAAAGAAATTCCTTATGTCCGACTTTTTCCGGTTGGCAGACGTGGACATTGTATTGCAGTCGCTATAACAAAGACCGGGGAAATTATGATTATGAGAACATAGCTAGCTCGCTAAAAACGTATATTAGCCAGATAGCTAACGTTAACTTACCATTTACGTTAACGTTAGCGAGCTAACATTCATGCCTGCTAGCTAAACAGGTTGAAAGAGGCATGCCGTTAGCTAACGATACAATATTCTATTTAAAAACTCAGAATTTGAACTTGATAACGTTAGCTAACGGTACCTAGCCAGCGGATTGTAGCATAGTTTCATGTCAACTCATGCATTTAGCGAACAAACGTAACGTTAAGTCGGTTAAGGTTAGCTAGCTATCAATCCCTGGGGGGGGACACTGCTGTTGTTCCCTTGAGCAAGGTATTATTATTATTATTATTTGTTTATTTAGCAGACGCCTTTATCCAAGGTGACTTACAGAGACTAGGGTGTGTGAGCTATGCATCAGCTGCAGAGTCACTTACAACTACGTCTCACCCGAAAGACGGAGCACAAGGAGGTGAAGTGACTTGCTCAGGGTCACACAGTGAGTCAGTGGCTGAGGTGGGATTTGAACCGGGGACCTTCTGGTTACAAGCCCCTTTCTTTAACCACTGGACCACACAGCCTCCACTTTACCTAGATTGCTCCAGTAAAAACCCAACTGTATAAATGGGGAATTGCATGTAAAAAATGTGATATCTGTATAATGTGAAATAATGTATAATGTGATATCTTGTAAGAATTGTAAGTCGCCCTGGATAAGGGTGTCTGCTAAGAAATAATAAATAAATAAATAAATAAATAAATAAATAAATAGCTAACTATAATGCTGCCGGCTAGCAAAAGTTAACGACCTGATCAAATGCACTGTGACTCCACCTGATGGTTGTGTGGGTTAGTATATAGTCGTGCACAACCCCAGGAACATAAAATATACAGTATACTAAAATACTGTCTTCTGAAATAAACAATGTTTACTCAATGGGGGGGGGGGGGTAAATAAACTCAAATATAAATATTATTATAATAATTATTACGGTTGTATCACAAAAATAAATAAATAAAGCTACCAGGTGAAATATTAAACAGTAAGGAGTCTAGGGACAACAGCACAGCTGGACTATATTCCGGTAAATAAGGCAGATAAAATAATATCCCTCTCTATATATATATATATAATACTAATTCAATTAAAATGTATACAAAATAACGTGGTGGACAGGCAACCCTGATAATGAAACAACCCCGTAGCAGACTACAGTATATATAGACAATATACAGGGCAGATAATAAACACTTAGTGACAGTGTTTTTTAGTGTTTTTTTTACACAATTACCACTGGCCAGTAGTATTAATCTCCGTAGGGGAGATACATTTAACACCCGAGTAAACAGATAACTAAAATAACACATACAGACAACAACGAATAAACGTTGCAGGCCTGAGCGGTGCTTGGGTGCATAGCGGTAAAAAAAAATTAAAACCCCTTCAGGCAGGGTAGTACTGTCCACTACGTCCAGTAAATTGTATTTACCGTCGGTCCAGAGAAGATGGCGATGGAATAAAGGGCTCTCAGCAGCCTCTTTATTCTCCCTCTAAGTTACCGGGATGTTTTGGTTGGTATCGGCGGAACTCGGAGCTTGCCGGTCGCCCCGAGCGCTAACTGATACAGAGGAGAGTCTTCCAGACAACGTGACAGCAAAAAATAAAACAATACTATCTAGTATCTACACTAAAACAAGGGGGATTTAACAAGCGTATGTACAGGGGAATATAAAAATAAATTCGAATTTATAACCGTGTTGGCTATATAAGAAATCACTGTCTGCTCTATAATTTAAAGTAACCGTCACATACAATATGGGGGTCGGATTGAGCGCCTTTAAATATTGGGTGGGACATGACCACTCCCCGTCCCCCACGTAAATTACGCCCGTGTCTGAGTGCAGTTTGTCATATTCCAATCAAAATGACGACTTTCAAGATTAAATATTTCCTTCTGATATATTCCCAGTTGCATTTGTGGAACAAAACGAAGGATTGTTGTTTCTCAGGTACATTGAAAAATAAGCAACTAGGCTTTCACTGAGTTTGCATCTTGACAATTCCACAATCATAGCAATCTCTGTCTTGTAGTCAGTCTACAAACAAAGAAAGGCTTGAAATAAATGAAAACACATGTGTGCTAGGAGGAAGAGGCATGTCTTGTTTACTGCATTTACAAAAAAAATAGAATGTCTTACGTTATATTAAAAAAAAAAGACATGTATTGTAATGCATGGGTCACATTGACCCACGTGGCGGTGCTAGGTAGAACTGTTTATAACTTTATCGTTTTTACGATTCTGGTTATCAAACGCCGTCAGGATATTTAATTTGTATATTAAGAAAAAGTCAAAAACAGACATACAAATATGATTTACAACAGAAGAGTAATTAACATTTCAAATGCAAAATGAGTCAAACTGACCTGCATGGCAGTTCTAGTGTTAAGTATTGAAGGTCATGATCCTGTTTATATTCCTTTTTGGCTTAAAACTATTTTTGTTTTTTTTAGTCAATGAAACAACATTTTATACCCTGAGGCCTGTGAGCAGTGACATCGTTATAAACGGTAAGGCTTTTCTTCCAGTAAAACAACATGGTTTTCTGAACACACTATTTCTGAACACACTGTGGCCATTAACATAAATGATGTTGCTACTCAGTGGCAGTGCATGTTTACCAGGTAGGACATTCTCTAAATCACTGGTTCTCAACCCTGGTCCTGGAGACCCCCCCTGTATCTGCTGGTTTTTGTTCCAACTATGCTCTCATTGACTTCATTGAACCATCAGTTGTACTATCAATTTGCCTAATCAGAGCTTCTTAATTATTTGAGTTGGTGTTATTATTATGGAGATTGTGAATGCATTGATAGGTAGCCATAGACCAGTGACGGCCTATCTAGCCTTGTTGGTTGACTGGTTCACTAAATATTTCCAGTTACATAAAAGTTCCCTCTGGCTCCACCCCACAATTTTTTTAGGGAATTTTAAGTAACATACCTATAAACATTACTTACTCAAAATTGGAAAAATAATAATAAAATCAAACATAAGTATTTAATTGTTTTCATTATATATTTAAAACAGGCATTTTGCCAGGTTATCTGTCTTGAAATGCATTTAAAAACTTAGTATTGTGTTTGCATCTGAATAAAAATAAATAAATCTATACACCAGTGCAATGTAGTTCTAGTCTAATAATAGATTGGTGACTACATTGTTTTAAAACAAACTTTTCGATTTCATTTCAGGATAATATGACTTATTAGCCAAATTACCTTAAAGACGTAGTTTAATACTGTATTTCCCTATGCCTTGTCAAGGGGTCTCTTTGCAGCCATTTGTGTTCAAGTGCTAAAGCTACATATATTAAACAAAGTAAAATACACATGTTCTCATTGCTTGAACTCATTGGTTGCATCACGCTCGGGTCCAGCTACTTGTAACCAATAGAAGATCAATCTTTTCTACAGTTAACCAATCAGATCAACTTTCTAGGACAGAGCTGAGTACATGAATATTATTTTTAGGAACGAACACACACCACAATCAGATTTTTATTTTACTTATTACTTCATTTAAAATAAAACCTCTCAGATGTCGATAATCAATGGATTTACATTTATTCTGACTGGACAACGAGAATCCTGTGAACCGGTCTAAATCTGCACCTGTAGACATAGCGTTAATACCAGCTATGTGCCACAATTATAATGCTTTTATTATATTTGAAACCAAACCAGTGTTTAGAATTAAACAAAGTGGTGGTAAATCAGTGAATTAAGAGATTGAATATGCACCACAACATTTAGAAGCCCTGGAGCCCCATCAAAGTTAATCTGGCCCTGCCTACAGCCAAATATAAAGAAGTTATTGCAAATGCAAAAGGATTTCACATCTTAAAAAAAAAAAAAAATCAACTTGGGGTATCTTTAAAAGGGTGGTATTGGGAGATTAGCAATCAATAATAAACCCTTGTGCTTGTTTTTATTTTCTCTCTTTGTTTAAGAAACAGCTTTTGTCTAAAATGTACTTGGTGAACCATAACATTTGTATGTAAACTGGCTATTCAAAGTGCCCAAATGGATTTGTTACTGTTAAACAGAAATTTAAAAAAGGAAAGAAAAGTATGAATTAAAGATTTCTGCAGAGAATACAATTAGCTGGGTATTATTGTGATATGTGCTTTGTTTTAACCTTCCAGCTGCCTATACTGCATTTAAATTGTCAGAATTTGCCTTTCATGTCAGATTAGCGGGCAGTGATTTCTCTGCATCTGCAATGTTTATTTTACCTTTCTTTTCAAGGCCGAAATAATTCAGTATTTCTTATAAGAGCATCAACTCTCTCTTGTCCGTTTCGCTAGCATAATAATATAATGGAAAAAATAAATGGGATTTTATACAGCGCTGTATATTCCTACAATACATCTTGCATTGAGAAAGCACCATGTTTGGAATCAGAATAAAGGAAAATTATTATGTAATCATGTGCAGTCATCATTTTGGTAAGAAACATTTTCAGAATCATGTCATTATGTACAGTATTACAATATGTTAAAATATAGTATCTCCATAAAACCAAGGAAATACATCCTTTGTGTATTTGACATTTTATTTGTAGTGTTCTGTGGAACATGGGCAATTGTTTAACCTGGAAAAAATTGAATACAGTACCTACAAAAAATCTGAAGAAAAAAAATTGGCATTTTGGACATGGAAATTGCCAAATAAAGAGACAGCTGGAAAGTGAATTGATGAGTCAGTTAGATACTGTTTGCAGTCACATGTGTGGTTATTAGTTCACAAGTTCTCTATTCTATTTCACTCTCTTTTCTAACCAGTGGATGAATTTGGTGCTCACAGTCTGCAGGCTGCAGAGTCAAGGACCAGAGCTGAGTTTTTAAAATGTAAGTTTGTTTATAACTGGGTAGTACAGTATTATTATCCAATGTGTGCTGGAAGGCCCTAGCATGGCTCATCATCACACACCTATTAATCAATCTTTCTTTTTAACCATCCTCTTCTCTTCAATCAGATTCCTGTCAGCTCACACTAGACCCCAACACGGTGAATAAATACCTCTGGTTGTCTGAAGGGAACAGAAAGGTGACATGCAAGGAAGAGACCCAGCCATATCCTGATCACCCAGATAGATTTGATTACTGGGAGCAAGTTCTTTGCAGAGAGGGTTTGTCAGGGACTCGCTGCTACTGGGAGATTGAGTACAGTTTGAAAGGGACTTGTATAGGAGTCACATATAAAGGAATCGGCACAAAAGCACGAGATGGTTCCTGTGGCCTTGGAAACAATGACAAATCCTGGGGTTTGTACTGCTTTGGTTCCAATTACACTGCCCGACACAGTAGCAATGACATCATAAAATTTGGCCCAGACTGCCACAGAATAGGAGTGTATCTGGACTTTAATGCTGGGACTCTTTCATTTTATGTAGTCTCTAGTGACAAAATGACCCTCCTGCACAGATTCCAAACCACATTTACTGAACCACTCTATCCTGGGTTTTTCCTATGTTTTTATAATCCTTCTGCAGATGATAATAGTGTTTCTTTAGTGTCACCTAACCTCTTCTGTGCTAAGGACAAACGTGGCATGTCCTAAAAAATGCTTCTTCTGTGCCGAAAAAAATATGATTTTAAAAAAAAGCTGGATTACCAACTATTCACATCGAGGAGTTATTACATAACATATTAGGTGAGTGGCTTTAATTTCATTACACGGATAAAATATCTTTGTGACACAATTGGCGTAAGAGAGGCACAAAGTGTTGCAGTGTTCCAAACCAGCCTAAAGACACACTTTTACAATCTGATATATTTTAAACTGATACTTTAAATCACAAACCCAGTATTAATGGCAGGTTCACTCGGTGGTAGAAGGAATAACCTTCTGACAAACAAAAAAGCCACCATCGGTACCAGGCTTGTAATTTGCAATTAGCGGGTGGGTCAAGTTTTGATTTGGTCCAGGCCTTAGTCTTATTATTATTTTACTATTTTATTAACTAATTGATTTCTTTTTATCTTCTCTGTTTTATAATTGATAGTTATATGAATTCAGCTGTGAAACGCTCTGTGACAATTCTATTGTGAAGGCCACTGTATTAAATTAAGAGTGATTGATTGAATTGTTAAATGTAATATACAGCCTGTTTGAACAATATCTTTGGCTTGTACCGTGAAACATCCCTAGTGAATTTTAAAAACATTGCTTTTTTTCAATGTGGATTGATAACAGTGCAATGTTTGCCTTTGATTAGTAGGAGTTTTATGAACCTGTGTTTCATGATATTAGCTTTGAAGTAACACATCTTTGTTTTTATTGAACTGTTTTGTTGATATGCGATCAGATGACTATTATAATTTATCACGCATGTGGGGAGTTGAAAATCTTTTGTTTTTCTTTTTTCAGCAACAACAACAATAAAAAAACAATGATCAGAGGCTAAAATAAACATTTTGAACTGGAATCACGAGTTGTTGTGTTTTTTTTTATTATTCAACTTTTGTACATGAAACGGTTAATTTGAAGCAGTATATTGATCTATCACTATATATATATAAATACAGTACCAGTCAAAAGTTTGAGTACACCTGCTTGAAACCAGGTGTTTTCATGATTATCTATGCTTTTAACTGTATAAACTTGTCTATAAACGCTTAATATTTCATTATATGATACGTGTACTTATATAAGCTGATAATCATAAGTGAATTGAATTCAAAAATTTTATTTTTAAATGAAAATGTAAATCTTGTCAATTTCAATGAAATGGTCACCCAAATCAAGGGGATTTCAGTCTGAAGCCCAAGTCAGTTAAAAGTCTGAAATGTGTAAAACACAGTGTTAGAACACTGGCCTAAGTATAAAAGTGTCTTTGTTAGATGTTCTCCGAGTTAACTAGCATGTTACCTAATTAACCTTTTGTCACCAATTATTGTTAACAGGTGAGGGTCCATGATTACTATAAATATAGGTTGCATAGGCACAAGTTTGTCATTCCTGAATGTATGGGAGCAGAAAATGGCAAAATACGCTCAGTTAAGCAAAGAAAAAAGACAGTCTGTAATTACTTTAAGAAATGAAGGTCAATCTTTAAGACAAATCGCAAGAACTTTGCAAGTGTCTGTAACTGCTGTGGTCAAGACCATCAAACGATTTGAAGAAACTGGCACTCATGAGGACCGAACAAGGTCAGGCAGGCCAAGGGTGACCTCAGAATCAGAGAACAAGTTCATTCGAGTCACAAGTCTGCGAAACTGGTGATTAACTGCCCCTGAAATACAAGCTCAGCTAAATGCTACTAGAAGTACAGATGTTTCAACATCAACTGTTCAGAGGAGATTGCGTGAAGCTGGCCTAACTGGAAGAATTGCTGCAAAGAAACCATTGTTAAGAGTGCTGAATAAGAGGAAGAGACTTGCCTGGGCCAAAAAACACAGAAACTGGACGTTTGAGGAGTGGAAGTTGGTCTTATGGACCGATGAGTCAAAATTTGAAATATTTGGGTCCAACCGCCGAGTATTTGTAAGACGCAGAGAGGGTGAGCGCATGAGTTCTGCATGTGTGGCTCCCACTGTCAAGCATGGAGGAGGCAGCGTCGTGGTCTGGGGTTGCTTTGCTGGTGACAGTTGGTGATCTTTACCAAGTCCATGGCAAGTTCAACCAGCATGGCTATCATAGCATACTTCAGAGGCATGCCATTCCATCAGGATTATGGCTAGTTGGGCAGTCCTTCATTCTTCAGCAAGATAATGACCCGAAACACAACTCAAAGTTGTGCAAGAACTATCTGGCGAAGAAGGAAAGTGAAGAACAACTCAATTTAATGACCTGGCCTGCCCAGTCTCCAGACCTCAATCCCATAGAACTTGTATGTGACAAACTGGACAGAAGAGTCAAAGCAAAGCTACCCACAAGTGCCCTACATCTCTGGGAATTGCTGCAGAAGAGCTGGGAAGACATGTCGGGTGATTTCCTGCTGAAACTTGTTAACCGAATGCCTCGTGTTTGTGAGGCTGTTATTAAGGCAAAGGGTGGCTATTTTGAGGAATCCAAGATTTAGAGACAATTTTCAATTTTCTTGAACATTGTTTTGATACTCCTTATGTTTTGTTTTGTATATTGTAACATGTGTTTTCATTTTCAAGTATTTACAGAAACGTATACGACGTAAAACATTGTGAATTATGAAAAAAACCTAGTTTCCAGCAAGTGTATTTAATCATTTTTCTTACTTTATATTGGATCCCCCTCCCAAAAAAAATGTATATATATATTTGATTAGCATTTATTTATTGATTTATAAATTGTGTATTTCCCCATCCCGATATTTATGAGGGATTCCTGGTCCATTGAAAAAATGTTTTCATAATTATATAATCAGATTTTTATTTTTTATTTTTATTTCTGTGTGGCAAAGATTTTGATTACTATTGTTTTTTTGCTTTTTTAACCTCTCCACATCCCCTAAAACTTTTTTTTCTTCCCAAGATTTGATTGTAATTATAATTAGGCCTGTTCTGTTTATTTGTATTTCCATGTCCATCTTAAATGTTTATTTAGTTATTTCTAAATACCTGTTTGAAATAACAGTGGAACTAAAGGTGTCAGATTCACAGGTCCAAATACTATTTTTTTAAAGGGATGTCACTCCTATCAAAAAAAAACAAGTTTGAAAAACAACACAGCTATTTAAAGTGGAGACATCAAAAACACAAGCCCAAGTTAGAAGAAGCAATTAGGTCAAGATCCATTCCAGTCCAGGTTTTTACTCCAAGCAGGTTCTAAAATAGTTAATAGAACCTGTTGAGAGGCTATTAACACATTTAGGACCTGATTGGTATAAAGACCAGGACTAGACTCGACTGGACCTCAAGGGCCAGAGTTGAGTAGCCTTGAATTAGGCAACCTTGTCAAGCATCAAACAAATAGGCCCAATTGGAAAGGTGGTGGGGCCCAAGATTGACACAATTGTTTCTTTTAACTTGGCTTTTTTGATCAATTTACAAAATGATATGATGATGAAAAAAAGAAGCCAAGTTAGAACAAACAATTGTACTTTTTTGGGAAGTGTGTACTTTCATCCAGCAAAAAAAGGTAAATGATACAATGAATACATAGTGTAAAATCAGGAAGACTGATTTGAAACAGTGCTCATAGTTTTTAAGTCTAGCATTCGGTCTAGCAGAGACACAACTTGTTTAGATTAGAATGTCTTCTTTCTTACTGTTGTTTTTGCTTGTTTTCTTTATTGAGAATGTATATTTTCCAAAAGGGTGTATAATTAGAATGGTTGCATCTGCGCAAGAGGTCACAAGGTCACTTACTATGATGTGTTCCGTACTGCAAGGAAGAGCCAGTCTCCATTGCCTTGCCTATGAAAGGTGAATGTTTATTTTTATAGATCATGGAAAATTGCCCCCAGAATGCACACTTTTGGAAAACGATCGGATCATATTAAATCTTTTGGGGATCCTGACAAGTAAGTAAAGATATTTAATATAACATTGATATGTTTATAGGAACCCTTTAAGCTAGGTGAAATATTTTCACAAGTTCTGTAATATGATGGTGTGATAAAGTTGTGTTTCCAGTAACCGGTGAAGGGCTCTTGTAAAAGCTGAAGCTCTGATGTGTTGGGTTTCCATTTCCTCTGCAGTCAGCCCCACAGCAGCTCCTGAAACAGCAGATAGGAGACAAGGAGATGGTTACTGACATCAAGCACAATGAGCATGGAATCCAGTGTCCAGTCTACTCCACCCAGTGCAGTAAGACAGACCATCAAAGAAAAGAGTGGCCTAAGAGAGTAATTCAGATAAACCAGTCTCACTTTTTCTTCTTATTATGTATTTATTTATTAGCAGACTAGTTAGAATACTGTTCGGATGAGGTCATCCTCAGCATTCACAATCTGCCCAAGCACAGCACGTTCTAGATATTAATTTAGAACTGACTGTGTTGTGTGTGCTGTATTTACAGGCATTGTTGGAGATCTGTGTTGTATCAGTCAGTTAATAACAATGAATAAAGGTGAGTCAGTACCTGCAGAATCATTGCCCGAGCTGGTTAGTTCAGTTGCTGCAAATGAAGAATCAGATATCAGGAAAGGATGGACGACGGTAATAAGGAAAACACACATCTTTAACACTGAAAAAAGTGCTATTGCTTTATACATGATTAACCATTGCAAAAAATATAATGCATCTTTAGAATTCCAGTCTTTTCATATCCAAAAGTCCACGATTGTTCAATGTCAAATCCATTTCAGATACTCACTTTGAACTTCTGAGTATTCAGGGTCCTTTCCACCTGGGGGTGAATAAAACACAGGATTAATGTTCAATTCTGGCTGATTTTAAAAGCCTACAGTTAACATCACTGTTGCTCTGTTGCCTATAATGCATTCTATTTAACCTTCCAGCTGCCTATCCTGCATTTTCATTGTGCAAAAAAAATTGTCAGAATTTGCCAGTCACGTCAGATTAGCGGGCAGTAATTTCTTTGCATCTGCAAAATTTATTTTCCCTAATTCCAAGAATGTTGACTTTCTACTCTTTAAAAATAAGCCAATGTTATATTTTGGTTAACTGTTTTTTTTTTTAACAAGTTCAATTCAGTACTGTCTTTGCAAGTTATAATGCCTGCAATAAAAACTCTTGATATCATTTGTCTTTTCCAGACAAAAAAGCTATTTTTTTTGTCCTTTTAGCTGGCATAACGATATAATGGAAAAACATATATATATATATATATATATATATATATATATATATATATATACTCTGTATATATATATATATATATATATATATATATATATATATATATATATATACTGTATATATACACAGTACATGGGATTTATACAGCACTGTATTGTGGGACATATTCCCTGAATATGATAACACATGTGAACGTGTATTAATGATATAACTGGACTAATTAATGAAACAGCTGTGTCTTAGGAAAAAGGGCCCCTTGGTTCCTCGCAGACATACTGAACTATGTGACCTACTGATTAGAGGACCGGCGCCTGAACTGGATTAGGCTGAGCGGACAGTTGAATTATGTACAGATAATTCACACGTGCAACAACAATCGTTTTGACACAAGGAAGACAAACTAGTGATGCCCCAGTGGAAAAGGACATTAAAACATCAAAGGACTGTGAGTTTAAAGAAAGGCAAGATACACAAATGATCTCATGAAAGTGGCTATTTAGCAGAGTGAAAAAGACTATAAATATCCAAGCAAAACTGAACATTTTGCGCTCAACATCGAATGCTAAACAAGGTGCTGTCACTCTGCTAAGCAAAGCTGCAACTCCGGGACCTAAAAACAGAATCAAGATGGGACTAAATGAAAACGGACCCAAGACGAGGAAACAAGCGACCACAAGCAACGAGACTGATACCCAGCTGGAGGACTGCCATAAAACTTACAGCGACTGTTATCAGACAAACCAGTCTGGGTCTGTTGTACACCTAAAACCACAGTATCCAAAATAAACTGTGCCCTGCTATATTCAGCGAAGAGGACAGAGCGGACAGGTGCTGTGGATCCTATACCGAGGACTGAAGACTTTGTTGCAGCTATTTGTTGATTCTATAGAGAATTGAAAGCTTTGTTGCCAAGTTTGATCCAACATGAGATTGAAGACTTTGTTGCGGAGAGGAGTTTTTGTACTAGACACTTCAACATATTGAGTTTCCAAGCCAGCAGACCAAAAGTCTAAGCTTCAAGGAACCATTGAGTATAATTCCAGTTGCATTTTCCTTTCATGGAACTAAATTAATTTGTTGTAACACATTCACATAGAATTGAACTGTTAATTATTTAGTTTACACACTTTGCATATGAAATAACTTTTAGTGAAACTTGATGAAGTAACTATAAGTAATCTACCTCATATTGTTGTATGAAGAATTTCTTTAAAAGTAAACTTTCCATATACTTAATCTATATACCATTAATAAGTTTAATGTGATATATTCTAAGATTGTCTGCATCATCTCAGTGAGGCTGTGATTGTACGTGGGCATGTGTGTGAGCAAGCTTCTACGTCACAGCTTCCTCGAGCGCTGCTGGTGTGTGAGGAGACAGGCGGTGTCATATTTCAGTTGCCTGCTAGTCAAGTTAGGGCAGTGAGTTTTTGAATTGTGTTTTGTGCTTAGAGACTAAGACATTTACTTTTTGACTTTTCTGATTTCTGTTTATTTGTGTGCTTAATAAAATACTACTATTAATTGGAAATTCCTTGTGTCTGTGCGTGAATGTGTGTTCATAGTAAATCCTTGATCTTTGTAACACGTCAATTCAATATTGTTAGTAAGAGAACTAATCAGCCCAGATAAACATTACATTATCAATTATTGAATTGTTCCTACTGTATATTCCTCAATACATCTTGCATTGAGAAAGCATTGTTTTGGTAATTATGTTAAAAGTAAAGCAAAAAATTGTTTTGAAAACTGTCAAAAATATTTACTTGGGGGCTGAGAATGAAAAATTGGAAGACAAAAATGCCATTATTGACATGGAAATTGTCCAAATAAGAAGGCAGCTGGAAGGTTAAAGTACATGTGTAGTAATTTAAATAACTTTAATAAAGTATGTACCAGGTCTGCCACCCATCGCACTCACTGGGTCATCTCTTATTCCAGATCACAACTCCAGCGATTGTCCCAGTGATCAGGAGCACTACAGAACCCCCCGGCAATACCCCCTTTGTGTAAGCCAGCCTCTGAAACACAAACAAGGCAATTCAGTGTTTCAGGGAATAGATTCAGAGAGTACAAGGCTGTGTCTGTGCAGCACTGAGTTGTGTTTTATTGACAGTGCTTACCAAGGTTTTGAAATCAATCTTATCACTGTAAAACCAAAAAATGTGTGATGCATTTATAAATTTAAGGCATAAAAATGTGTGATGCATTTATAAATTTAAGGCATGTGTTTATTGATGCACAGTAGTAAAGGCACGACAGCGAATGTCACTTTTCTAATCCACGCCCCTTTTGATTGATTTATGACCCTTAAGCCCCTCCCTTTTTTTCCCACACTTTGAGTGATTTATAGCTCTAAAGCCTCACCCCTTTTCCCCACGCTTTTGAGTGATTTATGACCCCTTATGACCCACCCCTTTTTATCTGACATTAACCGGATATCCGCCAAAAATAGCCCTCCCTTAAAATGGCGTCTGTTGTACCCCTAGTTTATAGACTATTATATAGAAAAGAGAAAGACAGAAAGAAAAAAGAGAAAGAAAGTTGTATTGTAGTGCATTTCTTTTTTGACTATGTTCGAGACCCTCCGTAACAATAACCACGGTTCTTAACAAACAGAGAGCCCATAAACATATGAAAGAGTTTCATAAACAGTATATTATTGAGAGGAACAGCTCAAGAGTTCAAAGAGTTTAGCTGTTTTTACCATGTTGCAGCGGCAAAACTAAATCACTTAGAATTACCATCTGTACCAGTATCAAAAGTCTGAAACTTTCTTACCTCAAATGTGAAAAAAACGTAAATACCTCTTATACCCAATGAGATATAAGTCGTCAAACTAAGGTAAAATTGTTCTTCTCCTTCCTGTTCCGTCTACTTTTTAAGGGTGCGTAGCAACTATTCAAACAGAAAAGCTAAATAACTGGACATCTAACAATCATGTGAGTCCACATGTTGGTCAACGTCAAAACATACCAGGGAGTGCAAGCAGTTTGATATCCACACCATTTATGTTAAACAAATTATGTATGTTTTAAAACAGCACATATCGCAGTGGGGACAAAAATACCGTGGTCTGAACTTGCAACATGACGTTCTTGAAGGGCACACGACCTTAGCCCGCTGCGCCACTGCGCAGTTGTTGAAATGCAGTCATTTTTTAAGCTTACATTGAAGACTGACCAGCTTCGATTTCCTGTCTCAGAATTTCTAGTTTCCTGTTTGTTTGGTTAGATACCATAGAATGGAATTGCACACGAGAGTGGCATGTAGCTTCCTTGTCTAAATCTCTGATCTCTGATAAATTGTAGTTCCTCGTTTAATTAAAAATAAATAAAGGAATTATTGATTTGGTAGAAATAAATACATGATTTAAATAAATGCATAGAGGAATAAATACATTTAGAAATAAATATGTTTAAATAAATAAATGTAGAAATGAATACATGTTTATATTATAAATGTATAAATAAATTAATAAATAGCAAGCTAGAAAACTACATGTCATATTAATTGATTTGGCTGATGCGTTTATGCACAGCAATTGACATTTATATACCTATATAAAAAGTTCAAGTTTCATGAAAAAAAAAATTGCAAGTTGCCTAAAATTAATAGCGCATCAAAGAAAGTCGCCGAGGTTGAAACATTAAATGGTAGCTACTGAGTCAACATTTACATTGTAACGTTTAAAACAATCTTTTAAAATGTAACAAACAAGGGTCATTTAAATGTGTTGGCTGAAAAAAAGTAACAAGCAGACAAAACTGATTAAAACTAAACAAGTTTGAATGACAAATTCGGCAACATTGTCGAGTTTTGTAAACATTTAAAACTTGTGTACAGTAATTAAACGGACTGTGTTGTATAGCGTTATGCTGACACTGAAAAACAAAATGTTAAAAACAGGATTTTAAAGCAAGTGACAAAACCGTTTTTCTTTACACACACTAAATTATATATGACGCGCACGCACAGACAGACAGACAGACAGACACACACACGCGCTCACACGCACTCGCACACACACAGACAGACTTGAAATGGTCTTTGTATGACTTGGTGACTGACACACACTCACACAGAGACACACTGACACACACACGCAAAATTATCTGGCCCGTGAGCAGAAAACTAGTTATTTGTTAAAGGCCAGCATGGGCAGCACTGTGCAGTAGTGGTTAGGGCTCTGGTTGTGTGTTCAATCCCAGGTGGCGGACACTGCTGCTGTACTAAAATAAATAATAATAATAATAATAATCGTGCATTTTGTTGCAGTTTTAACACTCGTGGTTTGTCTTTGTTGTGTAAAAACCTGTCCATATGCAGAAACTGCTTGTGCTGCATCCACGGAGTGTGGTGGAATTGCCAAAAAACAGCGTGCAATTTTTGACGTTTCGGAATCTGATTTCATACCTCAGCCAGAAATCACCAATATTTACATTTTTCGGTAGTCAGTCAAATACGTGAAATCGTGAATTTTTGGTGGACTTATACAACGAGACACTAGTGATCCGTCGCTTGCAGCATCTGTGGAGCAGCGGGTAGAGCACTTTGTTCTTGACTGGGTTCAATCACGTGGGGGACACATTGCTGCTTTATCTAGATTGGTCCAGTAAAAAACCCGACTGTATAAATGGGTAATTGTATGTCACAATTGTAAGTTGGCCTGGATAAGTGTGTCTGCTATAATTATAATAATAATAATATGCGTGTTTGGTTGGTACTTGGATGGGAGACTGCCTGGCAATACCAGATACTTCAAACTTTTCTTTGAAGTTTTACTTGTATTATTAACAAATAGTAGATTAAACAGCAAACATGAGCTGATTTACTTTTAATTTATTGAAATGGACCGCAAAGGGTATTAATCGCTATTGAAATAATTGCATAAGGGAAGTTATAAATATATTTATTTCTCTCCTCCACCCGCTGTTTTAATTGCATTTGGATCATTCCAGACACCACCTGATACGTGAACGCAACAAACTCAGCAATGCATTGAACATTAATACATTTTAAAAACAAAACATCAAAGTCACAGCATGCATTATATTCGAGCCGGGATATTTCAATTTGATGAGAATTTGATGAGTGTGACATTAACAGAAGTGACATTAAATTTGACTGTATTATGGCTACGTCTGTCTTCTTTTCATACATTTACACTGTAAAACACGAGGCTGTAAGTTGGCTTATTCGCCAACTTCTTATTCGCAAGCTTTTAAGTGCATAAATGTTTTTGTCTGCGCTGAATAAGTAGCCTTGCATTTAATGGGTTAAATCACGTTAGGCCGCTGATTGCTCTGCCGGTACCTGACAAGGGGCAACCCTCTGCAAGCCCCACTTGTAGTTACCCTGGCCCAACGTGGTTTACTGGGGAAGAACAGCGGGTAAATATGCCACATATGCCAATTGCTCAGCTTCTGATTCACAATTTATGTATCTACGTTGAATAAGTAGCTTTGCATTTAACGGGTTAAATCATGTTGGATTGCTGATTTCTTTGCAGGTACCCAGCGAGGGGCACCCCCTCTGCAAGCTACACCTGTATTTAGCCCGGCCGAGCATGGTTTACTGGGGCAGAACAGCGGGTACACTTGCTCCATATGCCAGTCGCTCAGCTTCTTATTCGCTTTATGTATCTATGTTGAATAGGTAGCCTTGCATTTAATGGGTTAAATCACTTTGGGCCGCTGATTTCTCTGCAGGTACCTGGCGAGGGGCAACCCCCTCTGCAAGTCCCACTTGTATTTAGCCCGGCCCAACTTGGTTTACTGGGGAAGAACAGCAGGTAAATATGCCACATATTCCAATTGCTCAGCTTCTGATTCAATTTATGTATCTATGTTGAATAAGTAGCCTTGCATTTAACAGATTAAATCACGTTGGGCCGCCGATTTCTCTGCAGGTACCTGGCGAGGGGCACCCTCTCTGTAAGCTACACCTGTATTTAGGCTGGCCTAACGTGGTTTACTGGGGCAGAACAGCAGGCAAACATGCCATATATGCCAATCGCTCACCTTCCTATTCGCTCTTTATGTATCTACATTGAATAAGTACAGAAATCGGCGGCACAAAGTGATTTAACCCTTTAAATGCAAAGCTTTTTCCAGCGAAGAAGCTGTGCAATTGGCATATGCGGCATGTTTGCCCTCTGTTCTGCCCCAGTAAACCACGTTGGGCCGGGGTAAATACAGGTGTAGCTTACAGAGGGGGTTCCCCTCGCCAGGTACTGCAGAAAAATCAGTGGCCCAACGTGATTTAACCCGTTAAATGCAAAGCTACTTATTCAACGTAGATACATAAATTGCGAATCAGAAGCTGAGCAATTGGCATATGTGGCATATTTACCCGCTGTTCTTCCCCAGTAAACCACGTTGGGCCGGGGTAACTACAAGTGGGGCTTGCAGAGGGATGCCCCTTGTCAGGTACCGGCAGAGCAATCAGCGGCCCAACGTGATTTAACCCATTAAATGCAAGGCTACTTATTCAGCGTAGACAAATACATTTATGCACTAAAAGCCAGCGAATAAGAAGCTGAGCGAATGAGAAGCTGGCGAATAAGAAGCCAACTTCAGCCTCGTCTGTAAAACCACAGACGTGTGAAACGTTTGTATGTAAATGGAATGTGTGTATAGTAAAAAAAGTGCTCTATTCCTAAACAGCAGTGTTTATACCTCATTATACCTGGACTCTTCACCGGAGGGTTGTGGGTTCAATCCCGGGTGAGGGACACTGCTGTTGTACCCTTGAGCAAGGTATTTTACCTACCTACAGTAGCAAATGTAGGCAATGCAAAATTTCTCCAATCAAGAAACGTGAACTTATTCAATCAGCAGGGAGACTGATTGCAGTCCAAGTTATGCTTTGGGAAACCAAACCAGACGGGACCGTTATAAAGTGACACAATGCTAAGTTTACTGCTGTGCAGAAGAGCACAATTACTGTGGACAACAGGAATTACCATTTAGATTCCATTATCATACACCAAGGATAGGATGTTACTTCAAGACACTATGTGTCTGTTCTTGCTGTGGGTGCTACTGGAAAATGGTGCATGCAAATGATGCACTTATTGAAGTCAAACCATGGTCAAGAAATGCAAACAAAATGTATATGTCCTTTTATGAAGAGATCTAATGCTTTACAAATGCCTTAGCCTAAGTTCATAAGACCACTATATAAAGGAGAATAATGTTTTTTCCAGCATTAAAATGTGTTAGTATACTACCCTTTAGCACGGACATACATATGTACCTTTTGAACCATTTATAACATTGTAGTTTTGTACCTACGTAAATATCAATATATGAATACCTACCAAAACAGACGTATTGTTTTCACTACTCATGCAACTATAAGAATACAATGTTTACACTTTCAATACTGTCCAAAAGTCCCTTCTACCATTATTTTACATTCAAATCTTTTCTCATTTCTCTTATATTACTCCACTTATTACTCTCTTGTCTTGTCTGTCTGTCTGTCTATTTACCATACACATTCTCGAATATCTTTCCCTCGCTTTATTCATTATTTGATGAAGTAAAAAAAGAAGTGATATCTATAACAAAAACATTGTCATTGTAAAAAAACAAGTTAGAAAAACGCATCAGCTGTTTAAAGGGGTGATATCAATCACAAAAGCCCAAGTTAGGAGAAGCAATTAGGCCAATCTTGTCAAGCATCAAGCAAATAGGCACAATTGGAAAGGTACTGGGGCCCAAGATTCACACAATTCTTGCTTCTAACTTGGCGCTTTTTGATCGCTTCGCTCCACTTTATCGCTCCACTTGAAATGCTCTTTGTATGACTTGAAGTGACTGAGATACACACTCTCACACTGAGACACACACACACTGAGACACACACACATAAACTGACACACACACACTGAGACACACATACACTGAGACACACACACGAGACACATACACTGAGAAACACACACACACTACAACACACACAGTCTCAGTGTGTTTGAGTGTGTCTCAGTGTGTGAGTGTGTGTCTCAGTCACTTCAAGTCATACAAAGAGCATTTCCAGTGGTTTGAACTTGCAACATGACCTTCTTGAAGAGCACGACCTTAGCCCTGCCACTGTGCATTTCAAGTGGAGCGATAAAGTGGAGCGAAGCGATCAAAAAAAGGCGCCAAGTTAGAAGCAAGAATTGTGTGAATCTTGGGCCCCAGCACCTTTCCAATTGTGCCTATTTGCTTGATGCCTGACAAGATTGGCCTAATTGCTTCTCCTAACTTGGGCTTTTGTGTTTGATATCACCCCTTTAAACGTCTGATACGTTTTTCTAACTTGTTTTTTTACATTGACAATGTATTTGTTATAGATTTATTTGATTAATTTAGTGTTTTATTTTTTAAAGTAGGTCTAGACCTAATTCAGTCCTTTAAAAAATCAAAATTATTCTATTATTCTAAATGTAGATGAACAGTTTTTGACCGTGTTTTGTTTTCCCGTCGCAAGTATAATGTAAACCATTATATCTACTGTATTTTACGGTCAATTGAAACTAATGTTGTTTACATTTATTTTAATGTAAGAAGAAGTTTTTTGAGTGAATTTAAGGTAATTCACTGCTGAAATTAATGTCACTTACCATAATATAAAATAAGGTATTTTTACCATCACCATATTTAGACAGGCATGCGTCTCTTTACTACCTTATCAAGAAGTGTGGTGCGCTTGGTGGATTTGTTAAAAAATGAAGCCAGTCCCTCCACTGTTTTGAAAAATATTTTGCACAGGAATAAATTTCCCTCACTAAGAGAGCACTAGGTTCAACTTGTGGGCATAACAATGGGTAAATGTGGCTTCAGGGACTTTTTCCTTTATTTTGGCCTGCACCCCATTTAGCTCTAATGCCATTACAGATGCCCCGTCGTAAGTTTGAGCTACCAGATTTTCAAGACAGTTATATTTCCCCAACACCCCCAAAACATACTCCGACAAAGTGCTGCTTGTCTGTCACATGATCAAATTCCAAAAGGGCCTCCTTCACTTCACTGCTCAGCACACATTGCAAAACCACAGAGACCTGAGCTTTGTTGGTGACATCAGTCGACTCATCCACTTCAACTGCAACAAATGGTACCGCATTAATCTCCTCTTTTATGTCTTTTCTGATGACCTCACTGACAGCTTCAACTAGATCATTTTGAATTCTGTTAGAGACCCGAAAACACGGTGGAGGACTGTAAATGATCGGCTAACCTCTCATCTTTGTTAGCAAACATATGTGACAGTGAATATTAAAGAATGTTAAAAGGTCACAATTAAAAAGGCCAAAACGAGACATTGATGTTAATAGCTTTATTGCTGAAAAAGCTTTACAGAAAGAGAGAGGCTTTTTCCCAGTTTCATGTAACAGCAGACAGTTGTTTTTTTGGCAGGACAGCATTTATACTGGTCAACAGTTTGAGCATTTGTTGTCATGAATGCAAATAGAGATTTTAAAATAATTGAGAGATGAAAAAAGTCTCTATATAAACAAGATATTTTTGTCAGTCTGTGAACAAGGCCTGTCACGGGACACTTGTGACATCACAGGGTGGCTGTGAGGAGCTGGGAGAAGAAAGGAGTCTACTGGTCAAACCTGACTCGGTGCAGTGATTATGAGCTGGGGCAAATCAATCAAGCACGCTCTCCAAGTAACGCTTTGTATATGTGCCCATGTGCAGTTTGGTTTCTATTCAAACATGTGTGAGCATGTGATCTCACTTTGAATCTGAGACTACATGTTAAATAAGGACACCTTTCCATGCAATGTAAAGACCTGCTTCATGAGAGGTAGGGTATCACCCAATAGAAAAATAATGTTGTCTCTATTATATATCCTTGAAGAGATTCACCAAATGCACAACAGAGAGCAGCTGTTTTAAACAAACTGTGAATGGCCTGACAGAAATAAGTATGGGTGCTGTAGCTGTGTGTGGGGAGAGGGACCACAACAGAAAGGTTACAGCGATGCTACAAAAGAAGGTTGCTGGTGTGTTTAAGCTTTGCTTGCAGGTCTGCTGTCAGGTAAACTCCAGCACTGTGATCCCTGGGCGCTGCTGCTTCTCAGTAGTGCTGGCATCGCCTGCAGTGGTAGGTACGCCAGTCTGAAACCAATTGAAGACATTATCAGCAACCTGGGCAGAAAAGCTATTGTTCTGAACCATATACTACAGAGAATTGTACAGCTAGGTAATGAGATTGTGGGGTGGTAATGGTCAGCATTGTCTAATAATACAGACAATCAGTGTCACACTGAGCTGCAGAATTGAACTCCCATGTGTAGATAGCATCCTCCACACTCTTTGTATTGCACTCATTTGAAATACAAATTTGAAAAAAGCTTTGTGTAATTCATGCATGCAAATTCACAATCCCAAAGTGTATGGTATCAACTGCTAAACTGTGCTAAACACCACAACCTCACAATGCAATCCTATCAATAAAAGACACGGAAACCCTCTATACTAGTTCAAATGCCAAACATGTTTCTTAGGTTTTATTCAGAGCAATCCTGGATCAAAGCTCCTCTGTTTTGACCCCTGCTTTTATATTTTGTTTCACTAAAATGACAGAAGTTCCACAGGAGATTGAGGTCAGTGGACCCTTCTTTTCAACTCAAAGCCAACCCTGACATAATGACCTCCCACAGAGAACTAAGGTATTCACACCATAAAACAGCAGCAATCCCATTAATCAGATCTCCTGGGATTATTTGTGGAGTTGGTTACTCCAGCATAAGATCACACACATTGTAATAAGTTTAAGCATACATTTCTTGATCAACAAGTTAGACTTTCCTCTTTTCAGTTAGTTACGAATGACCTCAATCGATCACTAGTTTCAGACAATGCAGTTGAAAGATGAATTATAAACTTCTCATGACATTTCCATTTGAAGGATTATTATGGATGGCATCTTTTATAAAACTTATTCCAACAATTCTGTGTCTCTCTTGGAGTTCCATCCATATTTGACCTGGTCAACCACATGTTCTAAACTGATATGGAATGACACTTGGTGTTCTATTTCAAATTGTTCTAATATATCCCACAACCAATGTATACAGAAATAATAAGGCATACTCACAGCGAGCGCAGTGGTACCCATGATGGTAGTAGAAATAGTAGTGATAGTGATGAGCTACACAAAAAAAGAAAAGAAAATTAGGAACAGTCTATTTTTAACATAGAGCTTCTTAAACCCACTGCCTTCCACACTGTAGCCCAGAACTCAAACCCCTGAGCTTCTCAGGGACAGTGGCCCAGTGGTTAAAGAAAAGGGCTTGATACCAGGAGGTTCACATCCCAGCTCAGCCACTCACTCACTGTGTTTGACCCTGAGCAAGTCAAAACGTAAAACTGGGGTCCTATTGGAAGTGACTGCAGCAGCAGTTGTACACCCCCTAGTCTCGAAGTCACTTTGGATAAAAGCGACTGCTAAAAGACTAATGAATAAAAAAGTAATACTCAGATCCACGAGCATGCACATTGCCTTTCTCTAACCACTGAGCTGTCAAACCCACTAACTCCAATACTACAGCCCAGCACTAACCACTGAGCTAGTCAAACCCACTACCTTCCACACTGCAACCCAGCACTAACCACTGAGCTAGTCAATCCCACTACACCACACTGCAACCCGGCACTAACCACTGAACTACTCAAACCCACTACCTTCCACACTGCAGCCCAGCACTAACCACTGAGCTACTCAAACCCACTACCTTCCACACTGCAGCCCAGCACTCTATCCACTGATCTACTCAAACCCACTACATTCCACACTGCAGCCCAGCACTCTAACCACTGAGCTACTCAAACCCACTACCTTCCACACTGCAGCCCAGCACTCTAACCACTGAGCTACTCAAACCCACTACCTTCCACACTGCAGCCCAGCACTCTAACCACTGAGCTACTCAAACCCACTACCTTCCACACTGCAGCCCAGCACTCTATCCACTGAGCTACTCAAACCCACTACCTTCCACACTGCAGCCCAGCACTCTAACCACTGAGCTACTCAAACCCACTACCTTCCACACTGCAGCCCAGCACTCTAACCACTGAGCTACTCAAACCCACTACCTTCCACACTGCAGCCCAGCACTCTAACCACTGAGCTAGTCAAACCCACTACCTTCCACACTGCAGCCCAGCACTCTAACCACTGAGCTACTCAAACCCACTACCTTCCACACTGCAACCCAGCACTAACCACTGAGCTACTCAAACTCACTACCTTCCACAAGGCAGCCCAGCACACTAAACACTGAGCTACTCAAACCCACTACCTTCCACACTGCAGCCCAGCACTCTATCCACTGAGCTACTCAAACCCACTACCTTCCACACTGCAGCCCAGCACTCTATCCACTGAGCTACTCAAACCCACTACCGTCCACACTGCAGCTCTGCACTCCATCCACTGAGCTACTCAAACTCACAACCTTCGACACTGCAGCCCAGCACTAACCACTGAGCTACTCAAACTCACTACCTTCCACACTGCAGCTCTGCACTCTAACCACTGAGCTACTCAAACCCACTACCTTCCACACTGCAGCCCAGCACTCTAGTCATTGAACTGCTCAAACCCACTACCTTCCACACTGCAGCTTTGCACTCTAGTCATTGTGTCACTGAAGCCTCTCAGCAAAGCTACACTGATAAACAATTCATGCCCTGATTGAAAATAATAAATAAATCCCACTGATTGCTGCATAAAATAAAGGAGAATCCATTTACTTACCATAGTAGCATCTGTACCTTACTGTGAAAGATAAAAGTTATATATTGAGTTCAGTCCATTTGAAGTCACTGCAGTGGCTGCTTTATACAAGAATGGGGCCTCAGTAGTGTATTAGAGAGCTATATATTTCAAAGGAGTGGATCTCTATTTGTACATTTCTATTATTGGCAAAATCCAAAGCCAGTGCTCCTTCTTTATATACCCTCCCACAGTATACAGAACACCTCACTATGTGAGTATGTATTAAATAAAGATGTCATTTCTTATTAAGAGCAGCTCATTCATACTATTATACAATAATACCCCATTCCATATTCTCAACATCAGCTGTAGGAGCCCCCATTGTTAACATGTATTCATTTCTTGTGAAGCGCACAGTACATGTGTATTGTATTGTAGTGTACAGTCACATTCTAGCACTCTTGCAGCACACAGACTCCTTCCTTGTGTTACAGACATTTGAGGGGTTTGGTCAGCTATGCATTCTAAACCCAAATCCTCTTTATTAAAATATCAGATTCACACTTACCACGAGCACAGATGCTATAATCTGTAAATGAAATAAACATACACCATTAGATACAATTCTAAAAAAATGTATACAATTAATTTCTACATATTAATGTACCATAATGAAATAAAATACTCACAACAGAAAGCTGTTCCAAAGAAAAAGAAAAACAGAAACAGTGGTTATTGGATTTAACAGTTCACTTTATATTCATGTTTGTGTTCCATTTACTGGAATGTTTTCTGTTCCTCTGAGAATACCAGTTGATTTTGATAGCTGTTACAGGCTTAATGAAGACACCAAGGGGCACATTTCAAAGTGTTTCCTCCAGTCTGTCCAGAACTATGAAACCACTCCATGGTAGAATATGTTGTAACACTGAAGTGTTTCTCAATGTCTTCAATCAATTGACCTGCAGTCTACAATCCATGCAGTTCACCCAAACCAGAAGCCAGCTACAGAGAGACACACACTTACTTCTGTAGTATCTTTTGGACAGGGCATCCTTCTTCACTACCATGGACTGTGTCAGGACCACTTCAGAATCCACTTCAGGAGACAGAAAGCATGTGAAGATCATTAAACAAACAGTAGTTTGCATCCCTTCTATTTAAACACAGAGCATGTTGAGGAACTCTCCAAATTTGGATTAGGATTTCAATGTACATTAAAGAAGATTGCTGAACAGTAAGGAGCTTCAGATTTCATTTTGTTAGAGTGTGTGTTACGATGTTTTCACCTGAGTTCAGGAGCTGCTCTTCAGTTCCAGTTGTCTGTCTTAGATATATGTACATAATGTAGGCTGGATCAGTCAAAGTGCCTTTATAGAAGAGCCAGTGACTGGATCACGCTTCCTTCTGCTTTCAATACACTGCTATGCACTAGATGGTGATGGCACTTACTAACAGAAAGATATTTTAGTCTGCATTACATATGAAAAGAAACACACAGACTTATGCACAAAACAACACCACTCAGAATGATTGCAATACATCATAAATATCTCCTCTGAAATTGACTACTGCATCTCTCTCTATGGTGGTCTTTCATCACGTGCCATAAACCGATTGCAGCTGGTTCAGAATGCCGCAGCTAGGATCCTTACCAGATGACAAAAACATGATCACATTACCCCCTGTCTTGCCCAGCTGAACTGGCTACCTGTAAAGTTCAAGATTACTCTCAAAATTCTCCTGCTTGCCTACAAGGCCCTCCATCACACAGGTCCAGAGTATCTCTCCAACCTGCTGACCCGCTATGTCCCTGCCTGCAAGCTGAGGTACTCCGACTCTGACCTGCTTGTTATACCCAAGCAACAGCGCACCACACTCGGAGAGAACTCTTTCAGCTTCATGGCCCCGACTCTCTGGAGCTCTCTCCCAGCTTCAGTGTGTGCGGCTCCCACAATCGCTCGCTTCAAATCAACTCTCTAGACCCGCTTGTTCTCTCTTGCTTTCAATGCTCTTTAAACCTGATATCTGTTATTAGCTATTGTCTAAATTTCTATTTCAGGTTTTTCACTCAATCTTATTCATATGATTCTGTACGATACACGCATCCACCATGTTTAGAATTCCCATCCTAGCCTTGTATTTAATGTAATATACCCGTATTTTATGTATTAGCTTTTTTTTTTTACTGTTTAATGTACTATGCCCTGTATTTCACTGTATGTATTTGCATTGTTTCTCACTATCTTGTAAAGTGCTTTGTGATGGTGGTCCACTATGAAAGGTGCTATATAAAATAAATACTGATTGATAAAAAGGTAAGGGAACAGGACAACCTTTCAGTCAAGTTATTATATCTCAGTTGGGCGATCCTTCTTACTGACATGAAAGGCGATAAATTAATACAATAAGTCTTATTAAAGGTGCTGCATCAACACATTTAAATTCACATGTTAAATGCAAACAGATTAAATATTTTCAAAGTGTATATCCCTCAAGCTTTGTGTTTTCCTCTTTCGCGTCAGTGTAACAGACAGACAGACAGACAGACAGACAGACAGACAGACACACACTCAACAGAAGAAGCTATAGGCCGTCTGTACTCACTGTCAGCTCTTTTCTCCATCATATTGTCTCCTATCAGGTAAAACAAAAATAGGTTTATACAGTTAGACGTACATTAGGAAACAGATATGGCACTTTTGTGTTTGCGCCAGTAAAGAAACAACAGCCAAATGTGCTCAGATTCACTGGGGTTTGGCCTTAAGTCTTTCACCTGTAATTCAAAATGTGTTCCTCTTAAAGGTTTAACGTTGTACCCACACACTACCCAGACGTGCTTTTCAAAGGACTCACCCAACTCCCGCTCTCCTTTGAGTCCATCACTGTCCAGCTCAGCATCACTGTCGCCTGAATCCTCTGCCTCTGGAACAGGGAGAATAGAGCTTCATGAAGCAATGAAGGATTCCCTCGACTGCAGTGCACAACTTCATAGGACACTCAACACAGGGAGGCAGAGAGTTCCCCATTACATTGCAATGCAGGGCTGTGAGAGTTAATCATGAGATTTCTGGATATACAGTAGCCCTTGATGTTATTATTATTATTATTATTATTATTATTATTATTATTATTATTATTATTATTATTATTATTATTATTATTATTATTATTATTTCTTAGCAGACACCCTTATCCAGGGCGACTTACAATTGTTACAAGATATCACATTATTTTTACATACAATTACATTATTTTTTACAAATTATTTATGCATGATTAGTGATGATTAGTCAGGTTGAGTTTCTAAACAAATTATGTGGTCTGTCCAGGACTTTGTTTTTTTTGTCATCCTGCAAATAAGGTTCTTTCTTTCTCTCTTTCTTTCTTTCTTCTTTCTTTCTTTCTTTCTTTCCTTACCCAGCGCTCTCGTGTTCTCCAGTGCTCCTTCCTGCTCCTCTTCCAAAGTGTTGCTGAGATCTGTAAACACAGGCTGTGGTTACATTTTTAATGAGAGCAGTCCTGTGTTGTATCCAGTGCTATGAAAGGAATGACAGCATGGAATGGAGAATGCAAACGGCCCGATTAGCAAAACTGGGATTTTTAAAAATTTTATTAAGATTTCTGTAGCTGTATTGAAAAAATGTAATTATGGTCATAATTCTGCACTTTTGTTAATAACTGCAACAGTGTAGAATAGTTGAATTAATATTATATACAATAAACCACTTTAAAGTGCAACATATTATATAAGGAAAGTAATTTTAATAAATCAACTTGCGGTAAACATATAAGTAAACAGTTTGCATTTTTAATATCTCTTAAATAAATTATTATTAAATCAGCTGTATAAAATGTGGTTTGAATATTAACACAATAAATGAAAGAGCAGGTCTATATGTTTCAAGGATATGTATATTTTGTGAAAAAGGTAAATCAAACTGAATGCACATTTTAAAATCTCAGTGTATTTTATACACACCCTGCAATGGTTTATTGAAGAGATACAACATCATTTACCCCAAAGTGTAAACAAAGAATGAGCAGGAGGCAAGATCGACCCAAAGGGAAATTTCAAATGCAAGCCTTGATTTGTTTTTTCCCCAATATATTTAAATATTTACTGTGATAAGAAACGATGAGTTGATTTGGCTATTCACGTGGAGAAGCCACAGCTGCATTTTACAGAACCAGGGAATCCTTCTGGTCTGAATCAACCTCTTATTTCTTAGGGGTAAATAAGGGGTCCCCATGGTGGGAGGTGGTTGATGCAACACATGGGAGTTTTCTAGTTCTCTAAATGCTGTGTCTTATTCTAGTGGAGTACAGGCTCATCAAATCAAACCCCAAGACAAGTAGACAAACCTCTGTGTTGAGAATATAGGATTGAGTTCTGGAAGAATGGATCTTACCCAGTTCTCTCTTGTTGTCCTGGTAATCATCATCTCCCAGCTCTTCAGAGTCCTCAAGGAGGCTCCTTGCACCTGCACACAGAGGAAATGGGGGGGGTGAAATCATTCTTTTAAATGGCAATGTACAAATTAAGAACAAAGAAGGATATTCTTATCGTAAGTTGATTATTCAATAGTGCAGCATTGAGGAAAAGCCTGCCTTCTCCACTATGTTATCCCGGTGGAACAGGGGTGCCTAACTTTGTTTAAAAGTGGGGGGCAAAAATACTGAACTACCTAAATCCCCATCCCGACCTGAGATTCTTCCACCTGTGCATGCTGAGGCACCGGCTCCTTTTCCCCTGCTACTGACTTGAGCTGCTTTTTAAAGAACTTCAGCAGACTCATCTAGACAGACATGAATAACGCTTGATTACCTACTAGGCTGGTTTGCAGCATTATAACTATCTGAAATGTGTTATTGTTATGTGTTTAAGAGGCAGACCTCCTCTGATGCTAAACCTTTTGTTTCACAGCTTATGTAAATAGCAGCAAAGTGAAATAGCTTAAACAGATATACAGAACACAACGTGAAAGTAGCATGATTCAAGATAACTCACTCCACCATACTTATGACAGCGACTGTCAACAACACATACATCTGAACAGCGTTTTTAAAACCAGGCTAAATAAATATGAAAAAATGCATTCAAATCGACAGATTATAAAAAATGCAAACAATAGTCATTAAATCTTTTGCACAAGGCATGAAAACGTGTTTTATGATACTAAAATGGACATCCAGTGTTTTTTAATTGTAAACAATGAGCTATTTTATTTCTACATTTTCAGAATCATTTATGGATATAATATAACTTTACCGTCAGTGATTATTATTAAATTAAAGGGAGTTTAAATTATTAGCAAGTACACAAGTTTCGATATGAAAGCTGAACATTAATATCAGCAAAGAACAAAAGTTACACGTTTTTAATGAAAATAATTATTGTAGCCAACTTTTTCACTAAAGTTAAATCAGCTTATGTGATTTTGAAATGAAACTATTTGCTATAGTTACTTAATCTAAGTTAAAAGAAATAAAAGATTTTGGTGGAAATTGATCTTAAACTCATTTATAGCCCCGCAGCAGCAGTAGCCTGCTAACTTCTTATTTCATTTTTAATAACGGGCTGATACACTCTCTCTCTCCCTTACCTTTTTTTCAAAGATTTTTTGGTTGTCATAAAAAAATTGTTCTCTCTCATGACCACCATTCCCTTAATAAACAAGTTTTTTTTTGTAATTGTTAGCTTTCAATTTTTTTTATTTTATTTTAAACCTTTAAAGACCAATGTCAAACACAATACATATATTATGAAGGAAGAAAAGCGGAAGGCCAAAATATATAGTTTGACCCCCATATTCAAAGTGCAGGGTTACGTGCCCCTTCTGACCCTTGGATTAGGCTGTCTGCTATCTCCCTACCCTTCTGTTATTCTGATGAAAGTCAGTCAATGCCATCTCTTCCCCCATTTATTTTAGGTTGAAGGCAATCAATGCAACCCCTCCCTCCCTCCCCATGTTACTCAGGATAAAGGCAGTCTTACCAGCCCCTGACAGAAGCCATGCTGTCAGGACCGAGAGGAGAATGGCTCTTGTAGTCCAGGGTTTCATCTTGACAAGGTGCTGATGCTGCTTTTCCACTCTTCAGCTGCTCTGGTCCCTCCACCCTGCTCTGTTTTATACCCTCTCCCAGGCAAATGCACTCCTTCACCACTAAACCCTCATCAAGGACCCTTTCTTTCTCTACACTGTGATATTGTGTGATGCCCTCCTTTTCCAAATTTCCATACTTCACTTGAAAACTATTTCCTCTATACCCTATGATCCAAATCTATTGACACAGTGTCAGTGATCTACATTGTTCTCTTAAAACAGTGCAGGATCAGTGCTGGGGTCAGCAGGGTGCAAACAGGTGGCCCCATATACAGTATTAAAGGCAATAGAATGATTAGTTATCAGTCATGCAAAATGAAGCATTCTCTGGAATTTCATATCTACAGTACAGTACTGCAAACACTTGGCTCACAAACATGTTCATTATACCAGGTGTTGTGGTTGAGCTGCTTCTTTCATTAGCAAATCAGTCAGCTGTTGTACGGTATGGAGTGCATATTTCTTATTGAAACATTTCACAATTGTATTATTAAGTCTCTTTTTAGTGAGGAAAAAGTAGGATTGAAATACCCAATGGGTTATGAAAGAAAGACCTTGGTGTTGTGATAGACTCATTTCTACCAGCAACGGGGAAGCAATCATAAAGGTGAAGACTAATCCCAGGGCTTAAAGGAACGAGCTGTGAAGAGGGTACAGAATTTGCTTAGCTTGAACAAAGAAGAGTTAGGCAGACTTGACTGAAGTCTTTAAAAACTTCAAAGGTGTTGATAAAGTTAACCCAAACTAATACCTCAAGCATAGCACTGACACCAGGGCCAGAGGACACTGCTGGAAATGAAGTGGACAGAGGGTAGGAGACACCTTCTCACAGAGTGTGGTGAGGGGATGGAATGGGTTACCAAGTCATGTTGTTAGGGCTGGGATCCTTTAAGACCCGACTTAACAGTTTTGAGATCAATCAGCTGCTGCACTGATGGGCCGAATGTCCTCCCTGGTTCTGTGTTCTGAATTCTGGATCTCCAGTGTGCTGGCATTGATTGTTAACTCCTCTCCAGAGTCAGTTGTTTTCCTTGTACACTCAACCAACCCTAAATATGTTGAGAGAACAGTTGATGGAACTAAATCTATTTAGTCTGGAACAAAAAAAAAGATTAGAGGAGACTACAGGTTTTAAAAAGTTGAAGTTAACTGTAGTCACTCTTTCAAGCACAGCAGAGAGACCAGGACTAGAGTACATGATTTCCATTACATGAGAGTAGATGTTAAAATTACAGGCTGATTTGAACTTGGCTCCCGCCAAGATAAGCACCAACTAAGACGTAGCTTCACAGTAAACTAATGTGATCCATATGTGTCTCCATCCATTTGCGCTTCCTTCCATATGATGATGTAGATATCCTTCTGTCTGGTGTTGATGGCTGAAGTGTAATGCTGGCTCCAGGGATCAGCTTATTGCCTCCCTAGCGCATCAGCACACACAACGGTTGTGATGCTGGCTCCAGGGATCAACCATAGTGCGGTCTCCCCAGCGCATCAGCATGACAACCGTCTGGATTGAGCTAAGTAGGGTACATCTCTGGGGTCTTCAAGTGGGCACCTTCCAACCTTGGTGTTTCGTCCACTAGCCCACGACACCTCAAGAGGGCTCGACGGTGATTCTGGCGTCCCAGCATCACCCCCCTCCGTCCCCCACTCAACTCAGCCCAGCTTACTTACCTGTACATCAGCGTTTCTTTCTTTCTATTGTGCTTGAGATCCCCAGCCAGAATCTTTCCGTCTCAACCACAGCCAGTTGCTGCTCCTCTCTGCTGCTTCAGATAAGTTCTTCACTGTGCGATGCAACTCTTGGCCATTGAATCCGACATCTCTGAGAAACCGGGTTGTAGAGTGTGCCACAAATCCTCGACAACCCACTTCCACTGGGTAAACCCAGACTCTCCATCCTCGCTGTTCCGCTTCAGTGGCTAGTTGAGCATACCGCAGTTTCTTCCTCTTATACGCCTCATCTACAGCATCCTCACATGGCACTGTTAACTCTACCAGGTGAACAAGGCGTGCTGATCCAGACCACAAGACAATATCTGGTCGAAGGTTAGTGGTGGCAATCTCAGGTGGAAAAATAAGCCGTTGACCAACATCTGCCAGCATTTTCCAGTCTCTAGCAGCTTCCAGATGTCCTGAGCGAGGATTGGTTTTAACACCTTTTCTTGGTGGTTGCTCTCCTGGGCGGAGGAATGTTGTCTTTTGTGTGTAATGTTTTGATGGAACAGGTGGCAACTTATTGGTCATGTTACGCTTGTCTTCCAATGCTAAGGCCAAACATCGCAGCACCTGGTCATGGCGCCAAGTAAACCGTCCTTGGCTAACCGTCCACCTTACATCCTGTCAAAATGTGCCTTAATGTTGCAGGTGATGAACACAAAGGACATGAGGGATCCTCTCCTACCAGGAGGTTTAGGTTCTGTGGTGATGGGAGAACATCATATGTTGACCTTATAAGGAAACTGATCCTGCTCTGTTCCATTGACCATAGGTCTTGCCAGCCAATCTTGCGTTGTTCCACACTCTCCCATCTCATCCATTCTCCCTGCTTGGCCTGGGAAATGGCTTTCATACACCTCATCCTCTCCTCCTGCTTTTGCACCTCGTTGACTACCAGCTTCCTCCGTTGAGCTGGGGCTGCCTTGTGCCATGTAGGAGGAGCTGAACTGAGACCAAGACCCCCTCTTCCATGCTGAACTTGCCCCATGATATCACCAATTCGAAGGGCAGCCTTTGCATCCTCCACAGCTTTCTTTGCCGGCCACTTTCTTTCAGTTTTCAACACAGGTGCTGCCTCCCTTACGCATTTGTCGAGTGACTCTACTAATGTCATTTCCAGTCGGACCTTGGCGCACTTAAACTCCTCGGTTAGAGCGGAGACAGGTAGCTGCAGTATTCCTTTACCATAAAGTCCCACTCTGCTGAGGCAGCGTGGAACTCCCAACCATTTCCTGATGTGTGAACTAATTAAAGCTTCCAGCTTCTCTACTGTTGTCAATGAAACCTCGTACACAGTCAGTGGCCACAGCAACCTTGGCAGTAGACCAAACTGAAAGTACCAGAGTTTTAGTTTGCCTGGTAAAGCGCTGCTGTCTATGCTCTTCAACCCTTCCACAGCTTGTTGTCTAACTTCTCCCACAGAAACTGTGTCCTTTAGATCCCCGTTGTACCATCTCCCAAGGCTCTTCACTGGCTTCTCAGACACTGTTGGTATTGCCTCACCATTAATGAAGAATGTTTTATCTACTACTTTACCTTTAATTATAGAGATGCTCCTTGATTTAGTGGGCTTGAATTGCATTCGTGCCCATTCAATGTTATTGGTTAATTTGCCCAATAACCGATTAGTGCAGGCTACTGTTGTAGTCATGGTTGTCATGTCACCCATGTATGCTCGAATTGGTGGTAGTCGCATTCCAGAAGCCAAGCGCTCTCCTCCCACTTCCCATTTTGATGCCCTAATGAATACTTCCATTGCCATGGTAAAAGCCAGTGGAGAAATGGTGCATCCTGCCATTATTCCAACTTCTAGGCATTGCCATGCGCGCACACACACTCACACACAATCAAGTCCTTTCGTAGATATAATATAATGTGAACGTGAGCTGATTCAAATAAAAACACTTTCAATCTAGGATTCGTTTGGTCTGTGTGTGTTTAATATGCAACCGCTTTGCACTAGAAATCGCCGTCATGGTCACTGGATCATACTGTCAATTTTTATGTTTTAAACACAGCAAACAACAGTTGCTAGCTCATCTCCCCAAAACACATTTTAGGCTTACAATCCTTCGAATAATAACTGTGCATGAAATGTCCCGTGAACTATTTTGCATAAACCTGCCCAACCTAATTATACGCAATGTCAATTCGCTATTGAGAACAATTTAGAGTGGCTAGCTGCTAGTCAAAAATGGATCAACAACATTACATGAGTGGCTCTACAAAAAGGAAATTGGAAAAGGAGGCCAAAGCAACTTCGCTTTTACAAAACATCATGTCAATAAATAGGAACCTACTGTGTCACTTGATGGAAGCCAAAAATTTAGAGTAGAGACTTTCAATGTGATAATCGACAGGTTATTGTCTTACCTCAATCAGCGACTGGGTGCCTATAGGGAGCTGAACGATCGATTTGGGGTTCTCTTTGAAAACGGCGTGTCTGACCTCAGTGACACACGCAAGCGGCCAGCAGAGCTTGCTGCTGTTTACTCAAATGACCTTGACCTCAACTTCGCTGATGAACTTATCCAGTTCAAATTCTTCATTCAAGAAGAGCCAAACAAATATCCTACACAACTGCTTCTAATTCTGCGGCAAACGGACTCCATTCAACATTTTTCTGACCTTGCCCGTTACTAACTGTGAGGGGGAACGCACATTTTCATTGATGGCAAGAGTGAAAAATGAGCTGAGATCAACAATATGCCAAAGGCGGCTTAATGTGTTATTGCTGATGGCGATCGAGTCGGAACTGTTAAAAATAATGGACTTTGAGGACATCATAACAGAGTTCACCAAGAGGAAATCGAGGAGGAAGGTGTTGGCATAAAAGGTAAGGCAGTGGTACTTTTTCCTCATTTGCTGTTGATGCGCAACTATAAAAACAATATCTGAAACAACTTGAATGCAATGCACAATGGACGACTATTGTGGTGTGATTCATGTCTTAGAGTTTGGGTTGTGCAGGTTATATACGTGAACTTGAGCGAACCCTATGAACATGCCTTGTTGCCATAATTTCTGTTATGAAATTAAAATTTCGCATTGAACCCGTGCTCTACAGTGGCATTGTGTTGTTTTCTAGCTAACAGTGCACCGTCATCACTTTTGGGTGATATCGCTGCTTGTTGCAGACTCTGGGTTGGTGTGTAGACAGACAGTATGTTGTGCTTTCATGTGGTTACGCACTCTGTGTGAGGGTTTGTGATTGTTGCATTGAGGGCAAATAGTGTTGCGTTTCGTGCTGAGGTGTGTGTGTGTGTGTGTGTGTGTGTGTGTGTGTGTGTGTGTGTGTGTGTGTGTGTGTTGTTATTGCTTAGCAGATGTAGGGCCCTATGAAATATATGTTATTATTTTGCATTTTTCCTGATTTCCGGTGTAATCATTTCGGATTTCCCCATACAATTAAACAAACACTAAAAAGCCGATACATAACCAAAACAAAATGCCTAATATGTGGAAAAGTTACACAAGGAGGCAAGGGGGCTTCGTGAATGGGATGCTGGGTGGGTGGGTGACGGTGGGCCCCTTCAGAAGTTTGTGCCCTGGGCCCCGGATTTGATAAATCCACCTCTGGTGATTGGTACTTCGACGGGAGACTGCCTGTCAATACCAGGTACTTTAAACTTTTCTTTGAAGTTTTGCTTTACAATAACAAATAGTAGATTAAACAGCAAAAATGAGTTGATTTACTTTTAATGTATTGATGCCAGCTTGATGCCCTCGTTTTAAATAATTCCCACCTCGCTTTGCTCACCTTAAAAAAGATTCCCGGGTCGCTGGGCTCAGCCAGCTACTCACTACTATTCTCTCCTAGCAGAACTTTTCATCTCTCATTCCATTACAGGCAAGTTATAAATATATTTATTTCACGCCTCCACCCGCTGTTTTAATTGCATTTGGATCATTCCAGACACCACCTGATACGTGAGCACAAAAAACATCAATGTTCGTGAATGGGGGGTCAGACTGTCATGAAGGGGGGGTACGTGATATGAAACATACCGTTAAAGTAAACAACACGTTTACATTTTTAATGAAAGGGGGGGGTCAGGACCCCAAGGACACCCCCCCCCCCTTACTGGATCCGTCCCTGCACCTGCAATGCATGGATTGTTTTGTTGGATTTGGTATGAAAACAAAAGTTGTTAATCATCCAAAACTATGTTGTGGAAAAAACTAAGCTGAGAGTTTCGTTGGCTTGAAATAAAGTACAATTTATGAATTATATTGAAACTGTGGAGATTCTGGGAAGACTTCAGGGACTAATTTTATGTCAGGCAGTAACACACAGTAAGTTCAAATATTTCTCACTATTTACTGTGTTCGATTCTATTCTGATATTGCTAGGTTATATTGCTGTAAAACAAGACCATTTTACCAGCAAAGCATTTTGCTAATTTTGCATTTATTATAAGTCTGCATTATTAATGTGCCATATATTTATTTTGAATTTGTGATAGTGTAATCTAGCACTGCAGAAGCGCAAATATTTGTTGATGGAAAAATGTACAATTTTCAGTCGTTTTACATGTTTCACTGCAAACGGTGTCAATAAGCACAGTTGGGACATTATCAGATGTTATTCATTTAAAGTACAATTACAGGCATTATGCTGCTTCTGTAATTAGAAGAAGACCCCAAACAGCTTTTCTATCAGTTTACGGTGTGCACAATTCTACAAACTGACACATGTGCTTTTAGGCATTAATATACTGTATACGGATTTAATTTAGTTCCAATCCATATATTGTATTAAAACAAAATCATGATGAAAATACTGTTAATATATCAATGCAACTGCCTTATTGATGAGCAGCAGTGTGGAGTAGTAGGGCAGCAGTGTGGAGTAGTGGTTAGGGCTCTGCACTCTTGACCGGAGGGTCGTGGGTTAAATCCCAGGTGGGGGACACTGCTGCTGTATCCTTCAGCAAGGTACTTTACCTAGATTACTCCAGTAAAAACCCACCTGTATAATTGGGGAATTGTATGAAAAAAAAAAAAAATTAATACCATTATAATGTGAAATAATGTATAATGTGATATCTTGTAACAATTGTAAGTCACCCTGGATAAGGGTGTCTGCTAAGAAATAAATAATAATAATCGATTTAAACATGTTTAAACAGGAAAGCATGCATAAAAGTTGCACTTATTTTATCACTGCATTGATCATTAATACATTTTAAAAACACAAAACATCAAAGTCACAGCAGGCATTATATTCGGCCTGGGACATTTCAATTTCAGTGACATTAAATTTGACTGTATTATGGCTCCATCTGTCTTCTTTTCATTCATTTGCAGTGTAAAACCACAGACGTGTGAAATGTTTGCAGGTAAATGGCATGTGTGTATAGTAAAAAAAAAAAAAAAAGTGCTCTCTTCCTAAACAGCAGTGTTTATACGTCATTAGGGGTAACACTGGGGTTTAGTCATGTGGAACTCTAAATAATTGTTAAACGTTATGTGTTTAATCTGTGTCATTTTTGTTTAGATTTTAAACACCAGCCCTGTTATAAACGTGTATGAATGTTTAAAAAGTGTTACAAATCATAAACACGTCCAAGAGTTTATATTTTAAAAAAACACCACACAGTGTTTAAATCCTAAACACATTTCAAATCATAAACCCAGTGATGTGTTTTAAAAGTGTGACAAGTGTTTTTCAGTGTAGCTTTTATACTTTTTGTTCTATTATTTCACAAACACAACATTTTAAACAAATGTATGAAGGTCAGACACCTGGTTTTGCTCATTACACACTCTTATCTTAGCCCCTGTACTATATGTGTTTAAACAATTTTCTGTTTTCTTGAATTATCTGAAGTAGTTTTTTCTTTATATCAGTTTCCCCTAGAAATTGTCTCCAAAACCATTACTTTGGTTTAAATCGACACATTACTTTGTATCTGGACTCAGGGCCAGCAGTGTGGACTCTTGACCAGAGGGTTGTGGGTTTAATCCCAGGTGAGGGACACTGCTGTTGTACCCTTGAGCAAGGTATTTTACCTAGATTCAGTATAAACAACTGGATAAATAGGTAATTGTATGTAAACATAATGTGCTATAATTGTGACAATTGTAAGTCAGCCTGAAACACTGGAACCATCATGCCTTTCACCATGAAACAACAAAGAAAACAACAACATAAATACTACATGAATAGGATAGGACAGGATAAGGATCAACAAATAGGCAGCCCACTCACAACAACTACAATAACACATCAGAAACCAGAGACACAGACACAACCACAATTTCAGCAAACTCCAGACCGATCACAGCCCGTTGAGAGTTATTATCGTGCAACTGTTAATGTAAAATATTCTGAACGAAATCCACCCATTGTGGAATACATTCGTGCAACTGTCCAAGTGACATCTCCAGACCGAACACAGCACATTGAACAATACCGTCGTGCAACTGTCCAAGTGACATCTCCATACCGAACACAGCACATTGAACAATACCGTCGTGCAACTGCCCAAGTGACATCTCCATACCGAACACAGCACATTGAACAATACCGTCGTGCAACTGCCCAAGTGACATCTCCATACCGAACACAGCACATTGAACAATACCATCGTGCAACTGCCCAAGTGACATCTCCATACCGAACACAGCACATTGAACAATACCGTCGTGCAACTGCCCAAGTGACATCTCCATACCGAACACAGCACATTGAACAATACCGTCGTGCAACTGCCCAAGTGACATCTCCATACCGAACACAGCACATTGAACAATACCGTCATGCAACTGCCCAAGTGACATCTCCAGACCGAACACAGCACATTGAACAATACCATCGTGCAACTGCCCAAGTGACATCTCCAGACTGAACACAGCACATTGAACAATACCGTCGTGCAACTGCCCAAGTGACATCTCCAGACCGAACACAGCACATTGAACAATACCGTCGTGCAACTGTCCAAGTGACATCTCCAGACCGAACACAGCACATTGAACAATACCGTCGTGCAACTGCCCAAGTGACATCTCCAGACCGAACACAGCACATTGAACAATACCGTCGTGCAACTGCCCAAGTGACATCTCCAGACCGAACACAGCACATTGAGGAATACCATTGCACAACTGTCTGTAACATAAACCAGCAGAATCAGCATCGCAATGAGTCTCAGGCCAGACCCCAACAGCAGCAGGAACAACGTCATTTGGACCAACACCTACACAAACAAAGTCAACAACAGGAGAATTACATGTCATTTATTCACAAACAGACAGATTTGCATTACTTGGAGACACAGCACAAAACACAACAGCAGAAATCACGACTTTATCAAGAACCAGAGCCACAGAAATTTCAATTACAGCACCACACCAATCATGCCTCAATACAACACCACACCAATCATGACCCAATGTTTAAAACAGAACAGCAAGGAAATTACAAACCACAGCCAGACCAAAAACAAAGACAGCTGGAATATCGCCCAAAGAACCCAGAACCAAAACAACAAAAACATTTACAACACCACGATAAGGACCCACATATCCAAACAGAAAGGCAACAACAACAGCTTCCACTAGAGGCAAGGCGACTTCGGGAGCGCGAAAGTTACAATAAAAATCCAGAGCCAAAGCGACTTCAGGAGAGCGAAAGCTACAATAAAAACCCAGAGCTAAAGCAACTTCAGCAGCGCGAAAGCTACAATAAAAACCCAGAGCCAAAGCAACTTCAGCAGCATGAAAGCTACAATAAAAACCCAGAGCTAAAAAGAAACAACAAAAAGACAAAGTATGCCGCAAATCCTGCTTTACAAACAACTGCAAAGAAAAGACAATACCAACCCAAACAAAAAAAAACTTTGTGCAGGGCATATTATGCTGACAAATATACCCTTGTTAGAGCTAAAAGAAGACAAACCTACAACATTTGCTACAAAGTGAAACAATTAACAAACACATACAAAAGGAAAAATATTTTAAGACAGCAACGCCGAAAACAATACTACATCACACAACTAGTGAAAAACTTAAAAGGCAGGAGTCATGCTTCAAAACTCATGACAGCAACATATCTTGTTGACCTTTCCATCAAGGTTTCTTTGAAAATGCAGAACAGTCTACAACGTCGATTTACTGCACTACAAAGCAACACACATGTCCTTCTTAATCAAATACTTGTACAGGACAATGTCTCCCAAAAAGCAGAGATGATATGTGGCCCAAGTCAACACACATCACACACTGAGGCCTACTTTTGGGAAGCCACATATAATAGCACTCTTCTGTCATGCATTCCCATTAATGAGAAAGGCCAATGCCAGATTTTCCCTGATGTGCCACTAAAAAAGGACAAAAAGCATAGTCAGCCCCAGCCACTTCCAGATGAAGATGACAGTGAAGAACGAGGGCAAGCAAAGGAAAAACAAAGCTCTCACAAATGGCAGTGCCATAAAAACATTTGTCGAATTGACTCAAGCTCTTCTCTTGATCCTTGTGTACTGAACATCCTTCAAAGCATTGTTTCAGCAGACCCAAAACATGCACGTGCATTTATGGACACATTTGATGACTGTGCAAATGAGGCTTTTCATGCATCTAACAAAGCTGGTCATCACATTACCTGCTACATGTCAAGGAGCACTTGTAAATCGTCACTCCGTTACCTCCGTACCCTTGGCTGCCATTTTCCTTGTGTAAGAAAACTTGTATATAACATTTATTCTGTGGTTACAGTGTACCGCCAAATAACATCTTTGCAAAAAGCCTTGGAAGATGGTGATGAGCACACTATGACAGAACTGTGCAAACCTTATTTGAACACACCGGACGTGCATCCCCAGGAACATCCAGAGCTCTTACTGAGTGAACCATCCATTCTCACAAAGTATCATGCACAATTTCTGACTTACACACGACACTCAGCTGACACACCAAAACACACTTGTGCTTCTTGTGACAATGTGTTGAAATAGCTGCCATGCAACAACACCAAACAGTGACAAGTGGCTGTATTTAGGATTTACCAACACACCAGCAAAGTATGTCTGCCACTACTGCCTGCAAAAGTTTCGCATCAACAAACCCCGATGTGTCCTCAACCAAATGGCTGTGCCCAAGGTCCCTCATGAAATTTCATGCCTCAATGATTATGAAAAAATTCTTATTCAACGTGCAAAAGCATTTCAAGCTGTCTCAAGAATGTCTCCAGTTTCCACTAGCAAGAAGTTGCCTCACCAGCAGAGGGTTCAGAAAGTGCATGGCCGAACTTTTCACCTGCCATTGCCTCTTCAGGAAACACTGAGCAAACTGCCCCCGCCAAACCAAGCCTTGCCAGATGACTTGGAACTCCACATCCTGGTACGCAGTGCACCAACA
The DNA here is from genome assembly GCA_030684275.1 of Acipenser oxyrinchus oxyrinchus. Classification (NCBI taxonomy): domain Eukaryota; kingdom Metazoa; phylum Chordata; class Actinopteri; order Acipenseriformes; family Acipenseridae; genus Acipenser; species Acipenser oxyrinchus. Next base: position 261,491 of record CM060304.1, on the reverse strand, counting down.
AAGTCCAAAACTGTTTGGGAAGACATTGTGGATCTCAATAAAGTGTATAATGCTTTACGGAAGTTGAAGAAAATCGATCCTTTCTACAAAGACATCATCTTGCCGCAAAACTCTGTCAACTTGCTTACTAATCACAACTTGAACACATTTCAGTGTCATTCTGACAACGAACAAGAAGATGAAATCATTGTGGAGGAAACAACCAAAGAACAACCTCACCCCAAAGAACCTTTGCTACGTAAGGTTTAACCTGAGGAAGAAGCTGTCATTTACCACAATTACACAATACATCCCATACACAGTGAAAGAAAGAAAGGTACAACTACTGATCTTTACCAAATGCTTCACATACAGGATGACGCTCTGGAAGACTGGGAGAAAAAATCTTGACCAACTGTGTTTCCCAGACCTGTACACTCATGGCATTCATGGAATGTATGTTGAACGGACGCATCATTTGAATCCAACAGAGTTTGTCAAAGCTCGGCTTCAGTCATGCCATGCGCAATTTAGGCTGAATCAGCAATATATCTTTCACCTGCAGCATCAGGCCAATCTTCGCCAGATTAATGGAGGCATTTACCACAAGCTGAAGGTGCACCGTCCCCGGGAACATATGACTGCAGCACAGTGGTTGCAACAGGTGTCCAATGATGACCTCGAATCTGATCTTACCACCATTTTCTCCCGTTTAAAGAACACTCCACAATACTGGCGTAAACCAAGAAATGATGTGGATGCTATGACTCAAGCATACGGAGCAGCAACATGGTTTGTCACACTGAGTCCTGCAGAATGGACCTGGACTGACCTGGGACAATACATAAAGGAGGTGAATGGACCAGGGTTTGCAAATATGCCCATCAGTGAACTTGTTGCACGAGATCCTGTCAGTGTATCTCGGTTCATGCACAACAAGTTTCTTGCAATCTTGAATTTTATCACATCCCCAAATGGCCCTCTGGGCAAAGTTACACATTACTTTTGGCGCAGAGAGTACCAGGGTCGTGGAATGCAGCACTTCCACATGCTTCTTTGGGTGGAAGATGCACCACTTATTGGAGTTTCCCCCAACTCACAAATTGCACAGTACATTAATCAACATGTTGTCTGTACCATTCCAAATGACCTGATAGCACCTGTACTCAGAGACCGTGTCTTGAAATGGCAGCAACGTAAATGCAACAAATACTGTCTAAGATCCAAGAAAATCAAAAACAAGGTGGTGAGAGTTTGTCGTTTTGGATTTCCCAGAAAAGAACAAACCATGGTGGTAATCCGAGATGTGGCTGAGGCCATTGTTGGCTGGAAAGCGCACTAACTTCACAGCATTCTCTATGACCTCCCACGGAGTAGTACAGAAGTCAGAATCAATGATTACGATCCAGCCATTTTGCTAGCTTGGGAAGGCAATATGGATATTCAGTTCATTGGTGAACAATCTACAGCCCTCAACCACTACATTACAAAATACCTTTCAAAACCTGAGAAGAGCTTTGCCCTTGGCATCATGAATGACATCAACTCAAACAAGTCTCTGGCCAGCAGACTGTGGAATGTTGCACTCCGCAGCTTGTCCAACAGAGAATGTGGTGCACTTGAAGCAGCAGACAATCTCCTAGGCTTACCTCTCTATGGCACAGATCCGCAGACAACCATCAAGTGGATTGATGTATCAAAAGTATCTAGCCGCCGGCTGAAATCCAAGGAACACATTGACATGCTAGCAAAAGAAAATTCTGACTCAACTGACATCTACTTTCCTTCCTGGATTGACTCATACTACCCAAAATGTCCGGAGGCTCTGCAAGACATGAGCCTCTATGATTTCATTGCATGGCATGATGTGGTGACAGAGAAGCCCAAAAATGAAAACATCCCTTGTTACACGTTTCCCTTTGGATACATCAAAAAGAGAAGCACGCCCTACTTAATCAATCATTACCATTAAAGTGTACAGGACTACCCAGAGAACTACTTCTATGCTATCCTCCTACTTTTCAAGCCATGGAAAGACAGAACAGACCTTCTTCCTGAAGGGTGTCATTCCTATGTGGATGCCTTCCGTGCATGTAAGGATAGCCTGCAAAAAGCTATGGCCTATCATGACCAACTACAACAAATAACTGCAGCTGATGAGGAGGTAATTCGACTAGTAGAGAAAAAACAAAAGGAAATGGAGGCTGAAGAGGACAATGAGCTTGAAACAGAAGGACCTGAAAATCCAGTTCACTTTGCTCCTCTGCAGGCCGCAGAGGCAATGGCTGAATTCAGAGATGTAGTGGCACAACCTCTTCTACAAAATGTAGAAGACATGCTCAAGCACCTTAATAAAGATCAGCAGAGAGTGTTTGACTACATTGCCAAAACTTTGCAACAACAAACTGAAACAAAAGCTCCCATCCTCCACATGTTTGTGAGTGTCACTGGAGGCACAGGGAAGAGTTTTCTTATTCAAACTGTCACAGCATGGGGGAGACAAAGCCTGGGAAAAGAAGTGGCAATCACAGCACCCACTGGAGTTGCAGCATACAATATCAATGGGATGACCGTTCACAGACTACTAATGCTTCCAGTGGAGCATGGAAAAACACCGGTGTATCGTAACCTCTCTGATGAGGTACTGCAATGCCTTCGTACAGACATGTGAGATGTGACCCTCCTCATTATTGATGAGGTGTCCATGATTTCCAATGTCACCTTGTTGTACATCCATCTTTGTCTGTGTGAGATTTTCCAGACTGCTAACACAGATGATGGCTGGTTTGGAAAAATCAACATCTTACTTCTGGGGGATTTGCTACAGCTTCCATCTGTGCATGAGAAACCACCTTATGTGCCAGTTACTCAAGAGGAATTGCACAAACTGACTGGCTCCATGGGATCTGTGGATCTGTGGAATTTGTTTGCATATGATGAACTCACACTTAATATGCGCCAGAAACAGGACACAACTTTTGGTAACCTCCTTAACCATGCCCGACTCAGAGCCACCAACCAAGCTGATCACAGATTGTTGACTTCACACTTGATACCTATGGAAAGAGGCGATATTTCCAGCTACAAAAAACACATTATCAAACACATGAAAGACTTAATGACAAAGATCCAAGCTCAACCTGCATCATGCCTACTGTAGATGCCTGTAACCAGATCCAGACTGCCATGCTTGATAGTATGCCTGGAGAGGACATTCATCTTATGGCAATTGACACTGTGGACTGCCCTCGTAACTTCCAGAGAAATGTGTTGATAAAAATGAACGCCTACAAGGTTGACTGCAGTCGGACAGCTGGACTGGAAACTATTATAAGAGTCAAAATAGGCAGCAAACTGATGCTTCGCAAGAGCATTGACATTGCCACTGGTCTCATCAATGGGGCAATAGGGAAGCTTCAAGCTGTTTCCTACCATCTGGAAAACACAAGTATGGTCAAAACCATAACCATCAAATTTAACAATGGAGTCACCCATACCTTTCAACATTTATGCTCAAAGTTTGAAATCATGGATAGAGTCTACATTGTTCGAGAGCAGTTCCCAGTCATTGGTGCTCATGCAATCACCATTCACAAATGCCAGGGGATGACTCTAAAAACAGCTATGATGGATCTTGGTAACTCAATTTTTTCCTGTGGACAAAGTTTTCTTGCACTTTCCAGAGTTACTTCCTTAAGTGGTGTCCACCTTATCAACTTTGACCCCACCTGCATTTACGCATGTCAAACTGCAGTTCAAGAGTACCATCGGCTCAGAAGGATTTTTTGTCTGAATTTGATAAGCTTGAAGGAGACTAACACGCACAAGGGACACAAGGTAAAAGATCGTGTGCATTTCATTCACGAGCCATCATTAATGTTCAGGAACAGCAAAAGCCTCAATCTTCTAAGAGAACACTTGTAGTTACACATCCATTCAGAGGCTTGAGCAACCCCAATTTCACCTCATGCTATGCAAATGCAACATTGCAGTGCCTTCTTCATTTGCAACCTCTGAAGGAGTCATTAAAACACAGTCAACAAGAGGCTATCAGGAGCTTTGTTCACAAATATGATCACTTGCTATCCACTGCATCTCTAACTACTCTGGATATTTGTCACTTTTTAGGAGAACCTTTTAATAGAGGTGGAGCGAAGCGATCAAAAAAAGGCACCAAGTTAGAAGCAAGAATTGTGTGAATGTTGGGCCCCAGCACCTTTCCAATTGTGCCTATTTGCTTGATGCTTGACCAGGTTGTCCCAATTGCTTCTCCTAACTTGGGCTTTTGTGTTTGATATCACCCCTTTAAACGGCTGTTGCGTTTTTCTAACTTGTTTTTTACATTGACAAAGTTTTTGTTATAGATATCACTTCTTTTTTCCTTCATCAAATAATGAATAAAGCGAGGGAAAGATATTCGAGAATGTGTATGGTAAATAGACAGACAGACATTACAAGAGAGTAATAAGTAGAGTAATATAAGAGAAATGAGAAAAGATTTGAAAGTAAAATAATGGTAGAAGGGACTTTTGGACAGTATTGAAAGTGTAAACATTGTATTCTTATAGTTGCATGAGTGGTGAAAACAATGTCTATTTTGGTAGGTATTGATATTTGCGTAGGTACAAAACTACAATAATATAAATGGTTCAAAAGATATATATGCTTGTCCGTGCTAAAGGGTAGTATACTAACACATTTTAATGCTGGAAAAAAAACATTATTCTCCTTGATATAGTGGTATTGACAATGTTTTTGTTATCGATAAAATACTACAAGTCATAACATGCAGAATGGTCAGTAATGATAAGTTTTAAATTCTTACTCAATTGTACAGTACTGTGCAAAAGTTTTAGGCAGGTGTGAAAAAATGCTGTAAAGTAAGAATGCTTTCAAAAATAGACATGTTAATAGATTATATTTATCAATTAACCAAATGCAAAGTGAGTGAACAGAAGAAAAATCTAAATCAAATCCATATTTGGTGTGACAACCCTTTGCCTTCAAAACAGCATCAATTCTTCTAGGTACACTTGCACAAAGTCAGGGATTTTGTAGGCATATAGTCAGGTGTATGATTAAACAATTATACCAAACAGGTGCTAATGATCATCAATTCAATATGTAGGTTGAAACACAATCATTAACTGAAACAGAAACAGCTGTGTGGGAGGAATAAAACTGGGTGAGGAACAGCCAAACTCAGCTAACAAGGTGAGGTTGCTGAAGACAGTTACTGTCAAAGTCATACACCATGGCGAGACTGAGCACAGCAACAAGACACAAGGTAGTTATACTGCATCAGCAAGGTCTCTCCCAGGCAGAAATTTCAAGGCAGACAGGGGTTTCCAGATGTGCTGTCCAAGCTGTTTTGAAGAAGCACAAAGAAACGGGCAGCGTTGAGGACCGTAGGCGCGGTGGTTGGCCACGGAAACTTACTGCAGCAGATGAAAGACACATCATGCTTACTTCCCTTCGCAATCGGAAGATGTCCAGCAGTGCCATCAGCTCAGAATTGGCAGAAAACAGTGGGACCCTGGTACACCCATCTACTGTCCGGAGAAGTCTGGTCAGAAGTGGCCTTCATGGAAGACTTGCGGCCAAAAAGCCATACCTCCGACGTGGAAACAAGTCCAAGCGACTCAACTATGCACGAAAACACAGGAACTGGGGTGCAGAAAAATGGCAGCAGGTGCTCTGGACTGATGAGTCAAAATTTGAAATATTTGGCAGTAGCAGAAGGCAGTTTGTTCGCCGACGGGCTGGAGAGCGTACACAAATGAGTGTCTGCAGGCAACAGTGAAGCATGGTGGAGGTTCCTTGCAAGTTTGGGGCTGCATTTCTGCAAATGGAGTTGGGGATTTGGTCAGAATTAATGGTCTCCTCAATGCTGAGAAGTACAGGCAGATACTTATCCATCATGCAATACCATCAGGGAGACATCTGATTGGCCCCAAATTTATTCTGCAGCATGACAACGACCCCAAACATACAGCGAAAGTCATTAAGAACTATCTTCAGCGTAAAGAAGAACAAGGAGTCCTGGAAGTGATGGTATGGCCCCACAGAGCCCTGATCTCAACATCATCGAGTCTGTCTGGGATTACATGAAGAGAGAGAAGCAACTGAGGCTGCCTAAATCCACAGAAGAACTGTGGTTAGTTCTCCCAAGATGTTTGGGCCAACCTACCTGCCGAGTTCCTTCAAAAACTGTGTGCAAGTGTACCTAGAAGAATTGATGCTTGATGCTGTTTTGAAGGCAAAGGGTGGTCACACCAAATATGGATTTGATTTAGATTTGTCTTCTGTTCACTCACTTTGCATTTAGTTAATTGATAAATATAATCTATTAACATGTCTATTTTTGAAAGCATTCTTACTTTAGAGCATTTTTTCACACCTGCCTAAAACTTTTGCACAGTACTGTATATATTCACAAACTTTGGAAAACTTGATCTTAATATATGTATATGAATACTCATTTACTGTTTCCCACAACTTCCCACCTCAGCAGTCCGATTTACCAAGGTGTTGCCCAATTTGAAAATTGCAAAAAAACTTTTGCCATCAACCCATGTGACAGTTTAATTGACATGGAATGACTGTTAAGATAATTCTCTTGCACAACACTTCCATACACTCCTCCCTCCCCTAGTTCAGGAAGTTGACTGTATAAAAGGTTTTCTTTCCTTCACTCAGCTCACACTTTCTCTGAGATATAAACCCTCAAAGACACAGCCTTCAGCAGTCACCATGAACAAGATCATTGTCTATGAGCACCCTGATTTCCGCGGTCTTAGCATGGAATTCACCGATGACATTCAAAACCTGGTCCAAAAAAACTTTGACAACTGCATATCCTCAGTGAAAGTGATCGGGCAACCCTGGGTATTATACGAACACCTCGACTACAAGGGGTTGGAGTGGGTCTATGAGGAAGGAGAGTACAGCAATGTCAAGTAAGCATGATACTGTTTCTTCACTGAGGCTCATCACAGAGGACCTGCACGACCCTAAGATCACTCTGTATGAACACCCAAACTACAAAGGAAAAGAAATAGTCCTCACCTGCAAAACCAATCTGTGCTATGGTTCCTTCAATGACATGGCATCCTCCCACATTGTGCAAAAAGGTGCTTGGCTTCTATATGAGCACTCAGACAGAGGAAGCAGATACATCACGGCCCGGGAAAGCGAGCGTGTTCCTGACTATGGTGTACTGTCATTCCATGACCGTGTGTCCCACCTGCGCCCTCTGAAGCCTGGCAAGGGGACTGTAACTGCGGAGGTCTTCTGGGAGAAGAAGGAAGAGAAGGTGAAGTCCTTCATCATCGATTCTATCTGTGGACTGAACCCAACTGACCATGAGCAAACCTTCTCCACATCACTCAGCAAGGAGTATGCAGCTACTATCTCTGAGAACTTCAGTTTTAATAATTCTACAACAATTAGTGCAGGGGCAACTTTCTCTGTAGATGTGTTCAAAGTGATGAACGAATTCACTTTGTCTGTCAGCAACACTTTTACAGTTGAAAAGGGGAAATCTGAATCACTCACTGAGACAAAGAAGGTGAACATCACCCTGCCAGCGACAATCCGTCCGCACACCAAGCTCTCTGTGTCTGTGATCAGGAAAGAAGTTGATGTAAAGCTGCCAGTCAAGCTGACTTTAACTCAGGGCAAGCACAGTGTGATTGAATATGGAGACTATAGGTGCCAATCAGGGCTGTCCTTGCAAACTGAGTACAAAGAAGAAAAAATAGAGATTTCTTCACAGAAAAGGGAATGATTATGTGATTAATATTCCCTTCTAACTGTATACAGCATGTCTTTAGCACTGTCTATGATCATTACTTGAACTCAGATAGAACATGCTACTGCAGCATTGTATAATGGTGGATTCATTTCTTTAAAATAGATTTCAGTTTAATGGTGCTTAGTTCTTTTGTTAATCATGTATCTCAATATACATTTGTTTAATGAAATATGGATGAATGGTGATTTGACTTCAGCAACATCTTAATCATTTATTTGCTTAACATGTTATTTCAGAACGTCAGCATTGTCAAATGCAGTGTATTCACAGGCTGATTTTCCCCAAAGTAAAACTAATTGACTACTCAAACTGTTATTAGCACTGTTTCTGTTTTGTAAAATACTAATAATGTCACAATGATAGAAATCAATGTTTTTCAAATGGTCATTGGATTAAAGTGGTCAGAAGATATAATCATGTATACTGTATTTGTACTTACAAAGATGTTTAATGATTTAGATCTGTAGTGTAAATTGCAATTCAGACTAATGCTTTATTGAAGAAAAATACAAGTCATATTTAGTATTCTGTTTTATCAATATCATATATATATATATATATATATATATATATATATATATATATATATATATATATACTTTATAGTAAAGGAATACTGCAGCTACCTGTCTCCGCTCTAACCAAGGTGTTTAAGTGCGCCAAGGTCCGACTGGAAATGACATTAGTAGAGTCGCGCGACAAATGCGTAAGGGAGGCAGCACCTGTGTTGAAAACTGGAAGAAAGTGGGCAGCAAAGAAAGTTGTGGAGGATGCAAAGGCTGTCCTTCGAATTGGTGATATCATGGGGCAAGTTCAGCATGGAAGAGGGGGTCTTGGTCTCAGTTCAGCTCCTCCTACATGGCACAAGGCAGCCCCAGCTCAACGGAGGAAGCTGGTAGTCAACGAGGTGCAAAAGCAGGAGGAGAGGATGAGGTGTATAAAGGCCATTTCCAAGGCCAAGCAGGGAGAATGGATGAGATGGGAGAGTGTGGAACAACGCAAGATTGGCTGGCAAGACCTATGGTCAATGGAACAGAGCAGGATCAGTTTCCTTATAAGGTCAACATATGATGTTCTCCCATCACCACAGAACCTACACCTCTGGGTAGGAGAGGATCCCTCATGTCCTTTGTGTTCATCACCTGCAACATTAAGGCACATTTTGACAGGATGTAAGGTGGACGGTTAGCCAAGGACGGTTTACTTGGCGCCATGACCAGGTGCTGCGATGTTTGGCCTTAGCATTGGAAGACAAGCGTAACATGACCAATAAGTTGCCACCTGTTCCATCAAAACATTACACACAAAAGACAACATTCCTCCACCCAGGAGAGCAACCACCAAGAAAAGGTGTTAAAACCAATCTCGCCCAGGACAACTGGAAGCTGCTAGAGACTGGAAAATGCTGGCAGATGTTGGTCAACGGCTTATTTTTCCACCTGAGATTGCCACCACTAACCTTCGACCAGATATTGTCTTGTGGTCTGGATCAGCACGCCTTGTTCACCTGGTAGAGTTAACAGTGCCATGTGAGGATGCAGTAGATGAGGCGTATGAGAGGAAGAAACTGCGGTATGCTCAACTAGCCACTGAAGCGGAACAGCGAGGATGGAGAGTCTGGGTTTACCCAGTGGAAGTGGGTTGTCAAGGATTTGTGGCACACTCTACAACCCGGTTTCTCAGAGATGTCGGATTCAATGGCCAAGAGTTGCGTCGCACAGTGAAGAACTTATCTGAAGCAGCAGAGAGGAGCAGCAACTGGCTGTGGTTGAGACGGAAAGATTCTGGCTGGGGATCTCAAGCACAATAGAAAGAAAGAAAGGCTGATGTACAGGTAAGTAAGCTGGGCTGAGTTGAGTGGGGGACGGAGGGGGTGATGCTGGGATGCCAGAATCACCGTCGAGCCCTCTTGAGCTGTTGTGGGCTAGTCGACGAAACACCGAGGATGGAAGGTGCCCACTTGAAGACCCCAGAGATGTACCCTACTTAGCTCAATCCAGGCGGTTGTCATGCTGATGCGCTGGGGAGACCGCACTATGGTTGATCCCGGAGCCAGCATCGCAGCCGTTGTGTGTGCTGATGCGCTAGGGAGGCAATAAGCTGATCCCGAGCCAGCATTACACTTCAGCCATCAACACCAGACAGAAGGATATCTACATCATCATATGGAAGGAAGCGCAAATGGATGGAGACACATATGGATCACATTAGTTTACTGTGAAGCTACGTCTTAGTTGGTGCTTATCTTGGCGAGAGCCAAGTTCAAATCAACATGAAGTTTTAACATCTACTCTCATGTAATGGAAATCATATATATATATATATATATATATATATATATATATATATATATATATATATATATATATATATATATATACTGTATATATATAATAATTCAAATCAAGTTTGTGAATATATAAATTTGAGTAAGAATTTAAAACGTATCATTACTGACCATTCTGCACGAGTAGTAGGAGCATGCTATGATTTGTAGTATTTAATTGAGAATTTATATCCATTTACAAAGTCGATAATAATATGCATTTACCTATCTATTCTGCCATAATCACCTTTATCCAGTGCTTGAAATGAAAAAAAAATAATAATAAAGTGGCCTCTCTCTCTCACCACGACTTGACCTGGATCATTCAAAATTGTTTTGTAATCCACTCTGGGAGTTGCAGTCTATGCTCTGCTATGACGTTAATCTTGCAGCTGCTGGTGGGACAACAAAGTAACAACTAGAAAGTCACATAAATGCAGAACAGATAGTCAGTGACTCAAATATTTGAAATTGAAAAGTGGTGGTGAGCACGGCCCCATTTCAAGCACTGTTGAGTAAACAGAATAACTGACAACTTTCTGTTGGAGTTTTCTTTCTTTGAAAATAATAATCTTAAATAAATCTTTATCTTTATACCATTTTAAATTTGTATGAAAAGTTTACATGTAAAAAATCTACATGTAATAGCTTTATTCTGGTAATTTTTAAACTGCTTACAATACATACATATATGGTGAATAGCTCTTGTGACACAGCAAGGATCTTGGGATCACTCATTAAATACATACACCTTTAAAACAGCATGTACATTCTGCTGAAACCCCACCCTGTGTCATTAAAACATTGCTTGTAGGTGAATAGGATAAACAATACATTTCAAAAGACATTCAAGTGAACTGACAGTAAACAGTAACCCAGTTCACTATGAACAGAATCAGATGATGATTTGTGGTGTCCATCCTTTATAGAAAACATTTCATTCGGATGTATCCATTCCCAGCAGTAATCCGTTTCCTCTGTTCTTCAGAGGCATCCAGGTACCTCTCATTTGCCAAGGCTGCCACCCGTTCCGTATAATACGGAATCGTCCCGTATTGGTAAATAAAATGTTGCGTTCCGTTTCAAATCGATACAGAAAACAATTTGTTCCGTATTTTGCACTACTGAGCCAAATGTATTTTTCAAGCATGATAAGTCAGAGATCTCCGTCTCTGGTGAAGCACCAACGTACTACTGGAACCGGATCCATCTCAGAGTTATCAGGTAATTATGGGAGGTGTAGTTCATTTGATTAACAATTATTCACTTTACACATACTGCGCGAAAAGGATCGACTGGCGCGAGGCAGTTCTAAATCCTATTGGGTGGTGTGTGCCGCTGTCACCTATGTAGCTATGAAACATATAAACCTAGCTGACCGATTTCGCACATGATGGCAAATTCGAGACGAATGGGAGAGGGATTTTACATGGGTGAACAAAGTTCATGACAATATTTTCAAAGCCCGGTGCACAGTGTGCAGAAAATAATTTTCGATCTCTCACGGCGGATTTTGTGACCTTAGACAGCATGAAGCGGGAGAAGGCCATGCTCATAACTAACAAGGTGAACCAATCAGGCTATTCAATCGTTCTTTGTTCCAGAGAGATCACCTGAAGCTGATAAGGTAGGCTGGCTTCTGTACTTCTCCTTGCATAATTTATTCCTCTAGTTAGAGCGATTACAATTACATTAACAATTGTAAGTCGCCCTGGATAAGGGCGTTGGCTAAGAAATAAATAATAATAATATATTAGCTAATGTTAGAAAGAGTGCAAAGAAGAGCGACCAGAATTATCCCGGGTTTAAAAGGCATGTCGTATGCAGACAGGCTAAAAGAATTGAATCTATTCAGTCTTGAACAAAGAAGACTACGCGGTGATCTGATTCAAACATTCAAAATCCTAAAAGGTATAGACAATGTCAACCCAGGGAACTTTTTTGATCTGAAAAAAGAAACAAGGACCAGGGGTCACAAATGGAGATTAGATAAAGGGGCATTCAGGACAGAAAATAGGAGGCACTTTTTTACAGAGAATTGTGAGGGTCTGGAACCAACTCCCCAATAATGTTGTTGAAGCTGACACCCTGGGATCCTTCAAGAAGCTACTTGATGAGATTCTGGGATCAATAACCTACTAACAACCAAACGAGCAAGATGGGCTGAATGGCCTCCTCTCGTTTGAAAACTTTCTTATTCTTCTTATAGCTAATGTTACCCACTGCAATTTCTAGCCATTCACGGACCCGAGCACGAAGTTATGATTTTCTTCTGTAATGCGGTCTCCGGTCTCTTTTTTTGCTTTTTTGTGGACTTTAAGTGTAATTATTTTAATTAATTACGCATTGGACAGTGTTGTTCTTGTGTAGTTTTGACTTTTGATCGTTTACGAAATACATTTTCTGGGTCGCTCTCATAACTCAAAGCACACCACCAATTAGTTAATGTTACTCTTAACATTTTAAATGGACTTTATACTTTATGTGCTTGCACTCATAATCCGTTCATTATTTTTGAACAGTGTATTTTGTTGATGTGTGATATGTAAATAGCGTTTTAATGTATCACACACACACACACACACACACACTCACGCACACACAAATTATCTGGCCCGTGAGCAGAAAACTAGTTATTTGTTGAAGGCCAGCATGGGCAGCAGTGTGGAGTAGTGGTTAGGGTCCTAGACTCTTGACAGGAGGGTCGTGGGTTCAATCCCAGGTGGGAGACACCACTGCTGTACTAAAATAAATAATAATAATAATCATGCATTTTGTTGCAGTTTCAACACTCGTGGTTTGTCTTTGTTGTGTAAAAACCTGTCCATATGCAGAAACTGCTCATGCTGCATCAACAGTTTGGTGGAATTGACAAAACACAGCGTGCAATTTTTGCCATGTTTCGGAATCTGATTTCATACCTCACCCAGAAATAAACAATATTTACATTTTTCACGGTAGGCAGTCAAATACTTGAAATCGTGAATTTTCCATGGCCTTATACAACGAGACACTAGTGATCCGTCACTTGCAGCATCTGTGGAGTAGTGGTTACAAAAGTTCTTGACTGGACGTTTGTGAGCTCAATCACATGTGGGGGACACATTGCTGCTTTATCTAGTCCAGTAAAAAACCCGACTGTATAAATGGGTAATTGTATGTCACAATTGTAAGTTGGCCTGGATAAGTGTCTGCTAAAAAAAAAAAATAAAAAAAAAATAATAATAATAATAATATGCGTGTTTGGTTGGTACTTGGATGGGAGACTGCCTGGCAATACCAGATACTTCAAACTTTTCTTTAAAGTTTTACTTGTATTATTAACAAATAGTAGATTAAACAGCAAAAATTAGTTGATTTACTTTTAATTTATTGAAATGGACTGCAAAGGGTATTAATCGCGATTGAAATAATTGCATAAGAGCAGTTATAAATATATTTATTTCACGCCTCCACCCGCTGTTTTAATTGCATTTGGATCATTCCAGACACCACCTGATACGTGAGCGTAACAAACTCAGCAATGCATTGATCATTAATACATTTTAAAAACAAAACATCAAAGTCACAGCATTCATTATATTCGGGCCGGGACATTTCAATTTGATGAGAATAAGCAGAGTGTGACATTAACAGAAGTGACATTAAATTTAACTGTATTATGGCTACGTCTGTCTTCTTTTCATACATTTACACTGTAAAACACGAGGCTGAAGTTTGGCTTATTTGCCAGCTTTTTATTCGCAAGCTTTTAAGTGCATAAATGTATTTGTCTGCTATCTGGAAAACACAAGTATGCTCAAAACCATAACCATCAAATTTAACAATGGAGTCACACCATACCTTTCAACATTTATGCTCAAAGTTTGAAATCATGGATAGAGTCTACATTGTTCGAGAGCAGTTCCCAGTCATTGGTGCTCATGCAATCACCATTCACAGATGTCAGGGGATGACTCTAAAAACAGTTATGATGGACAGTGGTAACTCCATTTTCTCCTATGGACAAAGTTTCGTTGCACTTTCCACAGTTACTTCCTTAAGCGGTATCCACCTTATCAACTTTGACCCCACCTGCATCTACGCATGTCAAACTGCAGTTGAAGAGTACCATCGGCTCAGAGGGATTTATTGTCTTAAGTTGAAAAGCTTGAAGGAAACTAACACGCACAAGGGACACAAGGTAAAAGATCATGCGCATTTCATTCACAGAGCCATCATTAAATGTTCAGGAACAGCAAAAGCCTCAGTCTTCTAAGAGAACATTGCACTTACACATCCATTCAGAGGCTTGAGCAACCCCAATTTCAACACATGCTATGCAAATGCTACATTGCAGTGCCTTCTTCACTTGCAACCTCTGAAGAATTCATTAAAACACAGTCAACAAGAGGCGATCAGGAGCTTTGTTCACAAATAGGATCACTTGACATCCACTGCGTCTCTAACTACTGTGCATATTTGTCACTTCTTATGACAACCTTTCAATAGAGGTGAGCAGCAACATGTTGCAGAGTTTCTAACCAAACTGTCTGAAATTTGTCCTGAAGTATCTCGCATGGTTTCAGTCACAATAAGTCATGTCATTCTATGTACTACATGTAACCACTGCTCATCAAACCGAGAGGTGTTGCATATTTATCCTCTACATGTACCTGCTGGTACAGATTCCATGTGTTTGGAAGAACTCATTTATAGAAATGACAAATGGGCAATGATTCCTGGTAGCAAATGTAGGCAATGCAAAACTTCTCCAATCATGAAACGTGAACTTATTCAATCAGCACGGAGACTGATTGCAGTCCAACTTATGCTTTGGGAAACCAAACCAGACGGGACCGTTACAAAGTGACGCAATACTAAGTTTACTGCTGTGCAGAAGAGCACAATTACTGTGGACAACAGGAAATACCATTTAGATTCCATTATCATACACCAAGGATAGGATGTTACTTCAAGACACTATGTGTCTGTTCTTGCTGTGGGTGCTACTGGAAAATGGTGCATGCAAATGATGCACTTATTGAAGTCAAACCATGGTCAAGAAATGCAAACAAAATGTATATGTCCTTTTATGAAGAGATCTAATGCTTTACAAATGCCTTAGCCTAAGTTCATAAGACCACTATATCAAGGAGAATAATGTTTTTTCCAGCATTAAAATGTGTTAGTATACTACCCTTTAGCACGGACATGCATATGTACCTTTGGAACCATTCATAACATTGTAGTTTTGTACCTACGTAAATATCAATATATCAATACCTACCAAAATAGACGTATTGTTTTCACCTCTCAAGCAACTATAAGAATATAATGTTTACACTTTCAATACTGTCCAAAAGTCCCTTCTACCATTATTTTACTTTCAAATATTTTCTCATTTCTCTTATATTACTCTACTTATTATTCTCTTGTAATGTCTGTCTGTCTATTTACCATACAAATTCTCGAATATCTTTCCCTCGCTTTATTCATTATTTGATGAAGTAAAAAAGAAGTGATATCTATAACAAAAACATTGTCAATGTAAAAAAACAAGTTAGAAAAACGCATCAGCCGTTTAAAGAGGTGATATCAAACACAAAAGCCCAAGTTAGGAGAAGCAATTAGGCCAATCTTGTCAAGCATCAAGCAAATAGGCACAATTGGAAAGGTGCTGGGGCCCAAGATTCACACAATTCTTGCTTCTAACTTGGCGCTTTTTGATAAACAGCTCCACTTTATCGCTCCACTTGAAATGCTCTTTGTATGACTTGAGGTGACTGAGATACACACTCTCACACTGAGACACACACACACTGAGACACACACACATAAACTGACACACACACACTGAGACACACATACACTGAGACACACACACGAGACACATACACTGAGAAACACACACACACTACAACACACACAGTCTCAGTGTGTTTGAGTGTGTCTCAGTGTGTGAGTGTGTGTCTCAGTCACTTCAAGTCATACAAAGAGCATTTCCAGTGGTTTGAACTTGCAACATGACCTTCTTGAAGAGCACACGACCTTAGCCCGCTGCGCCACTGTGCATTTCAAGTGGAGCAATAAAGTGGAGCGAAGCGATCAAAAAAAGGCGCCAAGTTAGAAGCAAGAATTGTGTGAATCTTGGCCCCCAGCACCTTTCCAATTGTGCCTATTTGCTTGATGCTTGACAAGATTGGCCTAATTGCTTCTCCTAACTTGGGCTTTTGTGTTTGATATCACCCCTTTAAACTGCTGATGTGTTTTTCTAACTTGTTTTTTTACATTGACAATGTTTTTGTTATAGATTATAACAGACCAGGGGGAGGAAGGGGAAAAGATGTAGTCAAGGAGGGGCCAAAAGACTCCATTCCCCACAATGCCACAGGAGGGAGCCAGGATGGGGTACACCTGGCTCTAATAATAAATGAATGCCACCTGCCTGCAATTAGCAGGCAGGTATTTAAACTAGGACAAATGTTTCTTCTGGACAGTCTCCAGTCTGTGTGAAGTGAGGCTGTCACAGTGAAGACTCCTGTGTGGTTTTAGAAAGAGGTAGTGTGAACCATTTTGCGTGTGTTTACAAGTGTTTTGTTCTAATCAGTAAATGGCTTAGCCGTCCGATGATAGTTAGGGACTGAAATTTAAAAAGTTTAGTAAGTACTCCATGTGTGAGTTAAGTTTTTGTTTTGGTTTTCATTTCTTTCATTTTTGTAATTAATAAAACAGCACAGAAGTGCTATTAAATACTTCAAATTCTTGTGTCTGGGTCTGATTTTAAGGGGCTACGAACCTTAAATTAAGTGAAATCTTTCACACTATATAATACAGATTCTTAACTCATTTGGCAATTTTAACTCGACTCAAATACCAAACACTGAACATCTGTGCCCAATGAGCTATTGCTGTTAAACTTGGACTGTTTCGATTTTGTGCATCAGTATATAGTGTATTTTAATAATCGTAGCACCTTTGAGAGGACATAAAAGTGGGTTTAATTAATACAGTTTAAAAAAGTATTTAGCATAAAACAATAGCCGAAACGGTATTTTTATATTTAGATCAATTCTTATACAGTAGTTGCTTACAAAACAGAACCGAAAGTATACTGAAACTGAAATAATTGTACTACTGTACTAAAAACATGTAAGGGGTAGTATTTTAAATAAGTTCAAAATAAGATGTAGGATGAGGGTACAGGGTGGCAAGGTGGTGTGGTGGTTAGCGCTGCTGCCTCACAGCTCCAGGGTCCTGGGTTTGATTCCGGCCTCAGGGGTCAGGCTGTTTTTGTAGTTTGCATGTTCTCCGTGGGTTTTCGTCGGGCACTCCGGTTTCCTCCCACAGTCCAGACATGCTTGCTAGGTGGATTGTCCTCTCTAAATTGGCCCTTCATTGCCCTGCGATGGACTGGCATCCCGTCCAGGGTGTAGTCCTGCCTTGCGCCCTGTGTCTGCCGGGTCAGGCTCCGGCTCACCACAACCCTCTATAGGAATAAGGTTACAGATAATGGATGGTTAGGGTACATTACAATAACTGTCTCACATATTTCCTTTATTATCACATTGCAATGTAACATTGTTCTGAGTCCAGGAGGTGGGTAGTTGTGCGTACTTTTATCACAGAGTCATTTAGTCACATAAGGATTAAGTATGAAGTTTAAATTGAAGCATCCCTTAACCCTGGTTTTCTCCCCAATTTGAAATGCCCAATTGTTTATTTGTATCCCGGTCCACCGCTGCAACCCCCTGGCGACTCGGGAAACTTAGGCTGAAACACGCGTCCTCCTGCCAATCCGTCATTTTACACACTGCGGATCCACAGCGAGGCCACCAGACCTATAGTGCCGGAGGACAACACAGATCTGATGACTCCACTGCAGAACCACAAGCTGGGAAGCCTATTGTTATTGTATAGTGTTATTGTTATGGCTAAACTTCAAATCTGATGCTAGAAAACTGTGCTCCTGCATCAACCATATATGTAAAAATGGCATTCTGCACTATTTGCTAAAGTGTTTGGTACTGGTACTGGCACTGGGCTTAGAAGCCGTAAAACTGCTTGGCAGTTCTAGTTCTAGTTCTAGTTATTATTTTTATCCAGGGCGACTTACAATTTTGAAAGATACATAGGCCTGGACCAAATCAAAACATTGACCCACCCACTAATCGCAAATTACAAACCTGGTCAGAGGAAACCCGCCATTAATACTGGGTTTGCAGTTTGTGATTAGCGGGTGGGTTAAAGTCAAAGTGATTTGGTCCGGCCCATAGTCTAAAATACATTATAACTTTATCAGTTGCTATGCAGATTATGCCCATATTTGGGCGCTCCTAGAACATTATATAGTTTCTAAACATCATTAATACTATATAAGGCAAATATATCAAAAACAGTTCTGACCTTTCTTTCACTTTTCTAACAGAGAACTGTCTTAAGACTTTGATTTTAGTTCCTTTTTCTGTATAGTTTTGTTATTGCTGTAAGCTAGCAGTCCAGCAAAAAGAGGATTGTATTAAAACCACAATCTACAGCCAGCATTAAACAAAAAGCAGAAAAGGCGCTTTTGAGCTAAATAAACAGATTAATGCCTGGACCAATTAAAAAATGTGACCCACCCGCTAATCGCACATTCCAAACCCAGCATCAATGGCGGGTTCCTTCTGACAAACAAAAAGCCACCATCAGTACCAGGCTTGTTATTTGCAATTAGCGGGAGGGTCAAAGCTTTATTTTGGTCCAGGCCTAAGTCTAAATGTTATTTCTATGTAAACATAAAATCCAAACATATTTTTCTTTACTATTTCAATACCCATGTTGAAAACCTCTGCCTACACTAGGCTATAGTTCAATAATAACCCAGAATTTAACTTTTTTTAAAGACTTTAATTAATGGAAGAATAGCGAAAGACCAGGCAGGTCATACCCGATACTAACACAATATATATATATATATATACACACACACACACACACACACACATTCTGTGCGACAGAATGTGAGCGATAATGAGTGATGTATAGCACGCTTTTCATAGTTTTGTAACCACATGCTACATGTAGCCAGAATGACCCTAAACCACAAAAGTTGAAATGAACGTGTACGTGCTGACTAGCACAGGATGAGCAAGATGTTTTCTTAAGCAGCTGCACGCTTGACCTTGAGGTGAGAAGTCAAAGTGAGTGTATCTCACACTGTAAGACTGAGTTTTTAACTTTAAAACATTTATTTGTCATACTTTTCTAACACGTCACTGCGTTTATAATTCTAAATGTGTTTAGGATTTGAACATCCTGTGGTGTTTATTTTATAAACTATTCTATTTTACTATACCCATGTAGCATGGTTGTTTAATCCCTCTTGATAAATAATATAAGTTATACTTACCCAGATCTCGGGCTGAGCTCCATGGGATAATCTGAACTAACATAAATAAGCCAGCGGTGCAGGGGTGGGGTGCGAGGGCGACACCTTAAAACACGGCGGTTTGTGTTGCTCGGGGGACCCTTAGTGACATGATATAAAAACCGGGTGTTTAAACGTTCAAAAAGCCTTTTGATAATGGGTGATGTGACTGTCTGGACCTAAACAGTAGCCTATATGTATGTATGTATGTATGAAAGTTGAGTTAGCCTCTGTTACATGACACTTTGTTTTGATTTATTTTATTATTCACTTAATATAAGTTTTGTATACATACTTTCATTGGTACTTGTTTGTGTTCTGTCAAACTGTTTGATTTTATTTAAATCTTATACTCGCTCGAGACCGAGCCAATAAACCGAGTGTTTCGTGACTTCACTTATGCCTGAGACTCCTTATAAGAAAAAATTTCCGGGTCGGGTTGAAGAACAGGGATACATTGAGCAGACAACGTTGAAAGTACTAATTTATAACAAAGATACGATTGCACAGGCTACACACACACATGCCATTTAGCCATTAAACGCGTCACACGTTCTTTGGTTCTAGACACCGACACATTGATGAATAGAGCCCATCAAGGCTGTTTCTAGCCTTTTGGGGGCCCTAAGCAGGATTTGATTTTTTCTCTGTTTTGTCCCGCCTTTAGGTGTGTGTGTGTGTGTGTGTGCGTGCGTGTGTGTGCGCGCGCACTGTTTATTATTATAAATATTATTTGTGTTAAGATTTCTTTAAATATATATGAGGACGAAAACCGTGTTATTTATTGTTTGGCAAGGACGAGCGAGGCGTTGTCCAACAGGTTATTTTGTATTGTTTTAAATTCCTTGTGAGAATGCGTGACTGTCAGCTAGTGACTGTTTAACTAGCTGACAGTCGCACAGACTTGGTAGATCCGTGCAGAATGTGACCGAGGGGTAATATAACAATTGATAGTTAGTTAGTCCCTCGGTCACAAATTATAAAAGACCTGCAGCTTTGCCCGCACGGGAAGGAGGTTCCCTTTCAAGTCGCAGACGACCATCAAAATTATGTATGGGATATTCCCTGCCCTTGAGGTAGGTAATACTGAGCTCTCTATATCAGAGTTGCCGAAGGCCCCTTCCTGTGATGACGCACTCGGTCCCGCCTACTAGGGATGGGCGGATCGATCCAAAGTATCGATACTTCCGATCCTGACGTTTCATTTTTGAGAATCGATCCTCACATAAAAATATCGATACCAGGTGCTTTCTTTAGCCAGTGATTTTTTTTTATTTTTATGAAACTAAATGTGTATCAGATATTGAAAAGTGAAAATAAAATAAAATGAAATGTAGCACATTGTTGTTTAGGATAGGAACTACTTCTCCTTCCGCCCTCTCCCTCCGCTCCTCATATAGCCTATACACAGGCACGCCGAGACACACGCAGTCACTCAGTCACAGTCAGTGACATAAACGAGTGAACACGGTTACCAGTGCTGCTCTGCTTTCATGGCCGAAAGAAAACGAAGCATCGTTTGGAGTCATTTCACTCCAATAAACAGCAATGAAGCAAAATGTGACATATGTCAAAAGTGTGTAAGATATTGTGGCAATACCACAAACCTTCTAAAACACATAAAAATCAGTCACACACGAGAGCATGACGAGTTGCAGTGGAGGCGATTAGAGGAGGGGGAGAGAACACAGACAAATACCGCCACGTCTAGTGACAGAGTGAGGCAAAGTTCTCTGACAGAAGCCTTTCAGAGAGGCAGGCATTATCCAGGTATCTAAGTGATAATATTAGGTTATTTTAATCATTTGAACAGAAATCAGTTAATACTTTTTATTTCTTGAGGAGCATAATATTACAGTGGGTGCATGTACATATACACTAATACTCCGATACCCCGACTAAGGTTAATATCCGGCTATGTAAAAAGTAATGTAAACACCTTTATCTGATATCTTTAATCGGGGTTTTAATAGCTTATTGCTGTGCATGGAAACACTTCAGTCGAATTATTGCCATAACCTGATTTTTTCCAGTCGGTGTTTTGTTGTGCATGTAAATGCACTCAATAGGCTGCTAGATTGGACACATTTTCAAACAATATCTGAATGCATTATATCAATTTTGTGGAAAAACTGATATGCATTGCTCAGGATTTCTAAAACATAGATTATATCTTATAAAATGTAAGTAAAGATCTCAGGTTGCTAATACCTTCAGGAATGATCTGGTGAATATAACTCTTATGCCAGCCATCATTTTATCACAAAGGTGTCACTTTTATCAAATGGTGGATAATGCATTTTGAAATGAAACTCTTCATACATTAATTAAATTACACACTTTAAATGTTAAGTAATTGCCTGTAGCTACTTAGTCTAACTATTTTAGGCTGAATGAGAGTTACTCCCATATACTGCCCATACTGTATAAAGACATAACTGCATGTAGTGTAGCTTGTAGGACATTTTTATTTTTCATAGATGACTCCCAAAGAGCTGCAGAGGTTACAAGAAGCCTGGGAGAGATGATTGTGAGGGACCTCCAGCCAATCTCAATTGTTGAGGATAGAGGTTTTAATGCATTTGTCAAGACCCTTGATCCGCACTATAAAATCCCAAGCCGCAAACGCTTGATGGAGGGTACAATTGCCGACATGTATAAAGACTGTCAAGACAAAGTAAGGGCAAATTGTCAACGTGCACACAGTGTGGTTCTCAAAACAGACATGTGGACTTCAAGGTCCACAGAGGCATATTTGACCTGTCATTTCATTGACAACTGGCAAATGCAGGAGTTTGTTTTAGAAACCTGTAGTTTCTATGGACAGCATACAGCTGACAACATTAGTTTAGAGCTAAAAAGAATAACAGATGAATGGGGCATAACTCAGAAGGTGGTAGCAGTTGTTACAGACAATGGTGCAAATATGGTTTCTGCAGTGCACACGGCTGGGTGGAAGCACTACCCCTGTTTCGCCCACACCTTAAACTTGGTGGTAAAAGATGGAATTAAAGCTGTTCCTGAAGTTGTTTAGCTCCTGGAAAAATGCAGTAGCATTGTATCTTTTTTCCACCACAGCACGAAAGCCACAGAGAAGCTCAAACAAATACAAAAGCAACTGAAGGTGTGTGGCAAAGTACCCCCCCGTGTATATTGTATGTTACGTGTTGTGTGTAAATGTTGGTGTATAGGCATTGGTACACGGGATATAAGCGGGTCTGTGTTTCACGTGTATTTAAAAATGTAGATTTGTATTTAGGCACGAGGATGGCACAAATCACTTCACGTGCAAGTAAAAAGTAATAATGTGAGCACGGGGAATTGCACTTTATTAATTCACGTGCAGTTGTACCGAGATTCCAATTGAATGATTGACTAGCAATCGAGTCTCGGTACAACTGCATAAAAGCAGCATGTTTTCACTCACTCGGGGTGGTGTGTTCGGTGAGTGGAGAACGGGATAGGAGACAGAGGTAATAATCGTAAAAGTAAAAAGTAGTTAAATCTGCTCACCGTGTTTTGTCTGTATAGTTCGTTTTGTTTGTCTGTTTATTTTGGCCTCAAGCGCCGTGTCCTGTTTTGTGTTCTGTTTGTTAAACCTTTTTATTTATTTGTTATTAAACGCTGAGTGCAACCATCGCACTCAGTTTCATCATCACCATCTGTCTGTGTGTTTCTCTCTCTGGTCTGAGTTCCTCCCTGCAGCCAGCCTGTCACAAGGTGGCAGAACATAAACTGATTCAGTCAGTAGAAACAAGTTGGAATTCTGTATTCTACATGTTGGAGAGACTCCATGAGCAGAGGGAAGCAGTTACCACAGCCCTCTGTCTACTTGGAAAGAACACCCTATGCTTAAGCAATGAAGAGCTATCCATGATCCACCTTACCATTGAGGCCCTGAGACCCTTCGAAGAGGCAACGCGGGAAGTTTCAGCCGAAAAACATGTTTCTGTCTCAAAAGTGATTCCCCTTGTGTCACTATTTCTCAGAGCAGCTGCAGCCACTGAGCGTCAAGGTAGCTCCCTTGCCACAGAACTGGCACTGCAATGTCAACGCAGATTCCGTGGGATTGAAACCTTTCACAGTCTCGCTGCCAGCACGTTCTTGGACATAAGGTTTAAAAACCTTGCATTTCGTGACAGAGACAATGTGGAAACTATGAAAAAGCGAATGCTCACTGAAATGCAGGAAGTCCATCAGCCCACTCCAGAGTCATTTATTTTATGTTTTATTTTATGTTGTTGATTTCACTTCAGGGTATCTGATTAGCCCAAATTTTCAGTTGAAGTGATGTGAAGAATAACACCTGAAAAGGGTAATAATATAATTGAACATTTGTTGAACGTTATTGAACATGTGTTTTATAATTGCTGTTATTAAACAGAAAACAAAAAGAGAAGTCTGATCATTGGTAGTTTATTTAATACTAATGCAAAGGCTTTCAAATATAATTTTTGATGTCTGCATTTACCAATTTTCACTGTAGAAATCACAAAGATTTCCCCTTTTTATGTACATAAGAAGACTTTTAAAAGTATCGGTATCGGTATTGGTATTGGGATACTAGCCTTGGTATTACTTGGTATCGGATCGAAAAGAAAATCAGTGGTATCGCCCATCCCTACCGCCTACCGAGGGTATAAAACCGTCACTCACCGGAAGATCTCCCTCTTTTCCCTTCTCAAGACGGTAAGGTCGGACCTCTGTGTCTAGACTGAGCGTGTTGATAGGAAGAGCCCTCGAGTCGATTCGGGTCAGTTGTATTTCCCTAGCATTCGTGCTGAAAGCTGGCTTGCCGCTTTCCTGGAATCAACAATTCTTGAAAAGAACCAAGTCTTTTATCTTTCTGTCTCTCAGCGGTCCCCCTTGGTGGGCTGCTCTCTTTTTTACTGTCTGTCGTATGTGAGCGGCTGTCTGTGCAGTCACCCGCGAGTGAGTTGTCTTTTCCTGAGAGTTACACAAGTATCCTCCTCGGGGCCAGGCCTGGCCGTATCCCCGCTGTCGTGTGACCCAGCCGCGCTCCCTTCCTCGGGGCTAGGTACTGCCGTATCCCCGTCCGAGCGGAGCCGCTGGCCGAACCTGACCGCTGTGGTGAGTCGGTTTGTGTGCGTTCGGTGTACTCTCTCTCTCTTTCCTTCCTTCTTAGAAAAGTGTTATTGCTGAACAAAAAACTTCACCCACCGCGGCTTCGGCCTCTGTCCCCCCCTGGTATACGCTCCGCGCTGACCAGGTGTGTGTGTTGACCACGCGGTCTGGGTACGCACTTTGCGTAGCGTCCTCTCCGGTGCTGCGGCGCACGCATAGCCTGTGATTCTATCTCGGTGCGCAAGTGCGCAACGCAGGCTGCGTATTTTCCAACGCCCCAGCATAAGGCACGATAGCGTAACACGGTACGTGGTGTATGCAGTGCTCGGTATTCACAGCGCACGTAGGATGCAGGTGCTAGTACCCCTGCCTTTATAGTGCAGTTACACACAGTGCGCACCGTACGCAGTTCATGCAGTGTACGGTACCCATTGCGCAAGGCGTTTGGAACGCTCGAGACAAGCAGTGCGGTGCACGTTGTGTAAGTACTGCTCTACTAGCGCATAGCTCGGAGCTCAGCTCAAGCGCTGCACGCAGTGTACATATTACACGGTGCAAGCGTAGTTGGTTGTACACTAGTGCCCATACGCTGCGTAGTACACGGTGCACTTGTGCCCACGGTACCCGGCACAGGGTAAGCGGTGTTAATAGCCTTAGCTGTAACGCTAGCGAATTTTACACTGTGTTAGTACCTTTGGGTCAAACGCAGTGAAAGTAGTGCTTAGTGCTATGCACAAGCCAGACGTCCTGTCTCGGGACTCTGCCTAGCATCTCGAATGAAGTACACAGTGCGCTTGGGACGCACGGGTTATTGCGTAAGCACTGCTCAACCTGGCACACAGCTCACGGTGCTGCACAGTATCTGTGAAAACAAGATACTCGGTGCGCATGGGGCTCAGCATACCTTGCTATAACGCTAGTGAGTGGACACACTACGTTAACACTTACCAGTGTTCAACGTAGTGCGAGCAGTGCCTCAGTGCTAATGCACAAAGTCAGCACCATATCGGGGTCCCTTCACTGTACGGCCTGCAACGCATCATACCCTCAGGACGTATGGTGCTCGGTAGGCAGGTGCTTAGTACATCAGGGCAAAGCGCCTCGGTGCTCGATGCACGAGGTGCCTCGTTGCCTTGTGCCTGTCGAAGGTGCTTCACTCCGCGGTAAGCTACGCGCTGCCCGGTCGTGTGACTGCATCGTAGTCAGGCTAGACACCCCTGTCCAGTTACTACGCTGTGTTCACTCTTTTTTCTGCATAACAGCCTACATCGCTTTGCGATTGCAGTCTGCTGAAAGCCTTACAGCGATCGCTGTTTTCTGTTTTCCTCTGCTAATAAGTCGTCCTGGATAGGGGTGTCTACTAAGAAATAAAATAATAATAATGTTGCAGTTTAAAAAAAGAGACACGTGTTCCACCACCGGACCCCGGCTCTGCAGTGCCCCGCTGTGGAATTGACTCTGCTGGACTGCCTCAGCCCACCCTCTAGGTGCGCTTAAAATATTCAGTTCACCCGAGTTGCCGTGGTGCCTGCTTTATTACCCTCACAGCTTGCTGTTGTGTGCGTGTATGTGTGGTTTTATTTCACTGCCTTGCGTTTTTAAAAATAATAAAAAATGATACAAGCGCGATTCCTCCATCGGGACCCAGCTATACTGAGCCCCGCTGTTGAGATGCTTGTTTCAGCCCCTACTCGGTGGGCTGGTAAAAACAAAACAAAATCAGTTACCCACATTGCCGTGGTAACTATTATTTTTACCCGCACAGCTTGCGTGGAGTGTGTTTATTTTCGTTTCATTCCTGCCTTGCAGTTTAGAAATAAAAAATAATACAGCGTTATTTCCACCGGGACCCAGCGCTGCTGGCCCCGCTGTTGAGCGGCTTCTGCTGGCTTGTCTCAGCCCGTCTACTCAGTACGCTGTTTAAAAGCAGTCACACGCGCTGCCGTGGTGACTGCTATTTTACCCTCACAACCTTGCTGTTGTGTGTGTGTATATGTGTTTTTCTTTACTGCCCTGCAGTTTAAAAAAATAAATAAATAATTTTTAAAAAATTAATAAAATGTAGTATGATATCAACCGGCAGCTCTGCTGTGCCCCGCTGTTGAGTTACATACGCAGACTTGCTTCAGCCCGCATACTCGGTGGGCTGGAAAAACAAAACAAAATCAGTTAACCGCGATGCCGAGGTGACTGATATTTTTACCCACACAGCTTCTGTGGTGTGTGTGCGCATTTGTTTCTTACTGCCCGGCAGTTAGAAATAAATAATAAGCTGATTCTTCCACGGGAACCCAGCTCTGCTGTGTCCCGTGGTTGAGTTGAATCCGCCGGCTTGTTTCAGCCCGCCTACTCGGCGCGCTTGGTCACCCGCCTGGCATGGTGAATGTGTTTCTCCCATAGCCGAATGGCTGGGTATTAGCCTGTATGTTCCTATTACTGCCTTTGCAGGTAAAAAGAAATAACAGGTTGCAGCTCCTTGAGCCTGTGCTCCACCCTGGCATACGCTATGCGCTGCCACGTTGTCTGACTGCACGCGGTCCAGAACCAGGTTTATCGCCCATCTGCACCATGGTGCAGCACCGTGTGCTCCCCTGTACTGCTCTCCTGATTGCCTACCGCAGCCACTCGAGTCTGGGTATCCACCTCCGGTGTATGCTAAGCACTACCCCAGGTTGTGTTGACTTCACGCGGTTAAGGCTGGGCACCCCCAGTCGGCGCCCTCGGTGTTTAGATGCTCCATGCCTCCATGCTTAGCACCACAGCATGTGAATAACACCTGCACTCGGCGCCCCGATGCTTCAGTGCACCAGTACTGTATTCTACCTCACTCAGTGTCCTCGTGCGTCTGCACCCTTGGTGCCTGAGTGCTTCAGTACATGGCTGAGCTGTACGCGGCGTGGGGCCTGGCCAGGCAGCAGGCTCAAGCCCTTGCTGTGGCCATAGCTCAGCCAATAACGCCAGCCCCGGAGCTGACCCGCCTGTGCGGTGGTTGCCCGGATGTTCTGGCGCTGGCATCTGCCGTACTCGCAAGGCTGTCCGGCCGGGCGAATGGTTTATCACACTGGACTGAAAGAACGTGGATTCCACGTTGCTATTCATCTAGTGCACAGGAAGTATCTCCGCTTCGCCTTACAGGAGAGCGTCCTGAGTTTTCTGTGCTGTGGTTCAACCTCTCCTTAGCCCCCCGCATGTTTCAAAGTGCATGGATGCCATCCTAGCTCCCTTGCGGCTGCAAGTGATCAGGGTGATGAATTAGCTGAACGACTGGTTGACCTGCCCAGTCGCAGGAAGGAGCAGTGGCCCACACAGTGCAAGCCTACCTGTCGGACGACAGAGTGGCTGCCATTTGCAACTGCTGGCCGTGTTCAACAAGGGTTCACAGTATAATTGGCGTTGTGTTAAAAACTATTGGGTCTGGTGGCCTCGGCTTCATCACCCACCCAACTAGGGTTACTCCACAAGCACCCGATCCAAGTGTGGCTCAGTGCCTTAGGCTGCACCCCAAGTGCGACAGACACTGTCAGCTGACCGTGTCTCGCCTAGGCTTGGAAGCCCTACGCCGGTGGAAGCAAGCCTCTCTTCTGAGCGAAGGCGCAAGTATAGGAGTGATACACAACTGTCAATTGGTGATGACAGACTGTGACGGAAATATAATGAGTTCTGGTTGTAAATCTCCCTCTCGACCTGTGAGGATACAAAGTAGCGAAAGGGAAAGGCTTTGGACAGGTTGTCCTGACAGTTCATTCCCTGGGTCGGGAAGTCAATCAGCCTGGAAAAAGACGAGACTCCAGTGCGAGAATGTATTGACCTGGAAGGTAAACGAGGTAGCAGCTGCAGGCAATAGAATCAGCTGCAATCGTTTACCAAGGGGTTATGCATAATCGCATAAAAGGGGCTTGGGTTTTGTTACGAGGAAACTGGAAGGACCGGGAGATTGCCCAAAATAATAAACGAAAGGAGTTTGTGAGTGTTTTGTTTGTCTGTTTAGTAATTGTCTGTGTTTTGTTATCACTAGACGGCTAAACACAGACCCGGAGCTGTCGCCAAGGGCCAGCACGAAACCGGATCACCACTGCACTACCGTCATGAATAAACATTGTTATCAGCACCTGTGTCACTAATAGCACGTATTATATTGTACTTCACCACAAGCACTGAGAGCACTCACTTTGGAACAGTGATCGTGTGTGTCTAATTGTGTGTGTTTTGTACTGTGTCTATTATTTGCGGGACTGCAACCCTTTGTTTCATTACTGTGCAATACACATTGTTGTGTATTGCCAGCTCTTTATTACTTACTGGCTGGTCATCAGACCATTGGATTATACACCATTAAATCAATCATTATCACCCGTACTTTGTTGTCTGTGTGTTCTTGGAATTACTGTATCCGCACTGCACCTGCTATACACCTGCTACCACTTACCACTTTGCCATACAGACGCACCCAACTCTGGTTGGGGGGCCGGTCTGGGCAGGTGGAGGAGTTCGCGGACCCTGGTTGGATCGCTGGACATAATACGTGGGAACTGAGAGCAGCCCATGAGTGGCCCAAAGCGTTTTTATGCGGCTTTCCCACCTATACCGCTGCTCCCGGCTTTTCTAGGAAAAGTCGGGTTAGAGAAAGCGTCAATTCTCCAGGTGGCCAGGAGAATGTGGTTTTCGACCCTGTGCCAGCTGTTGCATAGCCAGCCCTGGGGGATTCCACTTCGTTGGATCTCCTCAGTCAGGCGGAAGGCTCTCTTTGGCACCAGGAGCCAGGCAGGTTCCAGCTGTGGGTCTGGCCCCTGTAACCGCTGGCTAGCCCTAGGGCTATCGGACGCAGTTGTGGGTACCATGCAGAGCGCTAGGGCGGACTCTACTAGGTTTTTTGTATACCTATAAGTGGAAGTATTTTCAAGCTTGGTGTCTGGCTAGAAACCATGACCCCATCACTTGCCCTAGGCCAGTCATATTGTAGTTGCTGCAAGAACTGCTTGGTGCTGGAAGGTCACCTTCCACCTTGACGGTGTATTCAGCGGCTATCTCTGCTTGCCATGTCCCCATAGATTCTATGTCTCCGGGTGCGCATTTTTGGCTACCCATTACCTTAACCCTTTGCAGTTCATTTACTAAGTGCGTGTCATGCGCGTCAGGTCCAATTTATTTTCATACGCGCAGTTAATTTTAGACGCGTTGTTTAAAAGTATTTTTTTACCACAGTCAAACGGGTTTAAAAGGCCTTGCATATCAACAAAGCACTCGCTAGGCATCTCCAGCCCCGCCCCACCCTTTAGTTCGCTATAGCTTTCACATATGCTTAGAAATAAATAATAATAATAATAATAGTCGTACATACTGATCAATCATCTCTTGATCACTTGTTTTATCACCAAACGCCTCAATAATGCGATCCAATTCATTATTTTATTACTATAACATCTGAAAAAAACTCTGCAAATGTCTGTGATATTCTCTGAGTGCTGACGCAGTAACAGCCAGTTTGTTTCCTTATGGCCGCCGTTATCTGATGCCAGGGGCAAGTATGACTATTCATGAGATACGCCCTTTTTTTCAGCTTGTCTCGGCTCCTGTCGCTCCCACTCGGCCATTGAATGGTTTTTCGGCTTTTCCGGAGAAAAAATGACTAGAAACCCGTTTTTTCCGTTTTTTTGATGAAGTCGGACAGGGTCAAACATTGGACCGAATAGGAATAATTGCAATGTCGGACCAGGTCCGACATAGGACCACAAAGGGTTAAAGGCGCACGGTGATTACGCCCTCCTAGGAGGACTGTTCTCCCCGAATGGAGCCTTAATATTGTACTAGAGGCTCTCACGAAGGCCCATTTGAGCCTTTACACTCCATAGGGCGGAAGTACCTGTCTATGAAGACAGCCTTCCTCTTAGTTATCACCTCCGTAAAACGGATCAGTGAGCTGCAGGTGCTGTCTGTGCACAGCTCCTTCATGCGTGTGTGGGAGGATAGAAGCGGAGTGTCGCTGCGCACCAACCCCGCTTTCCTCCCCAAAGTGATTACAGCTTTCCACATTAACCAGTTTGTGGAACTGGAGTCTTTTCATCCACCTCCGTTGCTTCAACAGAGGATGAGAGATTTAATTTTCTCTGCCCAGTCCGGGCATTGAGATGTTATATGCTTAGGACAAGAGCGCTGCGTCAATCTGACTAGCTCTTTGTCTGTCACAGAACATGGACCCTAGGACAGCCCCTCTAAGCAGCGTCTGTCACACTGGATTGTGGACACAGTCTCGACTGTGTGTAATGGTGCTGGCTTGCCCCACCTGGTAGGGTACCCGCACCCTCAGCTAGAGGGTTGGCTACATCTTGGGCCCTTTCTAAGGTACCTCGATGTCTGATATTTGTACTGCGGCTAGCTGGGCTACGCAGCATACTTTCACCAGATTCTACCGCATTAATGTGGTAGATCCTGCTGTGCCGTCTGTGGGCACAAGGGTCCTTGAGGGTGTAAGTTCACACCGCTAACCTCTGGGTTAGGCAGTGCTTGTGTGTCCCTCATATGATGCCATTCCTTCTCCCTCGCGACGGCTCTGGTATACATTATCCCATACATAATGTTGGTGGTCATCTTCGACTTGAAAGGGAACGTTAGGTTACCTACCGTAACCCTGGTTCCCTGAAAGAGAAGACGACCACCTACCATGAGGTCGCTTCGGTCGCCCTCACGGGTTCGGCGGAAAAAGAGGGAGATCTTCCTGTGAGTGACGGTTTTATACCCTCGGTTGGCGGGACCGAGTGCGTCATCACAGGAAGGGGCCGCTCTGATATAGAGAGCTCAGTATTACCTACCTCAAGGGCAGGGAATATCCCATACATGTTGAAGAACTCTAACAATTGCTAAGCGTGCTGGCTTAAAACACCAGCACGATACTTATTTGTTATCTGTTTGTTTGTTTGATCAACGTGCTTTTTTGTTTACTGTGTTTTGTTTTGTTCAACTATTTATTTTGTTTGTTTAATGAAACGCTGAGCACGATAGCGTCTCAGTTTCACCCCACCATTACTTGTGTTGAGTCAGTGTTCCTGGTCTGACGTCACCCCTGCAAAGCCACCCTTTCCCAGACACAATTTATTTAAAAAGTTGAATTACAAAAAACAGTTCAGAAATATTGATTGTCCATTGTCCATACAATGTTTCATTCGAGTCCATTCAACTTTTATTGAAAACAAAAACAATAAAAAATAAAGCGTCATCATGGTATAGGATAAGCAAGATCCAAAGCATTTTTAAAAACACAATGATGTTTAATAGGAGACCATTTTAAAGGACAAAACCTCATCTGGGTAATGTTAAATTTAATTCAAGACCTAGGCTGAACAACTTGGTAATAATATATATAGGCCTAATATATATGAACATAAGAAAGTTTACAAACGAGAGGAGGCCATTTGGCCCATCTTGCTCGTTTGGTTGTTAGTAGCTTATTGATCCCAGAATCTCATCAAGCAGCTTCTTGAGGATCCCAGGGTGTCAGATTCAACAACATTACTGGGGAGTTGGTTCCAGACTCCCACGATTCTCTGTGTAAAAAAGTGCCCCCTATTTTCTGTTCTGAATGCCCCTTTATCTAATCTCCATTTGTGACCCCTGGTCCTTGTTTCTTTTTTCAGGTCAAAAAAGTCCCCTGGGTCGACATTGTCTATACCTTTTATTATTTGTTTATTTAGCAGACGCCTTTATCCAAGGCGACTTACAGAGACTAGGGTGTGTGAACTATGCATCATCTGCAGAGTCACTTACAATTACGTCTCACCCGAAAGACGGAGCACAAGGAGGTTAAGTGACTTGCTCAGGGTCACACGAGTCAGTGGCTGAGGTGGGATTTAAATCGGGGACCTCCTGGTTACAAGCCCTTTTCTTTAACCACTGGACCACACAGCCTCCTTTAGGATTTTGAATGCTTGAATCAGATCACCGCATAGTCTTCTTTGTTCAAGACTGAATAGATTCAATTCTTTTAGCCTGTCTGCATATGACATGCCTTTTAAACCCGGGATAATTCTGGTTGCTCTTCTTTGCGCTCTTTCTAGAGCAGCAATATCCTTTTTGTAGCGATGTGACCAGAACTGAACACAATATTCTAGGTGAGGTCTTACTAATGCATAGTAAAGTTTTAACATTACTTCCCTTGATTTAAATTCAACACTTTTCACAATATATCCGAGCACCTTGTTGGCCTTTTTTATAGCTTCCCATAGTACATATGCACTGGAGAGGAGGGATATAGTGGAAATTATTGACCCGAGGGAAAACTATTGTTAATTAATTAAATAATAATTTAATATATGAATCAGTCAAGAATAAAAAAATTCTATTAAGTTATAGAAATGCTGTTGCTCACTGTGACGGTCAGACATTTTGGGTGAATGGTCGCGTTTGAGAAGGGGCGGGACTAAGTGATGTAAACAATCATAATTTATATATGTATTGACCGATTGTGCCCGGATGTCAGGGATATATGAAAAAATACTGACCGGTAGTACCCGGATGTTAGGGCAACATAACAAAATATATACTCTCCTCTGAATCAATCACAGGCCAGAATTTGCAAGCACTATAGAAAAGGCAAACCAGGATTGTAAGTACAATGGCTTATATTCATCAAGGGTTTTACACAAATTCGCTATTTCCAACATTTTTTCAAACTTGAATAAAATGCAAATTAAAATGAACATGTGTACGTCACAGTGCATACAGTTTTATTTAAAGATGCTGGGTATAAGTAAGTATTTTTTAATTCATTTTTACTTCTTATTTGACCGGTTATTTCTTTTTAGAACAAGTGTCGGAAATAGCGAATTTGTGAAAAACCCTTGATGAATATAGGCCAATCCTTTATTAGGCTACATATCCATTAAAGAAATGCATGACTAAACTACAAGATTAATGCTTAACTAGCCTATATATTAGGAAGAAATATTCAATTCACCCTATTAGATGTTGTTCTGCTTATAATTGCTAAATAATAATAAATGGCCCAATTCATTTTGAAATAGGCCTATTGCCTTTGCAGTTCAATACTCAATACTGAACCCCAACAGCCAGGAAAGCAGCCACCACTATCATAAACATGTTTATTCCTAGCGGGGTAAACCCATTAGTACAAATTACTTCTAAACTATTAAAAAAAAGGCCAGATCATCTCCAAAGAGTCAATATTGCATGCGCTTTCTGTGGCACATCCCTTCAGTGTTACTGGAGGCATCAGATCAGCTGAAAAAAAAAATACAAATACGCGGCATTACTAAACAACCAAAAACTTCTATTAATTCAGAGGTTAACATAAAAGTCGGGGTGAATTGTGTTAAGTTAGTCTAACCATGAGAAAAAAACTAGGGAAAAATGCTTAGTTATTGTTCAAATGTAGCCTACTGTGATAAACTTTTATAATGCTGATGTTTCTTTTAGTTGTGTTTCACGAGCAGCTTGTGAACTCCAGTCAAAACGCTTCAGGGTATATAAAAGAAAACTCATATTTGAGTTATAACAGTAACTTTCAATGACAAAGACTGATTACCTGTCCCAATCACTGTGATGCACCGATCTTGTGTTCCAACGCACTGGACCACATCGGTTCCGCAGTTAGCAATACTTGCGCATGATGGACACTGTTTCCCATTCAAGTTACCTGAATTAAGAGCAACTTCAAAGAAAAAAAATATACACATTTCAGGAATGAAAGCCCAGATTTCAAACCTGTTTCCTTATAACCCATATTAACCCGAATTATGATCATTTTTGTTGTTTCAAACAGTCACATATACCTAATGTAAGACAAATTTGGCAAAAAATTTTTTTCCAAGACTTAGTGTGCCATTTTTTCACCAATTATATTTTTCTCCTTCTCAGAATATACTGTATATTTCAACTGGAATTGTTTTATTAGCTGTATATAGTGCAGCAACTACTCAGAAAACTTATTTACAAGCTTTAAACAAATGTATATATTTACCATTATAGCTGCCCGTGTTGCACTTATTCGTCTTACAGCAATCAATACGGGCATCCACTCGGAGTTTGTCAGTGAACTTCACGCTCAGTAGTTGGTTGCAGTTTTGAAGCACAGGACCACATTTCTTAGTAAATCCATTTGGAGTAAAACCTGTTAGACAAGTGTTAAAATATTCAAGTTTTTTTTTTTTTTAATAGTCTGGATTAGTGCACACAATTCATCACTATTATTTTAACTTTACTCCAGTTTAATCATCTTTGACACAAAATCTTATTTAAAAAAATAAATAAATATCTCAAAGATAATAAAACTGCAGTAAATTTCGTACCGGCAAGATTTGTTCACATGCATAAAGTAAACAGCTTTTCGCTGCTCTCTTGCTGTGTTATTTTTTTCTAGCGTTTTATATATATAGACTTCTTATACTCACCCAACTGCTGAAAGCCAATGCTTGTTGTGGATATTGTTAAGCACGCTTGAGAGCTGCTGCAGGTTTGTGAAGTTGTAGAAAGACATGAAGTCTTCCCAGAACAAGTATCACAGCTCAGAGAATTGACTGAAACACATCAAAACAAAGAGCTTTTATTTGCACAGAGTTCAGTTTCGCGTGACTCTGTCATTCACAACAGAAAGGTGACAAATGATACGCACACAACGCGTTCTTAACGGAAAAGAAAAAAACTAAATAAACAAAGAGTGTGGGAAGACATCAACAATTAACACAATGGTTTAAAATGTACAGTAACAGCGATTTGTCAATGGTTTACATCTGTGGCAAGTGCAAGGTATAGGTCAGTACTATAACAGAACTGTGTGCAATTGGGTTTGTGTCCTCAGTTGCCAGTGTCTGTAGTTTTGGGGTGGGACTGTGAGCAGTTCAAAGATTGATTGGCTACTGTGACGGCCCTGTCCTCCCCATTGGCTAAGAAAGAGGAAGTAATTGGAGAGATCTTCCCCTTTCATGACCTGGCATGTTACTGTCATAGATTTAGACCCCGCAAAACTAAACAGGAATGCCGGGCCGCTAAGAATGAGGGCTGGCAATGGAGGGAGTCCGAGAAGTTTCAGGTGGGGGCGATTGGTGAAGAGTCGGGGAGGCTGCCTCCACTCAGGACCGACCTGATCCCGAGATAAAAGCCATGGGAGCTGATTTTTTTAGCTTGCTCCCATGACTTCCGTTTAGAGCAAGGGTGTGACGACATGCTGGGCAGGCTCTTTGACCAAGCAGCTGTGGTTAATGGTCAGGTGGTTGAGCCCAGATGCGCTGCTACGTACCCTCACTTTGAAATTATTCAAGACCTGTTGTACCGTGTTGAAAAATTACCCCAGATGGGGGAAGTGCGTCACCAGTTGCTCATTCCTCAGCCCTTTAAGGAGGATTTGTTGCAGCTTGCTCACGCTGTTCCCGTCTGGTCATTTGGGAAGGGACAAGACCAAAGCTAGGCTCGTGACACGGTTCTATTGGCTGGGGCTGGATGGTGACGTCAGGCGTTTTTGCGAACACTGCAGGAAGTGTCAGGCGGCTAGCCCTAGAGCCGTTCCACGAGCTCCACTGGTGCCATTGCCACTAGTGGAAGCTCTGTTTAAGCGTATTGGAGTAGATATAATGGGACCACTAGAAAGGAGTGCGGCAGGATACACACACCTCTTGATCATTTTGGATTATGCTACGCGTTATCCAGAGGCCATTCCCCTCTGATCTGCGTCTGCTAAATCTGTTGCCAACAAGCTTGTGAAGGTTTTCTCCCGGATGGGGATCCCCAAGGAAATACTGACCGACCAAGGCTCCAACTTTTTGTCCCGGTTACTCGGCAGAACATGTAAACTTTTGGGGATTAAGACCATTAAGACCTCGGTTTTTCACCCTCAGACCGATGGTCTTGTGGAGCGTTTTAATAAGACCCTCAAAAACATGTTGCACACATTTAATAGTGACATGCGCTACTTCCCCCTCCCTTCTCTTTGCTATCAGGCCTTAGGCTTCTATGGGGTTTTCACCATTCGAATTGTTGTGTGGGCAGAGACCCCGGGGTGTGCTTGATCTGGTCAGAGAGATATGGGTGGAGCAGCAGGACAATTTGACCAAAATACTGTCTGGTATGTGTTGGACCTGCGCAAATGTCTCGAGTCTGTGGGAAAGTGGGCGCATGACAATTTGTACCAGGCTCAATGCAGACAGGAGACCCAATATAACAGAGGAGCCCAGTTACGCATGTATCAGAGTCTAAACTTCTGGCGAAGTGGCAAGGACCTTTAGAAGTTACACACCAGATTGGTACGGTGGATTATGAGATCTGGCAGCTGGAGCAACAGAGAGAAAAGCACATTTATCATGTAAACCTCGAAGCCCTGTTTGCAAAAGGAGGCTTTGTTAGTGGCACAAGCAGATGACGTCACAGACCTTGGACCTGATCTTTCTGTGTTGGCGAAAAAAGGGTCGGTACAGATTGCAGATAATCTGACACCAACACAGAAATGTCAGGCTCGGGTGCTGGTGGCGGAGTCCTGATGTGCTTTCTCCCGCCCGGGGCAGACTCGAGTAGCTCAACGTCACATTGCAGTTGAGCCAGGGGCGCCAGTTCGCCAGAGGCCGTACTGCATACCTTAACGCAAACTGCAGCTAATTAAGGTGGAAATTGATGAAATGCTCTGACTGGGTGTAATAGAGAGTCCCAAAGTGACTGGAACAGTCACTTTGCTTTAGTGGATAAGCCAGACGGGTCAACTCGGTTTTGCATTGACTTCAGGCGAGTTAATGAAAAATCGAAGTTTGACACTTATCCCATGACCCGGGTAGATGAGTTGCTGGAGCGTCTAGGCACAACTCATTTTATGACAACACTGGATTTAACGAAGGGGTACTGGCAGATACCCCTGACCCCGGAATCCAGAGAGAGGATGGTGTTTGACTCCCTTTGGGTTGTACCAATTTAGGACCATGCCCTTTGGGTTGCACGGAGCACCAGCCACTTTCCAGCGGATGATGGATCGCATTTTGCAGCCCCATCAGCAGTACGCCGCTGCTTACATAGATGACGTGGTTATCCACAGTGAGGATTGGCCGAGTCATCTGTGTAAGGTAGCGGCGGTACTGCGATCCTTGTGGGAGGCTGGGCTCACTGCTAACCTAAAGAAATTGCCATTGGGAAGAGTGAGTAGTAGTATTTGGGATATCGAGTAGGGAGTGGCCAGATCAGACCTCTAATTGCTAAGGTGAAAGCTTTGGCTGACTGGCCGGTCCCTACGACCAAAACACAGGTGTGCTCTTTCTTGGGACTAGCGGGCTATTATAGGAAGTTCATCCCGAGCTTCGCCAAGCTCGCTGCTCCCTTGACAGACCTCACATGGAAGGCTGCCCCATTTACGGTTCAATGGAAGGAGCCGTGCTAGAGGGCCTTTCTTGCTCTGAAAGTGAAAGCTGTGTAGCAAGCCAGTGCTATGCAGTCCTGATTTTAGTAGGAGGTTCACCATGCAGACGGATGCATCAGAGACAGGTCTCGGGGCATTGTTGTCTCAGGAGGTGCGGGGAAGCGAGCACCCGGTCCTGTACATCAGCAGAAAGCTCCTTCCCCGCGAGAAAAACTATAGTACCATAGAGAAGGAGTGTCTCGCAGTAAAATGGGCAGTCGGGTCACTCCGGTACTACCTCCTGGGGTGACACTTCACCCTGGTTAGCATGGCTTCACCGGATGAAGGATAACGCCAGAATCACGCGGTGGTACTTGGCCCTGCGGCCCTATGCCTTCAGGGTAGTCCACCAAGCAGGGAAACTGCATCAAAACACAGATTTTTTCTCTTAGGAAAGCATGGGGGGTAGGATTTTCGAATGGACCGGTTGTGCCATTCTGAGGGGGAGGATATGTAACAGGGGAGATCTATGCTGACTGTCTGGTGCATGCATGGTTTTGCAGGAAGAGGGCAGCAGCCTCGTAAGAGCCGCCTGTCAATCATGGCAATGACACGGAGCGGTTGGGAGGAAAGTGTGTTTGCTTTCCCTCTCTCTGAGTGGTTGAGAGGCGGGCCTTGGGGTGTTGAGAGGCCCATAAGATCTGCGCTTGGTTATGCATTCGGGGGGCCAAACCCAGGGACGCTAGCTGAGGAGGCAAGCGTAAACAAACACCAGGCAGGAATGCCAGTGGTTGGAGCGAGAGAATAAAAACAGGTAAGCATGGCTGAGGAGGACAGCCAGCCTTAAAACGATAATTAAAATAGATGGTTACGTGTGTAGTGAGAGGGGAACCTTGGCCACCGCAGTGTATAGCGCATAGCAAAGCGTAGGACGTTGACCCAAGCTGACCGGCATAGCAGCAGTAGGGGCACTACGTAAGCAGCACTTTTATTTTGTAGTTACTGTGTTTTATTTTCCCTTTTCATTTTGCCTTTAGTTTTCATTATTATTTTTGAGCACCTGTACGAACCTGACTGTACCTCTGTTGGTAACCCTGTGGTCCTGATTACCATTGCCGGTATAGAGGCAACGGACAACAGCGCCCTCTGTGGGCTAAAACAAATAAAGTGAAAGAAGAGCTCCAGCACATGGAAAAGATAGGTGTGATCAGCAGAGTTGAGGAACCAACAAATTGGCGCACAGGAATCGTTGTGGTGCCAAAGAAGTGCTTTAGGTGCTGAAATACATTCTTCCATCAGTGGAACAAACCCTAGGCATGCTGGCAGAAGCAAACTTTTTTAGCAAGCTGGATGCAACATGGAATTCTGGCAGATTCCCCTAACTGAAGAGTCAGCTAAATTCACGACCTTCATTCTTCCTTTTCGAAGATATTTCTTCAACAGATTGCCATTTGGCATAGCATGAGCCCCAGAACACTTTCAGAACAGAATGGTGACTGAAGTTACTGACGGTCTAGAAGGTGTTGTGTGTCACATGAATGATGTGCTGATTTGGGGGAAAACGCAGGAAGAACATGATGTTCGTGTACGCACTGTGCTTCAGAAAATTCAAGATGCCAGCATCACTCTCAACATTGACAAATGTGAACTAGGGAAACAAGAAGTTAAGTTATTGTGCTACATTCTTTCAGCCAATGGCATCAAACCAGATACAGAAAAAACAGCTGCAATTATTGAAATGAAGGAACCAACTAATGTCAGTGAGTTGAGAAGCTTTCTGTGAATGGTCAATCAACTTGGAAAGTTTATTCCTCAGTTAGCAGACGAAGACAAACCTCTTAGAGATTTGCTTTCTGAGAAGAACCACTGGTATTGGGGCATTGATCAAGTCAAATCCTTTGCAAGTCTGAAACAGGAGCTTTCATCAACACCAGTGTTAGCTCTGTATGATCCAAACAAAACCACAAAAGTGTCAGCGGATGCTTCTTCATACGGCCTGGGAGCAGTCTTGCTACAACAGCAAAAAGACAACTGAGAGCCTATTGCATATACATCACGGTCCTTAACACCCACTGAGCAGCGCTACGCTCAAGTGGAAAAAGAAGCGCTAGGCCTGACATGGCCATGTGAACGGTTCAGAGACTTTCTCATTGGACAGCATTTCCATTTGGAAACTGATCACAAGCTGTTGTTTAGCTTACTGTGAGTTCAAGCACTGGTTGCACAACCACCCAGAATTCAGCGTTTCAGAATGCGACTGATTAGATATTCCTATTCTATCTCACATGTGCCAGGAAAAAGCCTGACCACAGTAGACACACGGTTACACGCACCCCGCAGAAGCAAGACCACCAATTCTGACGCTCTTACTTGGTGGATGTGCCTCAGGGTACTGCACGTCGCAACCACCATCAACTGTTGCCATCGAGTCCACTTACCAGTGATGTCACCCAAACGGACAGTCCGCAAACGCAAGCACAGTGTTGCCATCGTTGTCTACTCCTGAAAACAGACTCCATCTTGCTACCACTCAAGTGAGGACAAGATCAGGAAGATTAATCAACAAGCCTCAGAGACTGAATCTTTGAAGGACTGAAAGTGTTCAAATGTATACGTAGTTGTTTGTATTTCAGAAGCAGCGTTAAAAGAAAAATAACAAATTGCTGAGATTGCAGAAGATCTTAAGTTTAAAACTAAACCGAGTTATAAACAGGCCTTCCATCATAAAGGGAAAATAATCCCTTAAGGCACTGTTGAGACAAAGGAAGTCTACCCCAGGCTCTCAAGAAAGGGAGATGTGGTGTTAGGTTAAACACAGTGTTATTGTCCCGGTATGTGTTTAATAGAGAAGGGAATGAGGCGCGAGGAGCCAGAGAGACGCCTGCACTTGTCTTCGCCTCTCCCGAGTCACTGCGGGGGGTTGCAGCAATGAGACATTGTCTTAAAACAAGTGGCTTTTCCAAATAGGGGGAGAAAAACGGGGATAAAATAATTGGCAAAAAAGTGAATAAACGAATGATACTAATCCACTACTAACGACTGAAGAAGAATATGTGAAACTACAATGCCATAGGGGTCTTGTTTCAAAGAAGAAGAATCTGTATTAGGCGAAAATGAAAACATACCCCTAGTGTCAACACAAGTTACTTGTAAATTATTCAAAAAAGGCCAGATCGTCGCCAAAGACTCAGCATTGCACGCACTTTTTGTGGCACATCCCTTCAGGTTTATTGCAGTAGTCTGAGCACCTGAAAAAATACAAATACACGACATTACTAAACAACAAAAAACTTCTATCAATTCAGAGGTTAACATAAAAGTCGTGTAAATTGTGAATTGTGTTAAATACGTAGTCTAACCGTGAGAAAAACTAGGGAAAAATGCTTAATTATTGTTCAAATGTAGTCTACTGTGGTAAACTTTTATAGGCCTAACAGTGACGTTTCTTTTAGTTGCGTTTCACGAGCAGCTTGTAAACTCCAGTCAAAACGCTTCAGGGTATAGAAAGGAAAACTAATATTTGAGTTAGAACAGTAAGAAGCTTAATGGCTCGTCTTCATAATCATTGGAAACTTTCAATGACAAAGACTGATTACCTGATAATCCTCTCCCAATCACTGTGATGCACTGATCTTGTGTTCCAACGCACTGGACTACATCGGTTCCGCAGTTACCAGTACTTGTGCATGAGGGACACTGTTTCCCATTCAAGTTACCTGAGTTAAGAGCAACTTCAAGGAAAACAAAAAGAAAAATATATACAATTCAGGAATGAAAGCCCAGATTTCAAATCTGATTTAAAACTCATATTTAACACACACACACACACACACACACACACACACACACACCACAGTATGTTCCATAGGAGTTCTGTTCAATGAAACATATACGTTTCAACTAATGATTATGGCCATTTTCATACAAGGAAGACATATTAAAAATAGGGTATGTTTCATATAACCATACTTAAATAAATCACGCAATGCACAACAGTTTATTCTGTCAAATCTCTTATAACTTCACTTATGTGAAAATATACCATTAGATATATATATATATATATATATATATATATATATATATATATATATATATATATATATATGCTTTGTACAATTACCACAATAACTATATAAACCTATGACAGAAATATAATGAATCTTGGTTGTAAATTTCCCTCCCGACCTGTGAGGGCGCTAAGCAGCGAGGCCCGAGTTCTTTGGACGGGCTGGCCTGACAGTTCTTTCCCCGGGTCGGGAAGTCAGCCAGTCTGGAAGAAGGCGAGACTCCGTTGCAAGAACGTATTGACCCAGAAGGGAAACAAAGTAGCAGCCGCAGATTGTAAAGGCAGCTGCATTCGTTTACCAAGGGGTCATGCGTGACAGCATATGAGGGGGACAGAGAATCGTAAATCAGTTCCTTTGCTTGGTTTGTAGTTTTTAAACCTAGAAGGATGGTGAGAGTCCCCAAAGGACTGTAACAGTATCGTGAGTGTTTTTTGTTTGTTTGTTCTGTCTGTTAGTAATTGTCTTGTTTGTGAATCACCAGACAGCTAACATGATTCCAGAGCTGTTTGCCTTGGGCCAGCACAAAGCCATAACAGCACTTCACCACTGTCACGAAATAAACTGTATCACCCACCACAAGCACTACTGCACGCACCCAGGGCTGGTGACCGTGTTAGTATATTGTGGGAAGGATATTTGTGTTTGTTATTTGGGACTGCAACCCTGTTGTTATTCACTCCATGCACTACACATTGTTGTGTATTCCCGGGGATTATTATTTGGTCACCAGACCTGGATAAAAATAGAAACTGTTTCAAACCAGATTGTAACTCTCTATAATTTGAAGTGTTTTTTAAAACCCCAAAAGTAATGACTAAAGCTAAGGTTTACAATTTTAGAAATCAAACTATGAAGGTATGAAATAGAGACTAACAGAAGTAGAAAATAGAGAATACATCCACAGAAAAAGGATGGCTGTTTTTAAAAAATGTAGTACTAGAGGCGCAAAACAATTACATCCCAAAAGTAGACTAATCTAAATCTAAAACAAAATGGCCAAAATGGTTTAATAGATCAATTAAAATTTAAAAAAATATTCAGCCAAAAAAGGCACTTTACAGAAGGGACCAAAAACAAAGTAGACAGAAAGAATACTTGGAACTGCAAACACAAGTCAAAAAGCAAGTTAAAAAGGCCAAGAGAGAGATAGAAATCAACATTGCTAAGGGAGCTGAACACAATTCCAAAATGTTTTTCCAATATTATAACAGCAAGAGAACATTCAAAGAGGAGGTTAAATGTCTAAGAGACACAAATGGCAAAATCATAGATGATGAAAAAAAATAGCAAATTTATTAGATGATTACTTTTCACAGGTTTTTGCAAAGGAGGATAGGACAACTTGCCCCACATGTCGACCTGTTCCTATCCAGTTTTAAATAACTTTAGCATACAGAGACAGAAGTGTTAAAGGGACTAGGAGCTCTTAAAATAAACAAATCCCCTGGGCCAGATGAGATCCTCCCAATAGTACTCAAAGAAATGAAAGAAGTTATTTACAAACCGCTAACCAAGATCATGCAACAGTCTCTTCACACAGGGGTTGTACCGACAGACTGGAAAATAGCAAACGTAATACCGATCCACAAAAAGGGAGACAAAACCGAACCATGTAACTACAGACCAATAAGCCTGACTTCTATTATATGTAAACTTATGGAAACTATAATAAGATCCAAAATTGAAAATTACCTATATGGGAACAATATCCTGGGAGACAGTCAGCATGGTTTTAGGAAAGGGAGATTGTGTCTAACTAACCTGCTTGATTTTCTTGAGGATGCAACATCGACAATGGATAATTGCAGAGCATACAACATAGATTATTTAGATTTCCAGAAAGCTTTTGACAAAGTCCCGCATAAAAGATTAATTCTCAAACTGAACGCAGTAGGGATTCAAGGAAATGCATGCACATGGATTAGGGAGTGGTTAACATGTAGAAAACAGAAGGTACTGATTAGAGGAGAAACCTCAAAATGGAGCGAGGTAACCAGTGGTGTACCACAGGGATCAGTATTAGGTCCTCTGCTTTTCCTAATCTACATTAATGATTTAGATTCTGGTATAGTAAGCAAACTGGTTAAATTTGCAGATGACACAAAAATAGGAGGAGTGGCAAACACTGCTGCAGCAGCAAAGGTCATTCAAAATGATCTAGACAGCATTCAGAACTGGACAGACACATGGCAAATGACATTTAATAGAGAAAAGTGTGAAGTACTGCACGCAGGCAATAAAAATGTGCATTATAAATATAATATGGGAGATACTGAAATTGAAGGAGGGAACTATGAAAAAGATCTAGGAGTTTATGTTGACTCGGAAATGTCTTCATCTAGACAAAGTGGGGAAGCTATAAAAAAGGCCAACGAGATGCTCGGATATATTGTAAGTGTTGAATTTAAATCAAGGGAAGCAATGTTAAAAACTTTACAATGCACCTTGTTACAAAAAGGATATTGTTGTTCTAGAAAGAGTGCAAAGAAGACCAACCAGAATTATCCCAGGTTTAAAAGGCATGTCATATGCAGACAAGCTAAAAGAATTGAATCTATTCAGTCTTGAACAAAGAAGACTACGCGGTGATCTGATTCAAGCATTCAAAATCCTAAAAGGTATTGACAATGTCGACCCAGGGGACTTTTTTGACCTGAAAAAGGAAACAAGGACCAGGGGTCACAAATGGAGATTAGATAAAGGGGCTGTGACAGGATGGCTGGGCGGTGACGTCAGGTCAGAAGCAGGAAGGAAACACACGCAGGACGTTCGGGCTCCTCCCACTCAGGCGCAGGACGTTCGGGCTCCTCCCACTCAGGCGCAGGACGTTCGGGCTCCTCCCACTCAGGCGCAGGACGTTCGGCTCCTCCCACTCAGGCGCAGGACGTTCGGGCTCCTCCCACTCAGGCGCAGGACGTTCGGGCTCCTCCCACTCCAGGTCCGTGTCCCCTCTCTGCCTCCTTCTCCTCACCTTATTTTTTC
The DNA here is from genome assembly GCA_030684275.1 of Acipenser oxyrinchus oxyrinchus. NCBI lineage: Eukaryota > Metazoa > Chordata > Actinopteri > Acipenseriformes > Acipenseridae > Acipenser > Acipenser oxyrinchus. The sequence continues at coordinate 216,527 of CM060304.1, read as the reverse complement.
CCTTGGCCTGTGGAGGTGATGGGGTCTGCTGCTCCAGCAGCCAAAACCACCCTGACGCACAGGACACCCTCCCCATTGAGTAGGCTTCCCCGAAGCAGGGGTCTTCATAGGGTAGTCCCCTGGTCATGCTCAAACTCCTGCAGATGACACACAGGGGGGCCCCTTCAGCTCTCCACTGCTCCTGTTCTGTGTCCCAGTATTGGGGTCCCAGTTGGGTGGGGTCCCATGACCACCATCTCCTCTCACCTCTCTCCTGCTGCTGCTTCTGGCAGCTCTTCCTCATTCCCATCCTCTTTCCTCCCATTCTCCTCTTCACTCTCCTTTCACTCCACACACAATTAGAAAAACTGAAAAAACGAAAAATCTGCAGTACCCTCTTCTGGTGATCCCACCACTACCACCACGTGTGACAGGATGGCTGGGCGGTGATGTCAGATCAGGAAGGAAACACACCAGTACTGCAGATCAAAGTAAATGACGCGGCACGCCGTTTTATTTTTAACAAAAATAAATCAAAGTTTTAAACAAAACAAAACACTTGCTCACAGAGCCAAAAAGTATATTCCCAGAATCCCTTGCATAGCTGATTTTCAAACTGCTCCCATGTATTCTTTATACAAGGAAGATTATATGAAACATAGAAAACGCTGTAAAATGCCATGCACTCTTAACACTGTTGAGCTAGCGGGACATACATTTATAATCCCTGATAAATGCGCTCAGGGAATATTCATAACCGCAAAAACAAATCAAGTACTGTCAGATCGCTCCACCACTTATTTGAAATAAACTGTCTAAAGTAAATTTTAGCCTTTTTTAATATGTCAATCAAGGAACTGTTAATCACAAAAAATAATACAAGTACAGCACCTGACATGTACACAGATGCCAAGAAGTGGAGATTTTTATTTATATATTTATTTATTTATTATATTTTAAGTACAGTAAATTAGTAAAGAACTTTCCCTTAAGTTTTTTTTTAGAATAGCTGCTAGATATCTGGAAGCATTCAAATCCATCATAACCATGGAAAATACTAAATATTATAATAATAATATTTGAACTTGTATATCAATGCTTCTTGGAGCCAATATTAAAATAATATAGTTGGTAATTGACTTTATTAAAATTTTTATTAAGGAACATATATGATTGTGGCAAAGTGCCCGCCCCCGTGTGTATTGTATGTTACGGGTTGTGTGTTCGGTGAGTGGAGAACGGGATAGGAGACGGAGGTAATTGTGGTAAAAGAATAAATAGTTAAAGAAGCTCACCGTGTTTGTCTGTGTAGTCCGTTTTGTTTGTCTCTTTATTTTGGCCTCAAGTGCCGTGTCCTGTGTTTTTGTTACAAACGTTTATTTGCTGGCTGTCTGTTTATTTATTAAATGCTGAGCGAAAGCATTCGCTCAGCTCCACCAAACTCCACCTCTCTGTTGTTTATTTCCTGGCTCTGGTCTGACGTCACCCACTCCGGCCGTCTTTGTGACACGTGGTGTCAGAACCGGGATCTACAGCGCCTCCAGGACTCAGGCCAGAGCAGGAACCGCAATTTGTTGTTTTAAAAAAAAAAAAAACAACAAACAACAACAACAAAAAAAAAAAAGAAAATGGAAGGCTGGAACTGGAGAGATGGCTGCCAGGATCTGGAGGTCCTCCTCGGTGGTCTAGAGGACCAAGGCTGGTGCCTTGCCTGTGGGGAGTTCGGGCACCCGGTGGTGCGCTGCCCCTACCAAGAGGGAGAGGAGGAACTGGCCCAGGAGAGGAAGGTGAGGAGGAGGCAGAGAAGGAGAAAGGGGAAGAGGAAGGCAGAGTGTCCACCGCCCAAGTCTCCACCAGCAGAGGAAGAAGGCCTGCTGGTTTTGCCTCCACAGCCCAAGGGGGAGGAGCCCGAACGTCCTACGCCTGAGTGGGAGGAGCCCGAACGTCCTACGCCTGAGTGGGAGGAGCCCGAATGTCCTACGCCTGAGTGGGAGGAGCCCGAACGTCCTACGCCTGAATGGGAGGAGCCCGAACGTCCTACGCCTGAGTGGGAGGAGCCCGAACGTCCTACGCCTGAGTGGGAGGAGCCCGAACGTCCTACGCCTGAGTGGGAGGAGCCCGAACGTCCTACGCCTGAGTGGGAGGAGCCCGAACGTCCTACGCCTGAATGGGAGGAGCCCGAACGTCCTACGCCTGAATGGGAGGAGCCCGAACGTCCTACGCCTGAATGGGAGGAGTCGGTGCGTCCACAGCCCAAGAGGGAGGAGTCGGTGCGTCCACAGCCCAAAAGGGAGGAGTCGGTGTGTCCACAGCCCAAGAGGGAGGAGTCAGTGCGTCGACGGCCCAAAAAGGGGAAGGTAGAGCGTCCACAGCCCCAGTCTCCACCAGCAGAGGGTGAATTCCTGCTGGTTCCACCTCCATTGCCATGGGAGGACTGCTTGCAGCTCCCACCTCCACCAGCAGAGGGTGAATTCCTGCTGGTCCCGCCCGCCACCTCCATCGGCAGGAGCAGAGCAGCAGGAGCTGTCTCTGCCTCCACCACCTCCACCGCCAGGAGCAGAGCAGCAGGAGCTGTCTCTGCCTCCTCCACCAGCAGAGGGTGAATGCCTGCTGGGTCCCTGTCCACCAGCAGAGGGTGAATGCCTGCTGGGTCCCTGTCCACCAGCAGAGGGTGAATGCCTGCTGGGTCCCTGTCCACCAGCAGAGGGTGAATGCCTGCTGGGTCCCTGTCTACCAGCAGAGGGTGAATGCCTGCTGGGTCCCTGTCCACCAGCAGAGGGTGAATGCCTGCTGGGTCCCTGTTCACCAGCAGAGGGTGAATGCCTGCTGGGTCCCTGTCCACCAGCAGAGGGTGAATGCCTGCTGGGTCCCTGTCTACCAGCAGAGGGAGAATGCCTGCTGGTCTCCCCTTCCGAGGCAGAGCCGCACCAGTCCCCTGCAAGAGAGGGAGGGCCGCACCAGTCCCCTGAAACAAGGGTAGACTACACGCCGCTCCCACCTCCGCCGCCAGGAGACTACACGCCGCTCCCACCTCCACTGGCAGGAGCAGAGCAGCAGGAGCTGCCTCTGCCTCCGCCACCTTCACTGGCAGGAGCAGAGCAGCAGGAGCTGCCTCTGCCTCCGCCACCTCCATCGGCAGGAGCAGAGCAGCAGGAGCTGCCTCTGCCTCCGCCAACCCCACCAGCAGAGGAGGAATGCCTGCTGGTATCACTTCCCTACCAGCAGAGGATGAATGCCTGCTGGTATCACTTCCCCACCGTCACGAGGAGAGGAGCAGGAGCTGCCTCTCCCTTCACCAGAAAAACCAGGACTAGATGCTGGCGGTCCTCAGCAGCCCTTGCATAGGCTGCTGAGGAAAGCATGGGAAGAACCGCCCGGCCGCAGTGGCCGAGAAGAGGCCAAAACCCGCACCCCAGCTTGTCCTGACTCCCTGCCTCGCTTAGCCCGAGGATGCTTGCCTCGCCGCCCAAGGATGCCTGCCTCGCCGCCCAAGGATGCCTGCCTCGCCGCCCAAGGATGCCTGCCTCGCCGTCCAAGGATGCCTGCCTCGCCGCCCAAGGATGCCTGCCTCGCCGCCCAAGGATGCTTGCCTTGCATCGCCTGGGGCTGCCTGTGGCTCCGCATCGCCTGGGGCTGCCTGTGGCTCCGCATCGCCTGGGGCTGCCTGGGGCTGCCTGTGGCTCCGCATCGCCTGGGGCTGCCTGTGGCTCCGCATTGCCTGGGGCTGCCTGTGGCTCCGCATCGCCTGGGGCTGCCTGTGGCTCCGCATCGCCTGGGGTGGCCAGTTGCTCCGCATCGCCTGGAGTGGCTAGTTGCTCCGCATCGCCTGGGGTGGCCAGTTGCTCCGCATCGCCTGGGGTGGCCAGTTGCTCCGCATCGCCTGGGGTTGCCAATTGCTCCGCATCGCCTGGGGTGGCCAGTTGCTCCGCATCGCCTGGGGTGGCCAGTTGCTCCGCATCGCCTGGGGTGGCCAGTTGCTCCGCATCGCCTGGGGTGGCCAGTTGCTCCGCATCGCCTGGGGTGGCCAGTTGCTCCGCATCGCCTGGGGTTGCCAATTGCTCCGCATCGCCTGGGGTTGCCAATTGCTCCGCATCGCCTGGGGTTGCCAGCTGCTCCGCATCGCCTGGGGTTGTCAGCCGCTCCGCATCGCCTGGGGTTGTCAGCCGCTCCGCATCACCTGGGGCTGCCTGTTGCTCCACACAGGGTACAGGGTACGAGGGAGAAGTGGAGCTCCGCTGCCGCCTCTATGGCCAGGGGCTCCCTCCCGAGTTCGCCTCCCGAGGGTCGCTGCTGCTGCCGCCGCCTCCCGAGGGTCCGCTGCCGTCGCCTGGGGTCGCCAGGGATCCTGCTTCGCCTGGGGTCGCCGAGGGTCCTGCCGCCTGGGGTCGCTACACTGTGGCCAGAGCCCCATGAAGGGGAGCTGCCGGCCATGAAGAAAGGGGGAGGTCAGGAGACCAGCTCCCCAGCCGCATTTCCGTGGCAGGAAACACAGTGGCCAGAGCCCCACGGAGGGAGCTGGCTGCCCGAAGAAGGGGAGGTCAGGAGACCAGCTCCCTCGCAGCAGTTTCGCTGCCGGAGATCGTGTGGTCGGAGCCCCACGGAGGGAAATGCCGGCCATGAAGTAGGTGGGGAGGTCAGGAGACCAGCTTCCCCAGCCGCACTTTCGCGGCAGGATAGTGTGTGGCAGGAGCCCCGGAAGAGGGAGCTGATAGCCACGAAGAAGTGGGGAGTGGAGGACATTCCACCATGGCCACCCCCCAGAAACACCTTGCTTCTCCCTCTTCCGGGACTTTAAGACTGAGGGGGAGGTGGCCGAGGGCCATGTGTGCTTTGCACAGGAGGGGGTATATGTGGCAAAGTGCCCGCCCCTGTGTGTATTGTATGTTACGGGTTGTGTGTTCGGTGAGTGGAGAACGGGATAGGAGACGGAGGTAATTGTGGTAAAAGAATAAATAGTTAAAGAAGCTCACCGTGTTTGTCTGTGTAGTCCGTTTTGTTTGTCTCTTTATTTTGGCCTCAAGTGCCGTGTCCTGTGTTTGTGTTACAACCATTTATTTGCTGGCTGTCTGTTTATTTATTAAATGCTGAGCGAAAGCATTCGCTCAGCTCCACCAAACTCCACTTCTCTGTTGTTTATTTCCTGGCTCTGGTCTGACGTCACCCACTCCGACCGTCTTTGTGACAATGATCCATAGTATTTTTTATAGAAGTGTCATGACTTTGCTACAAATAATGCCATCATATAAAATGCAACATGTCTGCTGTATGTGTTGCATTTTGCCTTGTATGTGACAATCATTATACTTACATGTGTTAAAATCATATATACATATAGTTCCCGTACATAGCATATACAATTCTTATATGATTTTTATATATTTTTTCCTTATGGGACAAATGTGGCAAACATGTTTTTTTCTAATAATTTAGAGTGTCATTTTTTCTGAGTAGTGCAATAACTACTCAAAAAAACTTATTTACAAGCTTTAAAAAATGTATATATTTACCATTATAGCTGCCCGTGTTGCACTTATTCGTCTTACAGCAATCAATACGGGCATCCACTCGGTGTTTGTCAGTGAACTTCACGCTCAGTAGTTGGTTGCAGTTTTGAAGCACAGGACCACATTTCTTAGTAAATCCGTTTGGAGTAAAACCTGTTAGACAAGTGTTAAAATATATCAGTTTTTTTTAAATAGTTTGCATTAGTTTACATGCAATTAAGCACTATTATTTTAACTTTACTTCAGTTTAATCATCTTTGACAAAATCTTATTTAAAAAAACAAATCTAATATATAAAACTACAGTAAATTTCGTACCGGCAAGATTTTTTCACATGCATAAAGAAAACGGCTTTTCGCTGCTCTCTTGCACAATCAGACCACTGTGATATTTTTTTCTAGCAAAGCGTTTCATGAATTTATTTATTTATATATATATATATATATATATATATATATATATATATATATATATATATATATATACACACACACACACTCTCCTTAAACTCACCAAACTGCTGAAAGCCGATGCTTGTTGTGGATATTGTTAAGCACGATTGAGAGCTGCTGCAGGTTTGTGAAGTTTTAGAAAAACATGAAGTGTTCCCAGAACAAGTATCACAGCTCAGAGAATTGACTGAAACACATCAAAACAAAGAGTTTTTATTTGCAGAGTTCAGTGTCGAGTGACTCTGTCATTCACAACAGAAAGGTGACCAGTGATACACACATAACGCGTTCTTAACGGAAAAGACAAAAACTAAATAAACAAAGAGTGTGGGAAGACATCAACAACTAACACAAGGGTTTAAAATGTACAGTAACAGTGATTTGTCAATGGTTTATATCTGTGGCAAGTGCAAGGTATAGGTCAGTACTATAACAAGACTGTGTGGTTTTACCTATTTTAAATAATTAACAGTATACTCTAAGACCTCTAAGAGTGTTTAACTTTAAAACACTAATTTGTCACACTTTCCAAACACGTCACTGTGTTTTTAATTCTAAATGTGTCTAGGATTTAAACACTCTGTGGTGTTTGTTTTATAAACTCTTGGACGTGTTTATGATTTGTACCACTTTTTGAATACTCGGACGCGTTTATAACAGGATATGGTGTTTCAAATCTAAACATTAAACTATAGCAACAATTACGGATTAAACACATAATGTTTAACAATTATCAAATGACTAATGTCACACGGCTGGCTGAGTGATTACGTCAGATCCAGGAAAGGAAACACACAGGACGGTGAAATGATGATGGCGCTTGCTTGCGCCGGTTTATTGCAAATAAAAAGGTTGAACAAAACAGAGAACACTGACTGCACAAACAAAATGTCGTTGGCCAAAGTAAATAGACAGACAAAGTGGACAAACAGACAAACAAGTACCGCGCTGGTGCTTCCAGCGCGCAATAGCAATTGTTATTACGTTCAGTTTTTACCTCCTCTCCACACCCGTTCTCCACTCACGAACACACAACCCCGAGTGAGTAAAACGTGCATCTATATATACTGTTGTGCCGGGATTCAATTACTAATTACTTATTCACTTGAATCCCAGAATTAATTGCAACCTCGTGCTCACATATTAAATACTTTAAATGCACGTGAAGTGAAGTGCAATCCCCGTGTCTTAGTACAATTAACATTTTAAATACTCGTGCTCATTACCCACATTATATCCCATGTACCAACTACAATACACCAACATTAACACACGCAACATACAACACAGAAATGCACAGGGGCGGGGCACATTGCCACACTAATCACCAGGGTTACACCTAATTACGTATAAACACTGCTGTTTAGGAATGGAGCACTTCTATTTTATTAAACACACATGCCATTTAGCTATTAAACGCATCACACGTTCTTTGGTTTTAAAGTGTAACGTCTTTCATCAATCAATCAATCAATCTTTATTTTATATAGCGCCTTTCATAGTGGACCACCATCACAAAGCGCTTTACAAGATGCAGTAACAACAAGAAAATCCATAATACTTAAATACAGAGAAATGCATAATACATGATATACAGAAAAATGCATAATACATGATAGTAGCATAATACATGAAATAGCAGCAACAACGCAGCAGCTAATAGCAGATATCAGGCTTAAAGAGCATGGAAAGAAAGAGAGAACAGGCGGGTCTTGAGAGTTGATTTAAAGCGAGCGACGGTGGGAGCATCACGCACCAAAGCTGGGAGAGAGTTCCAAAGAGTCAGAGCCCTGAAGCTATATGAGCATTCTCCAAGTGTGGTGCACTTTTGCTTGAGGATAACAAGCAGGCCAGAGTCGTTCTTTCAGTGTTTCTGAGGAAGAGATGGAGGCACAAAGCAGATCACATGGCATCCAGACTGCTAAAACTTCAGGAAGTTTAGAACAAGTTTATAACAAACAAATGACACCACACATATAGGACTGTAATTTCATCTTTTTTTCAGGAGGCTGGGGGGATACGCCCGCTAGGCAGGGAGGGCTCAAGTCGGTGGGGTAATCCCTATCTCACTGCGCAGTAGCGACTCCTATTGGTGGCCAGGCGCCTGCAAGCCGGCTGTGTTGTCCCCTGATCTGTGTACACAATTGGTCTTGTGGTTTCACTGTGGGCTTGCAGTGTAAAAGAAAGCAGGCGGCTTGACAGCGCATGTCTCGGAGGACGCCTGCACTTGTCTTCGCCTCTCCCGAGTCACTGCGGGGGGTTGCAGCAATGAGACATTGTCTTAAAACAAGTGGCTTTTCCAAATGGGGGAGAAAAACGGGGGTAAAATAATTGGCAAAAAAGTGAATAAACTAATGATACTAATCCACTACTAACGACTGAAGAAGAATATGTGAAACTGCAATGCCATAGGGGTCTTTTTTCAAAGAAGAAGAATCTGTATTAGGTGAAAAAAATGAAAACATACTAGGGGTAGAAGAGCCAACACAAGTTACTTGTAAATTGCTCAAAAAAAGCCAGACCGTCACCAAAGAGTCAGCACTGCACTCGCTTTTTGTGGCACATCCCTCCAGTGTTATGGGTCCATGACAATTCGCCCGCGACAATTGGCCCCCACTGTAATTTGTCCCCCGCGATAATTGGACCCACTGACAATTGGTCCCCAAAAGATATTCTCCATATGAACATTGTGTATTGTTTACAGCTGGCAGAACATCAATGCAAACTGTCAGAATTAATTGTCTCTTTCTCACAGAAGGGAGGGACAGAGACCTGACAGCTGAAGCAACAGCAAGGGGAGAAAGAGACATAAGCCATACACAACTCGCGTTCCCAACACGTCCTGTTCACACAAGCAGTTCACAATTATTTCTTACAGTTGGCAATGATATTCCACCAGCTTTAAACACAACACAATGTTCATATGGAGAATATCTTTTGGGGACCAATTGTGACGGGACGAATTTTCACCGGGACCAATTATCATGAGGGCCAATTGTCATCGGGACCAATTATCGTCGGGACCAGTTATCACTGGACCAATTGACAGGGGTAAATTGTTATGGATCCATTATATTTCTAAGCAGACGTCCTCCCTTTATCCAAGGAGACTTACAATTGTTACAAGATATCACATTATTTTTACATTTACAATTTGCCATTTTTTTACTGGAGAAATCTAGGTAAAGTACCTGCTTGCTCAAGGGTACAGCAGCAATGTGTCCTACACCTGGGATTGAACCCACAATCCTCCAGTCAAGAATCCAAAGCCCTAACCACTACTCCATGCTGCTGCTTTTACTCACACTTCAGATTGATTTATTTAATATATTTTGTACTTGCTCAAACTTGCTCTTAATTTTAGGATTGTTTTAATTATTTATTTATTTTGGAATGTAATCTTTTTAACAACAGCAAAGTAAAAAAAAAATGGAGAACAGCTGAAGTGTTCTTATATGTTTATCAGATTCTGAACACATGATGTGTTTTCATAATGTCCAACTATTTTATTGGGATATGTTGTGTGTTCTTTACTTTGAGAAATAATAATAATAAAACGTTGACTCATTTTAAAATTTCGAAAGGGATATCATTAATATGCAAAGGTTAAATACATACATATTTAAATTATTTATTTTCTTAAATAATTTTCTTAGGCCTGTTTAAGTCAGGGTGTTTTTTTTTCATAAAACACCAAAGCGTTTAGATAATAAACACTAAAAGGTGTTCCGAAAGTGTTGCAGAAATGTGATCGGTTTTTTTTTTACACTGAAAGAGAATTTTGGTCACTGGTCGCTTTAGACAAGTGGTCCCTTATAAACAACGAATACGTCATTGAAAAACGCCAGATCTGTACTTTCAAATAAGCCATGTACTGTGCCCTGTTAATATGCACTTAAAAGTTTGTGGTGCCCGGTGCACTGAAATGAATGGGGCTGAGTGTATTAAATATTATATCTTTGGTTTAAGCAATGCATTCTATCAGGAAGTATAGAAAATAACTGTATAGAGCAGCAGTTTTCAAACTGGGTATGCAGGCTCTAGTCAGGGGGTACGCGAGAAAAAATATGTTATGGAGGACAATGCATTTATTTATTTTATATATTTAAACAGCTGGGTGGTTACTGCATATATATATATATAAAATGTTCTAACAACTAGAAACTTGTTTGAGGGACTATTTTATCCAAAGCGCAAGTATATACATTTTCGTTATAATGGGATATTGTACTCGAGTTGGCCTGACTATGGAAACGAGGTGAAGCTGACACCCTGGGATCCTTCAAGAAGCTGCTTGATGAGATTCTGGGATCAATAAGCTACTAACAACCAAACGAGCAAGATGGGCCGAATGGGGTCTCCTCTTGTTTGGAAACTTTTGTTATGTTCTAATTGTATCGGGGACAACACACTCCAGGGCTTGTGCGTTGTGTTGTATAGGGTTATTGTACAGACCCTTTTTCTGTTTTCATTGATATATTATGACCCTATCTCAGATGGGCGTACGCGGCAGACTAAATTATTTGGAAAGGGGTACGCAGCTTAAAAAGTTTGAAAACCCCTTATATAGAGGAAGCAGGTGAAGCCAACTTAAGGAGAACAGCCAACACAGGAAGTTTTTGGTTAATAATATGCAGGATAGTGCCAGTCGTGTTTGTAAGCAGAGCTGAAGAAGGGAGGGATAGAACAGGTTTGTAGAAGTTATATATGTAGAAGGTAGGTACAAAAAGTATGAATAATTGATTATTTCTATTTAGAAAGGTGCTTAACTGATTATTAATAACTTCAGACAAACATGATGGAAATTGACCTGTAGCAATTTGGGTCTGATCTGTCGCATCACATTTAAATAAGGGTAAAATGATGCCCCACTCCACCACACACAGATTTTAGATCCATATCCCACATTTCTAATCCAATCTGATTTTCAAAAACTAGTTAGAACCAAAACACCCTCATATCAATTATTATTATTATTATTATTATTATTATTATTATTATTATTATTATTATAAATACTAATTATGAACACATGTTTTTTAATGTTGTTTTTCTTTACTATAATCTCTTACCTGCGGAGAGCAGCTCGCAGACTGTGCACAATGCCAGGAGCAGTTGTCCCATAATATTCAGCATTCTGAAACTCGATAGTACTTCTACACCAAATACGCTACTGTTACTGTCTGTCTATCTTTCTGCGTTCTGATTCGGAGGAACAGCAGAGTCGCTTCAGGTAACCGTGTCGTTGAGTGTGGGAGTGTCCTGTATCTAGCTGGGTTTAGTCTTGTATAGGGGTGATACACTTTCCATATTTGGTAAGAATTCAAGATCTAATTATTTTTGTCCAATCATTGGCTCTCCATCAAAAAGATTTTGCATACCCTGTTTATTTTTTTTTTTTGCAGTTTTGTTTCCACTCTTAGAACAATGTGATAGACTCGCTGTGAATTCTCACTTCAAAGGTCAAGCCTGCAAAGAAAACATCTTTCTCATCCTGTGCTAGCGAGCACGTACGCGTTCAACTTTTTGTGGTTTAGGGTAATTCTAGTTACATTGTCGTACAGATGTAGCATGTGGTTACAGTGTGGAGTAGTGGTTAGGGCTCTGGACTCTTGACCGGAGGGTTGTGGGTTCAATCCCGGGTTGGGACCACTGCTGCTGTACCCTTGAGCAAGGTACTTTACCTAAATTGCTCCAGTAAAACCCAACTGTATAAATGGGGAATTGTATGTAAAAAAGAAAGAAAATGTATGTAAAAATAATATTGATTTCAGACAGACAGAAAATAAGTTGAACTCCAAAAAGAAACAAATACATGAAGTAATTTGCATTTAAATACATTTGACCCCATGTCTACTACTACTTTAAATAATGTATCTAAATATATTTAAAAAAAAAAAATTCTGTATTAACTAAAATCAGTTAATTTCCACTCAGTAGTATAATGGTTGTTTTTAAAAAAATGGACAGCTAAATTCTAATGAAAACTAGATAGATAGTTAGATAGATACAGATGGATGGATAGATAGATTAGTTTTAAAATAACCTTTATTATTAAATTTGGTGAACAATCATAATCAACAATCGTCTTAAAACATTAATATTTTTTAATTACATTAAATAAATAAATACAAAGGAGGCTTACAGGACTCCTGTTCTTCAAATTACATAGATCTCTTTTTTTGGTAACAAAGTCAACACTGCGTGCCTGCAGCTTAAAAGGCAGCTCTTTTTTGTTGAATACTTTCCTGTATAAGACTTCAAACATAAGACTCTCCCCACATAAGACCAAAGCACCTTGAAGAACTCAACTGGCAGTCCATCAATACCTGGTGCTTTACCATTATTGAGTCCCGTTAAAGTCTAACTGAAAAGTGAATCCTTCCTCGAGCCTCTCCTTATCCTGTTGAGGAACCTGGGCTAGACCCTCGAGGAACTGCCGGGCCTCTTGGGACTCCTCTACAGCCTCCGCTGTGTACAAATCTGTGTAGAAAGCTACAGCATGCCTCCGGATTGCCTCAGTCTCCCTCAGCTCCACCCAGTCGCGGTCTTTGAACAATGAATCAGCTTGCACTGAGCTGCCATTTCCTCCAATCCAAAAAAGTATTGAGTTGAGGCATCCACCTATGAAAGATTTTGAAACCTGGAGCGCACCAGCGCCCCCTGTACCCGTGCCTCCAACAGATCATTGGTTTTTAATTTTAAAGCTTTCAAACAGCTTGTTATCATCGCCAGACTGCAGAGCTCTGTGTAGCTCAGTGATGTCCTCCTGCAGCTCTCTCAAGACAATAGCAGTGCTCTGTGTAGCGTGTTCAGTGTACTGTTGACAAAGCAACTTCACCTGCACTTTTGCCACATCCCACCACTGCCTTAATGAAGAGAAGGCATGTTTTTGCCCCTTTCATCTTTCCCCCCCAAAATTAAAGCATTTTAAAAAGGCTTGTAACAGTTTTATGTTAAAGTGCCAATACGATTTATACACTCTTGGTGAGGGAATAATACATTTTAAATTGACCATACTATGGTCTGGAAAACCAACTGGAAGAATAGAACAATGTGCAACTAAATTTAACTGGATTTAAAACTATAAAATCTGTCCAATCTAGCCAAAGATACCAGCCTAGGAGACCTGCCCATGTGTACTGCCTGTCATTAGGGTACAGATGCCTCCAAGTATCCACCAGTTCATGTAGTGTTAACACAACAAGCAGCTCCCTAACTGAGCTGGGTGAGGCTCTGAGCTGTTCCTATCTAATTGCTCATTTTCAGTGCAGTTGAAATCCCCAGCCAACAGAACAATCTCCTCAGACTGATAGTGAGCCAGCAATCCATGCAGGGTTTAAAAAAAACTACCCTCTCTTTTCAATCATTTAGAGCATAAATGTTAATAAAAATTAGTTCCCCAGCCTCACACACCACCTCTCTTTCCTCCTGCGTCCCGAGGCTCATTGTCATCACTATTTTCCCCTTCAGCTCCCAAATCCTCTGCCATATTCCGTGCTTGCCCAACTCCCTGACCGGGCGTCTCTGCAGTACCTTCAGTGGGATTGCGCTCCCCAGAGATCCCTTCCCCCGCATTGCTGTTTTCCCATCACCTTGCTTACAATTTGTTGCTTTATGCCCTTCATGACCACATTTAAAACATTTCATTAATTCAGAGGAAGCAAACACAATGTATTCACTCCCATCTACTCAAAATGTTAATACAATATTAAGATCTCCATTAATATAATTCAGCAACATATAGAGCTATCTTCTGAAAGAAACAATATGTTTCAATTCAGGAGATTTACAGCCTAGAGGGACCATTGAAATTCCTGACAATCTGTCCATGTCTGCTCAGCTCTTTATTCATTCATGATGCTTTATTCGACAGCTTTATTCATTCATGATGCTGACCGGATAATTGCACATCCTACAGCTTTACCCAGTTCAACAACACATGTTTCAACAGATACACAGGAATCTACTATAATTTTTACTCCATCACTCAGAGTAAGATTTTCAAAATAAGAATTTTGATCCCATACTTTTAAGACTTAAGATTTTGTATTTCTGTATTTGTTCTCCTCCTTCTTTGTCCTTTTAGGAAACGTAATGTGAAGGCGCAATTTAAAAATAAAGATTTAGTATTGTATATTTGGAAGAATTGCTGCAAATATTTAAATTCAATAAATGATTTAATAGTTCACGTTAATCAGAAAAGGGTAGAGATTTGACACTAATAGGTACCAATTCCCTGAAGCATAAAAAAACAAGAACAGTGGAGCTTAGGCCTGAACCAAATCAAAACTTTGATTATTATTTGTTTATTTAGCAGACGCCTTTATCCAAGGCAACTTACAGAGACTAGAGTGTGTGAACTATGCATCAGCTGCAGAGTCACTTACAACTACGTCTCACCCGAAAGATGGAGCACAAGGAGGTGAAGTGACTTGCTCAGGGTCACACAGAGGCACTGGCTGAGCTGGGATTTGAACTGGGCACCTCCTGGTTACAAGCCCTTTTCTTTAACCACTGGACCACACAGCCTCCTATATGATCCACTCGCTAATAGCAAATTACAAACCTGGTACCGACGGTGGCTTTTTTGTCTCAAGATTATTCCTCCTACCCCAGAGGGAACCCGACTTTAATACTGAGTTTGTAATTTGTTATTAGCGGGTGGGTCAAAGTTTTGATTTTGTTTGGTCCTGGCCTTAACGTTAGTGCTTGAAAAGAATGTTGATGTGAACTCTGACCGCTCCACCCCCTTCAAGTTAATACGAAACTCGATTTCCATTTGCTAGCTACAGATGAGGCAGATACAAGTGTTTGTAGGGTTCATTTATATTATATATATATATATATATATATATATATATATATATATATATATATTGTGAAGAAAGAGCAGGGACGCATTTCAGGAATGGCGTCTCTGAAGAAAAACTACTCACCCGGAAACCTCAGCAAATTAGTGAGGTGGGGTTAGACAGTTTAAAGGGAGCAGGGAGAACAATCGGGAAGTGTGATTGTGGGGAACACGGCCCGATTGTCCTGCCTGCGTAAACTTTGGAGTCTCCGATATCTTTGGAAAGCGATAGTAAGTGACTTATATTTCAGTTGTAGTTATCTCGTAAAAGCTTAAGACAGTGCGATTTTTCCTCTTGGTGAGGCAGCCTTTTGTTTTGGATTTGTTTGGTTTTGTTTCGTTGTTACGATTTATTAAACCACTGTGTTGTCGGCTGCCTAAGCCGTGGCTAGTAGGTGACCCGTGGGGTTAGCTTGGGTACTTACGTGGCACAGTCACGGCGAATATCTGTTTTGGTACCTAGCTGCAGGAGCGGCGATCTGTTCAACTAAGAGTATTATTGCTATAACCAGGACTGGTTTAACCCTTTGCGGTCCATTTATTAATTCTGCGTCAGGCTCGCCAGGTCCAATTTATTTTCACACGCACAGTTAATTTTAGGCAGCTGTTTAAAAGTATTTTTTTCCACAGTCAAATGGCTTTAAATGGCCCTGCATATCAACAAAGCACTCACTAGGGATCTCCAGCCCCGCCCCATCCTTTTGTTTGCTATCGCTTTCACATATGCTACCAAATAACAAATAATAATAATAATAGTCGTACATACCGATCAATCGTCTCCTGATGACTTGTTTTATCACCAAACTCCTCAATAATGCAATCCAAGTCATTATTTTATTGCTATAACATCTCAAAAAAGCTCTGCAAATGTCCGTGATAGTTTCTGTGCGCTGATACTGTAACTCCCAGCTTGTTTCCATACGACCGCCCCATCTGATGCCAGGGGCTAGTATGACTATTCATGAGATACGCCTTTTTTTTTTTTTTTTTTATCGGCTTGTCTCGCTCCTTTCGTTCCCACTCGGCCATTGAATGGTTTTCTCGGCTTTTTCCGTTGAAAAACCGACTTTTTTGCGTTTTTTGGATGATGTCGGACAGGGTCCGACAAAGGACCTGATGGGAATAATTGCAATGTCGGACTCAGTCCGACAAAGGACCGCAAAGGGTTAAACACTGTTTGGTTCCTAGCTGCAGGAGCAGCGATCTATTCAACTAAGAGTATTATTGCTATAACCAGGATTGGTTTAAACACTGTTTTGTTCCTAGCTGCAGGAGCAGCGAACTATTCTACGAAGTGAATTGTTTCTATGATCAGGACTGTTTAGACACCGTTTGGTTTCTAGCTGCAGGAGCAGCGATCTGCACAGTACTGTGGGAAGTGTTTACTCGTCAAGAAAGTGAAGCACGAGACGTGGTATTGGAACATTGTTTATTACTGTTGGAAGGTGGCTTTTTAAACAGTCACTGCAGTGATAGCACAAGTGTGACGTCATTCTGCTTCAAGGAAGTAGGTATTCATACGTGCTTGTTCTGGAACCTGGTAGTAGTAAGGAGACTACTGAACTTCTTGCACTTCCCTTGCTTGTGGTCCAGGCCCACTCCACTACAGGGGGCCGCTGCTCTCTGTTGTTCTGTGTTTCAGGAGATAATCAACCAAGGGAACCCAACCTCTACTCACCTGTGGTCCTGGCTCACTCCACCGGAGGGAGCCCAACCTCAACTCACCTGTGTTCCTGGCTCACTCCACCAGAGGGAGCCCAACCATAACTCACCTGTGTTCCTGGCTCACTCCACCTGAGGGAGCCCAACCTCAACCTTCCTGTTGTGCAGAATCGGGACATTCTACAGGCAAAGTCTGTTTCAGTCTGGTCATCTCGCAGTAGTATAGAGAGGGGAGAAGAAGTGAATATGTAACAAGTTCACTCCAGTCCTTGGGAAGAAAATAACAGAGTCCAGCAGCACCACACTACCAATCTTTCACATTTGGTGGCAGAGGTGGGATACCATGACCGAACACTCGTTTCATTCGGACCCACTGTAGTACAGCAAAATGGCGGATCTAAGGGAGCTGGTTAATGCACTGGTGTCGGCAACGGCTGTCCAGCAGGAAATGGCAAGGATACAGCAAGAGACGAACCAGGTACAAGCACAGCAACTGGAGGTAGCCCGGCAGGAGGTAGCCATCTTAAAAGAACATGTGGACAACTCATCGCCATATCAACCCAACGTAAGTGCGATACGCCCCTCCCACGTCTTACAGAAGATGACGCAGGAGGATGATGTGGAGGCGTTTTTACTTGCGTTTGAGCAAACTGCCACCCGGGAGGGCTGGCCATCCGAGAAATGGTCCAGAATTATGGCGCCGTTCCTACTAGGCGAAGCCCAGAAGGCTTACCATGATCTTACACCGAGTGTACCGACAACTACCAGCACATGAAGGCCGAGATCCTCGCCCACACTGGAGTAACCCCAGCGGTCCGGGCTCAAAAGTATCATGCCTGGGGGTACGTTCCTGGAGTACTACCCAGATCACAAATGTTTGATTTGATCCATCTGGCTACCAGATGGCTCAAACCAGAGACTAACAGTTCGGAAAAAGTAGTGGAGTCGGTATCTAAGGTCCCTAAGGAAGTGGGTCGGAAGTATGGATCGGTATCTAAGGTCCCTAAGGAAGTGGGTCGGTCAAGGGGATCCAGGTACCATAAATGGGTTTATGGATCTTGTGGAGCGGCAATTAGCCACCGAAGAGCTCTTACATCAGCCCCGGACCCCAGCACACGGGACCCCGAGCCAGCCTTCCTGGAAGCCACGACTCAACCCGAGGTCGGGTAAGCAACCGGCAATGCCGGGGGGGTTAAGAGCGGCCCAGGGCCGTGAAGGGACTGGGGTCAGACGTGAGAATGGGAACAGAACTGGGGTATAACAATTTTAGGTGTTTCAGGTGCAATAAGCTCAGACATATAGCGAAATTCTGTAAAAATGATGAAAATATGGAATGTAACATTGGAGAGCTGTTTTGTGGGAATATCACTGTACCTCAACAACCTGATGGGTCATACCCCTATGTGATTAAGGTGAAGGTTAATGGGAAACGTGTGGAGGCTCTCGTCGATTCAGGTAGTGCACTGACATTGATCACGCCGGAATTATTGGCGGATCGGCCATAGATTTCGGTCTCAAGACCGGAATTACTTGCATACATGGGTATATTAAGCATTATCTGACAGCTGTGGTGACCATTGAACTTGGGGCCCAAGTGATAGATCTGTGAGTCGGAATCGTACCCTATCTTCCCCACCAAGTAATTCTCAGTAGAGACATACCAGGGTTTAAGATCTTGGTACAATTTAACAGGCAATTGGCCAAGCCTGAAGGAAAATCTGAGGTAGTAATTGAACCTCCAGAGGGCCCCCTTAGCATTTTCCCATTTACTGATCCAGATTTGTATATAGAGAGTCAGTGTGTGAAAACCCGGAAAACACGCCGGCAGCGACGTTAAGAGCGAGATAAAGGGGGGCAGTTTGCTATGGGCCCTGGGAAAGCGAAGCAGTAAGGGGGTTGCTACCCAATGTAGTGAGGAGGAGATTTTTGCCAACACAGGGGAGGTTCTTATAGAGACAGGGGAAACACTAGGGGATGGGGCGTGGGGAGATAGCCTGCAGCTCCCTAGTGAGAGGTTTGCTAGGGAACAAGAACAGGACCCCACCTTAGTTAATATACAAGAAAGGGTGATTTCAGTGAATGGCACAAGGGTGAAAAACACTGAAATAAACCCACTTGAATACTTTGTGGTAAACAATGATTTACTGTATCGCTGTACTCAGATTAATGAGGAATCTGTAGAGCAGCTATTAGTTCCCTGGGCATATCAAAACCAAGTATTACACCTGGCACATACGCATTTGTCTGGGGGTCATTTGGGAGCGGAAAAAACCTTACAGAAGATATTGAAAAGGTTTTACTGGATAGGGATAAGAAAGACCGTGGATCGGAATTGTCGGTCATGCCCCGAATGTCAGTTATCCAGTCCTAAACCGGCCATGCGTGCTCCTCTTCAGCCACTTCCCATTATTGAGGTCCCATTTGAAAGCATAGCTATGGACCTCGTGGGACCGATAAATAAATCTGCCAGAGGTCATGAGTATATTTTGGTGATTATTGATTATGCTACCCAATACCCCGAAGTCATACCTTTACGCAGTACGAAGTCCAAAACTATAATAAAGGAGTTAATTCAGTTATTCTCGCGAGTAGGCATCCCTAAAAACGTCGGACCAGGGTACGCCCTTTGTGAGTCAGCTTATGAAAGATTTCTGTACAGCCCTTAAAATCACACCTATTAGAACGTCTGTTTACCATCCCCAGACCGATGGGCTCGTAGAGAGATTTAATAAGACCCTAAAGTCCATGTTAAGATAGGTAGTGAGTAAAGACGGGAGGGACTGGGACCTCCTTACACCATACCTGATGTTCGCCATTCGCGAAGTGCCTCAGTCCTCAACAGGTTTTTCCCCGTTTGAGCTATTATATGGGAGACAACCACAGGGAATTTTAGATATCGCCAAGGAAACTTGGGAAGCTCAAAAATCGTCAGGCCAAAACGTGGTGGATTACATCCTACAACTACAAGGTCGGATAGAGAAAGTAACCCCAATAGTGAAGGCCCACATGGTGGAAGCACAAGCCTGTCAAGCCGGGCAATATAATAAGTCAGCGGTTCAATGCTGTTTCAGCCCTGGGGATAGGGTTATGGTTCTAGTGCCAACCCCAAAGAGTAAATTATTTACAAGGTGGCAAGGCCCGTACGAGATAGTAGAATCCGTAGGGGAAGTAAATTATAAGGTGTGACAGCCAGATAAATGTAAGAAGGAGCAAGTGTACTACATTAATCTCCTTAAGCCTTGGGTAGATCGGGAGGTTTTGGTAACTGTAGTGGCACTAGGTAAAGAGGGGGGTGCGCCTCTAGCAACTCGGTCTGTTAATATTAGCCCCTCACTCACACCACAACAAACACAGGAGGTACATCAATTGGTGCTGGATAATCAGGACGTCTTCTCTCCAGTACCAGGAAGGACTGCAGCGATACAACACGAGGTCCACACACCCCCAGGGGTGTGTCCGGGTTAGGTCCTACAGGATCCCAGAGGCCCAACGGGACGAAGTCGTTCGCAAGGTCAAAGCCATGAAAAGACTGGACATAATCGAGAGTCGTCAAGTCCTTGGAACAGTCCGATCGTGATGGTAGCCAAACCCAATAGAACTTGGCGGTTTTGTAACGATTTTCGCCAATTGAACCAGGTCTCCAAGTTTGACTCATATCCGATGCCACGGGTAGATGAGTTAATAGAAAGGCTAGGTTCAGCAAAATACTTAACAACCCTAGACATCACGAAGGGGTATTGGCAAATTCCTCTTAGCCAGGAGTCATGGGAAAAGACACCCCTAGGATTGTTCCAATATAAAGTAATGCTGTTTGGTCTACATGGCGCCCCTCCACTTTCCAAAGGCTAATGGATAAAAGCTTAAGACCTCATGCCCAATATGCGTCAGCCTACATTGACGACATCGTGATTTTCACCGAATCATGGGAAGACCATCTTAGTAAGGTGAATGCAGTCCTTCAGTCTTTAAGGACAGCGTCCTTAACAGCAAACCCCGAGAAGTGCTTCGTAGGTTTACAGGAGGCTCAGTACCTAGGGTTTGTAGTAGGGGCAGTAGAGTGAAACCCCAAACAAGTAAAATAGAAGCCATCACTAAGTGGCCCATCCCGAAAGATAAGAAACAAGTGAGAGCTTTCTTAGGTTTAGCAGGCTACTATCGGAGGTTTGTGCCCGAGTTCTCCTCCATTGCCATGCCCCTAACCGATCTAATAAAAAATCTGCTCCAGTACGGGTAAAATGGTCCTCAGAAACAGAGAAAGCCTTTAAAACTATTAAACAGGCTCTGTGTAATAGCCCGTTTTAAGAGTTCCTGATTTTTCACAGCCATTTATTGTTCAGACCGATGCCTCAGAGGTGGGTTTGGGGTGGTACTTTCCCAAATTATTGATGGTGAGGAACACCCAATAGGTTATCTGAGTAGAAAGTTGTTGCCCCGAGAAAGGAAATATGCGATTGTGGAAAAGGAATGTTTAGCGGTAAAATGGGATATTGAATCCCTTAAGTACTACCTGTTAGGTAGAGAGTTTATTCTGGTGACGGACCACTCAGCCCTTAAGTTTATGAAGGAGAATAAAGAGAAAAATTCTCGGGTAACTCAATGGTTCTTGGCATTACAGCCATATAAATTTACAATAGAACATAGAAGTGGTACTAAGAATGCAAACGCGGATGGGCTCTCAAGAATGCATGGGGTTAGTTGGGCCACTCAAACCGATAGGTTGGAGCTGAGGGGAGGGATGTGTGAAGAAAGAGCAGGGATGCCTTTTAGGAATGGCGTCTCTGAAGAAAAACTACACACCCCAGAAACCTCAGCGCAAATTAATGAGGTGGGGTTAGACAGTTTAAAAGGGAGCAGGGGAGAACAATCGGGGGAAGTGTAATTGTGGGGAACACGGCCCGATTGTCCTGCCTGCGTAAACTTTGGAGTCTCCAATATCTTTGGAAAGCAATAGTAAGTGCTTTACATTTCAGTTGTAGTTATCTCGTAAAACCTTAAGACAGTGCGATTTTTCCTCTTGGTGAGGCAGCCTTTTGTTTTGGATTTGTTTGGTTTTGTTTCGTTGTTACGATTTATTAAACCACTGTGTTGTCGGCTGCCTAAGCCGTGGCTAGTAGGTGACCCGCGAGGTTAGCTTGGGTACTTACGTGGCACAGTCACGGCGAATATCTGTTTTGGTTCCTAGCTGCAGGAGCGGCGATCTGTTCATTTAAGAGTATTATTGCTATAAACATGACTGTTTTAAACACTGTTTGGTTCCTAGCTGCAGGAGCAGTGATCTATTCAACTAAGAGTATTATTGTTATAACCAGGATTGGTTTAAACACTGTTTTGTTCCTAGCTGCAGGAGCAGCGATCTGTTGTACCAAGTGTTTTATTTCTATGACCAGGACTGTTTAAAACACTATTGGTTCCTGACTGCAGGAGCAGCGAACTGTTCTACCAAGCGTTCTATTTCTATGATCAGGACTGTTTAAAACACTGTTTGGTTCCTGACTGCAGGAGCAGTGAACTGTTCTACCAAGTGTATTGTTTCTATGATCAGGACTGTTTAGACACCGTTTGGTTTCTAGCTGCAGGAGCAGCGATCTGCACGGTATTGTGGGAAGTGTTTACTAGTCAAGAAAGTGAAGCACGAGACGTGCTTGGAACATTGTTTATTACTGTTGGAAGGTGGCTTTTTAAACAGTCACTGCAGTGATAGCACAAGTGTGACGTCATTCCGCTTCAAGGAAGTCAGTATTCATCCGTGCTTGTTCTGGAACCTGGTAGTAGTAAGGAGACTACTGAACTTCTTGCACTTCCCTTGCTTGTGGTCCGGGCCCACTCCACCAGAGGGGGGCGCTGCTCTCTGTTCTTCTGTGTTTCAGGAGATAATCCACCGAGGGAACCCAACCTCAACTCACCTGTGTTCCTGGCTCACTCCACCAGAGGGAGCCCAACCTCAACTTACCTGTGTTCCTGGCTCACTCCACCTGAGGGAGCCCAACCTCAACCTTCCTGTTGTGCAGAATCGGGACATTCTACAGGCAAAGCCTGTTTCAGTCTGGTCATCTCACAGTAGTATAGAGAGGGGAGAAGAAGTGAGGTAGTTAGCAGCCCATACAAACGCTTTTGATTGATTATAATCTTGTGTAAATATTGTAAATAAAAGTAATTACCTGAATACGTAACAAGTTCACTCTAGTCCTTGGGAACAAAATACCAGAGTCCAGTAGCACCACACTACCAATCTTTCACAATATATATATATATATATATATAAAAATAAAACCTGCAGTGCAAATTTGAATTGGCTAATTTAACACCGTGAGTGTTAAATTCAACATTTAGTGTATATATGGTGTATATGTGGGAACCACCACAAAAGTGTTTAATCAACACTTTTAAAAAGTGTTGAAATTCTAACACCGTCTCAGAGTTCATTTTCTAACACTCTGAGTGTTGGACATAAACACCTATGAACAGGATGGCTGAGGGATGACATCAGACCAGAAACACAGACTCAGGAAGTAGCGGTGAGAGCTGAAACGCTATGGCATTCAGCTTATTTTATTGAATAATATACAAAACAAAAGATTTAAAGAAACGAAACACTACAAAACAAAAGGGCACGTTGGCCAAACAAATAAATATCATGCTGGTGTAAACCAGCATGCTTAGTTTTATTTTCAAGTTTTGTTTTCTCTCTCTCCTCGCTCTCCTCCCACCCAAATAGCTGTAGCGTCCCGGTGGACCGCGCACAGGCCGGCTCCTCCAGCCAAGGAAATTTTGGGGGTGGTCTCCTGACCTCCCCCCCTTCTTCATGGCCGGCAGCTCCCCTCCGTGGGGCTCCGACCACAGTTTCTCCTGCCACGAAAGTGCGCTGGTGGAGCTGGTCTCCTGACCTCCCCACCTTCTTTGTGGCCGGCAGCTCCCCTTCATGGGGCTCCAGCCACAGTATTTCCTGCCACATGGCAGGACTGGTAGCGACCCCAGACGAAGCAGGACCCTCAGGAGGCGACGGCAGCAGCAGCGGACCCTCGGGAGGTGACGGCAGCAGCAGCGGACCCTCGGGAGGGGAGCCCCTTGCCATGGAGGCGGCAGCGGGAGCTCCACTTCTCCCTCGTACCCTGGAACTGGTGGCTCTCCAGGCGATGCGGAGCAACAGGCAGCCCCAGGAGATGCGGAGCAACAGGCAGCCCCAGGCGATGCATGGCAGGCATCCTTGGGCGGTGCATGGCAGGCATCCTTGGGCGGTGCAAGGCAGGCATCCTTGAACTGCTCCTGGCGGTGGAGGTGTTGGAGACAGAGACAGCTCCTGCTGCTCTGTTCCTTGCGGTGGAGACAGAGGCAGCTCCTGCTGCTCTGCTCCTGGCGGTGGAGGTGTTGGAGACAGAGGCAGCTCCTGCTGCTCTGCTCCTGGTGGTGGAGGTGGTGGAGACAGAGGCAGCTGCTGCTGCTCTGTTCCTTGCGGTGGAGACAGAGGCAGCTCCTGCTGCTCTGCTCCTGGCGGTGGAGGTGGTGGAGACAGAGGCAGCTCCTGCTGCTCTGCTCCTGGTGGTGGAGACAGAGGCAGCTCCTGCTGCTCTGCTCCTGGCGGTGGAGGTGTTGGAGACAGAGACAGCTCCTGCTGCTCTGTTCCTTGAGGTGGAGGCAGTGGCGATGGATCCTCTCCCTCTGGTGTTGGAGATGTCCATGCTGGGACCTCTCCCTCTAGCACTGGAGACAGCAGCAATGGCTCTTCTCCCTCTGGCGCTCGGAATAATGGCGAGGGCTCCTCTCCTCTGGCGCTGTAGATGGCAGCAATGGCTCCTCTGCCTCCGATACTGGAGATGGCAGCAATGGCTCCTCTCCCTCTGGCACTGGAGATGGCAGCTGTGGCTCCTCTCCCTCTGGCGCTGGAGATGGCAGTGGCGGGGCTTTTCCCGATGGAGCTGGAGATAGTGGGAGCCCTGCCATATCTGCAGCCAGGTAGCGGATTACCATGTCCGCAACCTCCAGGAGGGACACTGGGCAGTGTTGCTTTTTCCAGGCTTCCCATCGCTCTCCATCTCTGGCCCACAGGAGGTTGATCACATCGGGGAGGGCCTCTTCAGCATTCCTCCCAGGCTCCACCAGCCAGCCCCAGATTCCCTCAGAGGAGAGTGAATTCGTCGGCCTCTTAGACAGCGGGACCTCTCCCCTGACGCCGGACGCTCAGGCTCCTCCATTTCCTGCCATGCGTGGCTCTGGCTGAGTGGAAGATACTTGACCTCGCCACACAGGAAACACCACGCTTCCTCATCCAGACAGGCCAGGCAAACATCCGTCGTAGTAGAGATGCGACGGGACCTGTGACCGGCCCCGCGCTGCTGTTGATGCGCCTCCTGCTGCTGTTGTTGCTTTCTCCTGCCGCTTCTTCCCATTTTTCCCAAAACGAAACAAAAAAACTGCAGTATTTCTGGCCTGATGCTTGGCAGCGCTGTCCTCCGCTTCTGGACACCAACTGTGAAGGATGGCTTGCAGTGGTGAGGGGTGGTGTCATCACAGACCAGAAACACAGAATCAGGAAGTGCGGGTGAGGGTGTTCAGCTTATTTTATTGAATAAAAAAAAAAAAAGATTTAAAGAAATGAAACATTACAAAACAAAAGGGCAGGTTGGCCAAACAAATAAATATCGTGCTGGTGTAAACCAGCACACTTAGCATTTATTTTCAAGTTTTGTTTTCTCTCTCTCCTCACTCTCTGTTATTATTATTATTATTATTATTATTATTATTATTATTATTATTATTATTATTTATTTATTTATTTCTTAGCAGACGCCCTTATCCAGGGCGACTTACAATCGTAAGCAAATACATTTCAAGTATCACAGTACAAGTAATAATACAATTAAGAGCAAGATAAATACAATGACTTTGGTTCAAGCAAGTACAAGTGTGACAAAATACGATTCAATAATACAGCAGATAACAGTGTCATTGATAGTTACATCAGGCTATGATTAAATACAAAATACTACAGATTAAACACTTGGCAGATTACAGTACTCTGAAATACAGGATTAAATGCAGTAAAATAGGGGGCAGATAAGAGCAAGTAAAGCCAATTTAAGGAAGGGTGATAAGTGTCCCAGGGGAAGAACAGAGGAGTTCTACAGGTGCTTTCTGAAGAGGTGAGTCTTGAGGAGGCGCCGGAATGTGGTCAGGGACTGGGCAGTCCTGACATCTGTAGGAAGGTCATTCCACCAC
The DNA here is from genome assembly GCA_030684275.1 of Acipenser oxyrinchus oxyrinchus. Lineage (NCBI taxonomy): Eukaryota > Metazoa > Chordata > Actinopteri > Acipenseriformes > Acipenseridae > Acipenser > Acipenser oxyrinchus. The sequence continues at coordinate 190,863 of CM060304.1, read as the reverse complement.
TGCGGGGCGAGGGTGGAAAAGGAGAGGGTTCTGGAGGCAGGGGAGCATAGAGGAGGTAGAGCCAGTCTTCTAGTGCAGGCGGAGCGGAGAGGTCGAGTGGGGGTGTAGGGAGAGATGAGGGTCTGGAGGTAGCTGGGTGCAGTCTGGTCAAGGCATCTGTAGGCTAGTACAAGAGTCTTGAACTGGATGCGAGCGGTGATCGGGAGCCAGTGGAGTGAGCAGAGTAGTGGAGTTGTGTGGGAGAAGCGAGGCAGAGAGAACACCAGGCGGGCAGCAGAGTTCTGGATGAGCTGGAGCGGACGGGTGGCGGACGCAGGGAGGCCAGCCAGGAGGGAGTTGCAGTAGTCTAGGCGGGAGAGTACCAAGGCCTGGACCAGGAGCTGGGTGGCGTAGTTGGTGAGGAAGGGTGGGATTCTTCGGATGTTGCTCAGGAAGAATCGGTAAGTGTGTGCCAGAGTGGAGATGTGCTGGGAATAAGAGAGGCAGGGGTCCAGGGTGACTCCGAGGTTCTTAGCGGAGGAAGAGGGAGAGAGTGTGGTAGATTCCAGAGGAACAGAGATAGAGAGATCAGAGGAGGGGAGGAGGAGGAGGAAAGAAAAGGAGGTCAGATTTAGAGAGGTTGAGTTTGAGGTGATGCGAGTGCATCCAGGGTGAGATAGCAGACAGACAGGTAGAGATACGGAAGGGGATGGTGGAGTCAGAGGTGGGGAAGGAGAGGAAAATCTGAGCATCATCAGCATAGAAATGGTATGAGAAACCATAGGATGCGATGAGGGGGCCCAGGGAGCGGGTGTAGAGAGAGAACAGGAGAGGACCCAAGACTGACCCTTGAGGGGCTCCTGTTGAGAGAGGGCGAGGTGTGGAGGTTGCTCCACGCCAGGTTACCTGGTAAGTGCTGTTAGAGAGGTAGGAGGAGAACCAGGCCAGAGCAGTGCCAGATATTCCCAGGTTGGAGAGGGTCGAGCAGAGAGTGGTTGGACAGGAAAGCAGAGAGCTGGCGGTGTACAGTCCGCTCAAGGGTTTTGGAGAGGAAGGGTAGGAGGGAGACAGGACGGTAGCTCTGGAGGGAGGTGGGGTCGAGGGTAGGTTTTTTGAGGAGGGGAGTGATAGAGGCTTTTTTGAAGGCAGAGGGAAAGAGACCAGAAAGGAGAGAGGTGTTGAGAAGGGAGGAGATAAAGGGAAGTAGAGCAGGAGCAGCAGCTTGAAAGAGGTGAGTGGGAAGGGGGTCCAGGGCACACGTGGTGGGTTTGTGACCCTGGAGCAGGGAGGAGAGGTCAGAGTCTGAGAGGGGCAAGAAGGTGGAGAAGGAGGGTGAGTTAGTAGGGGATGCAGTGGGTGTAGGGGTTGCAGCAGGAGGAGGTGCGGGGAGGAGAGGTGTTAAAGAGTTTATGGATATCTGAGATTTTAGAAGAGAAGAAGGAGGCAAAGTCATCAGGGAGATAGAGGAGGGAGGAGGAGGGGAGGGTTTAGGAGGGAGGAGAAGGTAGAGAATAGTTTACGTGGGTTGTTAGTGGAGGCTTGGATTACAGATTGGAAATAAGTACATTTAGCAGAGGAGAGAGTAGAGGAGAAGGAGGAGAGGAGAGTGCGGTAAAGGTCTAGGGCAGCAGGGAGTTTGGTTCTCTTCCATTTCTTTTCAGCAGATCGCAGTGTGGTTCTTGCTGAGCGGAGTGCAGAGGAGAGCCAGTTCTGGGGAGGGGAGAGGGGAGCAGGTCGGGAGGTGAGGGGACAGAGGGAGTCGAGGGAGGAGGTGAGGGAGGAGAAGAGGGTGGAGGTAGCAGAGTCTATGGAGAGTTGTGAGAAGGAGTCGATAGGAGGGAGGTGAGAGAGAGCAGTGGAGGCAAGGACAGAGGGGGAGAGAGAGCGGAGGTTACGACGAGAGGTGACAGTGGGGGTAGGAGGAGCAGGGAGAGAGGGGAGAGACAGAGTAAAAGAGATGAAATAGTGATCAGAGGGGTCCAGGGGGGTGACAGAGAGGGTGGAGGGGCAGCAGGCCCTGGAGAAGGTGAGGTCCAGTTGATGGCCAGCTTTGTGGGTAGGAGGGGATGGAGAGAGACAGAAGTCGAAGGAGTGAAGGAGAGGGAGGAATCCAGCAGAGTGGCTGGGGCTGGAGAGATGGATATTGAAGTCACCTAACAGGACAGTTGGGGTAGACAGAGAGGGGAGGGAGGAGAGTAGATAGTCGAGTTCATCTAGAAAGTGAGCGAGAGGCCCAGGGGGACGGTACAGTACAATTAGCAGGAGTTTACAGGGAGAGGTTAGTTGGACTGCAAGAAATTCAAAGGTATTAACAGAGAGTGAGGAGAGGTCGGAGGGGACAGAAAAGAGTAAGGAGGGAGAGAGGAGAAGACCAGTCCCACCTCCCCGTCCAGTGAGATGCGAGGTATAGGACAGGACGTAGAGAGAGGACAGGGCAGCAGGAGTTTCAGTGTTATCAGGGGACTTTGTTAGCAGAAGAGTGACAGTTCCAGAGTGCACCAGAGAGTGTGCGGGAGGGGGGGAGAGGCAGAGGGATGAGGTTAGAGGGGTTGGAGGAGCAGCGGCAGAGAGAGGGCAGAGGACGAGGACGAGAGGACAGAACAGGGATGTGAGAGACAGTCATAGCAGGACAGGTGAGACAAATAGGCACAGTGGGAGCAGTGGGGTGGAGGGTACAGACCTGACTAGTAGATGGCTTCTTCCAGAGAGCCGTTAGGTTCGGATCTATTCGAACAGCGTCTCGGCGCAGGCCTCCCCTCGCTGGACTCCCACAGCTAGACTCCCAGCTCTTTTGTTGAGGCTCTTCGGTGCAGGAAATAGGCTGCCTAATATATATAAAACAACTGCGTGGCAAAAGAACCAACTAAACTGCGTGGAAACCAATCAAATAGCAAATCAACTTCTATTCAATTAAACCACTCACCTGGTACTAATCACACACTAACTCAGCTAATTCAAACACCACCTTACAAAGTTACCAAATGTAGTTAATTAAAAAAATTACTTGAAGCAGGAACTTACCTATCTGCCTCAGTCCCTGGTTCCTCAGTCCCTGGTTCTCTCCTCTCTTACACCTAATACACCTCTTCGAGGGTAGAGAGCTGCAGGTTTATATACAGTGACCATCTCCCGATTAGCAACAATTAATCACTGAATTAACTCAGGAGATGGTCACCGTCTGCACGAGTTTAATAAGGATGCGTGACTGTCAGCCAGCTAACTAAATCACTAGCTGATCAGTCACGCATCCTCACGAGATTTTTAAAATATAAAAACAATAACAAATACGCGGCACTCTTATCCACGCCGCAAACAATAATACAAATAATAAAACAGTGCACAAATATATATATATATAGGGGCGGGACACTCTGCCACAACACCACATCAGTGCTAATAGCACTATGCTCAGTGTTGCAACACAGCATTTTCCCAACACTAGCTAGAGTCAAAAATGTACTCTGTACCAGTGTAAACAACACTAGCACAGTGAAAAATTAGCATGTCTCTGAACACTCTTTTGAGTTAGAATATTACCCTGTACCAGTGTAGCCAACACCAATAAAGTGACAATATGGCATGTTTTTCAACATTGTTTGGTGTTAAATTTTTACTCAATTCCAGTGTAACTAACACCATCAAAGTGAACACCTTATTCATGTTACCTTATGCCAGCTGGTCAATGATATTCTAAAAGCTAAGTTCAAAACATTGCACAAGTTACAATTTAGAAAACTGACAAGTGGAATAATTTTAAGACATTTATTATGAACCGTGGTAGAATTGCATAAAATGTCATGTTGAAACATAACATAGAAGTTACATTGACACAAAAAGGAGTCTGCACAAATGTAACGGAAATATAGTGCTGCTACATTTGTAGGGAAGGAACGTATGCAATATGCTGCAACTACCACAACTCCAGCTAGGTCGAGCAGCAAAAGGATCTGGGTCCCAACGCTACTTTCACCCCGTATCTCCCTCTATACCTCCCCTAGTATATGAAGGTTTTGTTCAGGGCCTAGGCTGTAAACAATCACTACCCCAACCACCATAAAACTAAAATAGTTAATGTATCTACCAGCTATTATGCAGAGATAGTATGTGGGATAGCTAAACAATTGTTAATTAGATTTATTAGATCACGGGCTGGATTAGAAGGGCTCTGAAATACACATATATATAATGTGAACGAGCCTTGCGGCTCGTTCACATTTGGTGGCAGCGGTGGGATTCTGGGACGACGACCAGCCACTCCGCCCCACCCACAGGATCAAAGTTACAATGGCTGACTTGGATGCCCTACTGAGGGCGCTCGTCTCAGCAACCACCGCCCAACAGGAGAACACTCGAGTCCAACAGGAGACCAACCGGGTCCACGCCCAGCAGCTAGAGGTCGCCAGACAAGAGATGGCCACCATGAAGGCTCGATACGACAACCTGGCCCCGCTTTCTGCCAGTACCAGCGCTATACGTTCCTCTCATGTGCTACAGAAGATGACCAAGGAGGATGACATGGAAGTTTTCCTGCTCGCTTTTGAGCGAACCACCACCAGGTAAGGATGACCTAAAGGAAAGTGGGCTGGAATATTGGCACCATTTCTACTGGGGGAGGCTCAGAAGGCTTACCATGACCTGGCCCCGGATGTGGCTGAAAATTATCAGCATTTGAAAGCGGAAATCTTGGCCCAAGCCCAAAAATACCATGCGTGGGCCTATGTCCCAGGAGTTCCGCCCAGGTCCCACATGTTTGACCAGATACACCTTGCCACTAGGTGGTTGAGGCCGGAGGTCAATAGCCCAGAGAAAGTCATCGAAGTGCTTGTTATGGATCGATACCTCCGTGCCCTACCGGCCCCATTACAGAAATGGGTCGGACAAGAGGACCCTGCCATGGTGAATGAGTTCATCGATCTCGTGGAACATCACGGGCCATGAAGGGACTGGGGACGGACTAGGGAAAGGGCTCAGGGGAGCCCAAGTACAGTCAGTTAAAATGTTATAGGTGTGGTAAATGGGGCCATATTGCAAAACGGTGCCCAGGAGAAGAAAAGATGGAATGTAACATAGGGGATCAATTTTGTGGGAATATTATTGTGCCGGGATTGCCTGAGGGAACCTACCCCTATGTCATTCAAGTAAAGATAAACGGGAAGTGGGCGGATTCCATATTCCAAAAGTGCTCTCACCTTGGTTGCGCCACAATTTCTGGCCGACCGCCCATTGGATTATGGTCTAAAGACTGGAATTACCTGCATACATGGGGATATAAAACACTACCCAACTGCAGTGGTCACTATAGAGTGTGGTCCCCGTTGTACGGAGCTGCGGGTAGTAGACTATCATCTGAGCACCAAATCTGGTGATGAAACTCAACCCCCGGTAGAGATTAATCTTTTGGTGTTTTTGTGATAGACTAGGTCCTAATACATCCATCTAGGGTGGGTACGTCATTGGCAATGTGGAAAAATAAAAAAAAATACAGACCATATTCCATGTAATTACCTGAAATTAATATTTTAAAAACTATACAGAGGTTTTATTACAAATGACAATAACTCTATGCAAGTTATACATCTATTAAACACTCTTTGTTTTTCCATTATATAAAACATCATGTTTTTCAATATTTTCAATATTTTCAGAGGTAGTGAAAATTTTTAGATTCTATTATCTATGCTCTCAGACATAAAGTATTTCATCGTGTAAATGTATCATGTTGCTTTAGGCCTATTATATCAGCTGAATCAAACTTGAGCTTCCTCAATTAAAAAGCATTTTCAGCAACTATTTTTCTGAATTTATTGTTACTATGGGATGACTCTTTGTATTATACCTTTAATTACCTCCAGCGGAATATTAATGATTTCCTCCAGAAAAATATGTAGAATTATATAATGCGTTATTTATTTCATTATACAAATAACAATAATGTTCAGTATATTAAAACCAGAAACACAGCAAGGGTGGGCGGTGCTGGAGATGCAGTACTGAGTGTCCTGTTGATATGCAGTGGCTTTTAAGCCTGTTTTACTGTGAAAAAATAGTTTTAAACAGCCCGCCTAAAATAAACTGTGCGTGTGAAAATAAATCGACCTGACGCGCTTGACATGCGCTGAATAAACGGACCGCAAAGGGTTAAGGTTGATTCAGCTGATATAATAGGCCCAAAGCAACATGTTACATTTACACGATGAAATACTTTATGTCTGAGAGAATAGATAATAGAATCTAATAATTTCTTCTACCTCTGAAAATATTGAAAATATTGAAAAACATTATGTTTAATATAATGGAGAAACAAAGAGTGTTTAATAGATGTATAACTTGCATAGATTTTAGGTAATCAGAATACTGTACATTTTCACAGAAGGTTCATAAAATGGCACATTCTGTTGTAAAAAAGGGGCAGTTTTGACACTCTGTCAAAACCAAACGGTAAGACATGGGTCAAATATAATTGGTAAAAAGCTGACACATAATCTGAGTAATATTGTTAACCTTCTTAATCACTTCTAGCTCTGGCAGAACACATCTGAGGGTTATCTAAACTCAGAAGGTCCAAAATCAGCACAGAACATGACTTGATGTAACCTTTGACCCCGAACAACAGCACATGATTATATGACTCAACGTTGGACAACACGGTTAATGACTTAGGAATGGAAACAGATATGAGTATGGAGAGTACTTCACAAAAGACTAGTTCAAGATCTGCAGTTAGCAAAGACATGGAACTCCAGGTTTGTGTCTGCAGCTGGAGCAAGGCGACAACGGTCAGGGGTTTGAAGATTCATCAAGGGAGAATGAAATGCTTGGGGGAGAAGGGACAAGGGCCTCGCATTGATCAGTACTTCTTACGAAGTCAGTCAAGTCAGTCGAATGAAATCCAGCGACAGGAAGCAAACCACAGTTCGCAGGATATCAGCACCCCTGTCATAGACGTGAGGAGGACATGCATGGATACAGTTAGTGATGAACCTAATGATCCTTGTGAACCCGGTCAGAAAAACCAGCATAAGAGAGGAAAGAACCTCAACGGGCACAAGCCTGGAGTTAAATGGCCAAGAGCTTGTGAGAGAACTGCATGGGACACAGTAAACACAGATCTCTGCTTTGCGTTGGAAAGGTTAAGTGGAACAGTTGAAAAGAAGCTGGATAAATTTGGGGACATCATCTATGCATATGGAAGCGAGAGGTTTGGAGTTGAAAAAAGGAAGGAAAAAGTACACACTATTCCTGGAAAGTCTAGACGGCAGCAGGAGATTGAACGCTTAGTTAGAGAAAGGAGACAGCTGAGGAAGCAATGGAGAAGAGCAGAACAAAGTCAGAAGGAGGGACTCAATCTCTTACAAAGGGTCATAAAAGATAAGCTTGCAACATTGTGCAGACCTGAGCGCCTACGGAAACGCTACAAAAAGGAGCGTGTGAGAACTAACTTTTATAAAGACCCATTCAAATTTGTAAAGAAGTTATTCACCAGTGAGAAGAATGGCTCACTAAAAGCATCTAAGTTTGAGCTGGAGAGATATTTGGAGGAAACACATACAGATTCAAAAAGGCAGGAGCCTATGTCAATTCCTTCAGACATCCCACCTATCAATCCACCAGAATACCAAATGGAGGACTGTGCACCTAAATGGAAAGAAGTAGAGCGAGCTGTTGAAAAAAGCAAGGGCTTCATCATCTCCAGGGCCTATTGGAGTTCCGTACAGAGTGTACAAGAGTGCTTCAGGAGTTCTACAAATCCTGTGGAAATTGATGAAAGTGGCATGGGAAAAACAGGTTGTACCAAGAGCATGGCGCCGAGCAGGTGGAGTCTTTATACCTAAAGAAAAAGATTCTACAAGCATCAATCAGTTTCGCCCTATTTCCCTATTAAACGTAGAAGGCAAGATTTTCTTCAGCATTATTGCTCAGAGATTGTCAACTTACCTATTAAAGAACTGCTTCATTGACACTTCAATACAAAAAGCGGGCATTCCAGGTTTCCCAGGATGCTTAGAACAGCCTAGAAGTTGGAATAATGGCAGGATGCACCATTTCTCCACTAGCTTGTACCATGGCAATGGAAGTAATCATTAGGGCATCAAAATGGGTAGTGGGAGGAGAGCGCATGGCTTCTGGAATGCGACTACCACCAATTCGAGCATACATGGATGATATGACAACCATGACTACAACAGTAGCCTGCACTAATCGGTTATTGGGAAATTAACCAATAACATTGAATGGGCACAAATGCAATTCAAGCCCACTAAATCAAGGAGCATCTCTATAATTAAAGGTAAAGTAGTAGATAAAACGTTCTTCATTAATGGTGAGGCAATACCAACAGTGTCTGAGAAACCAGTGAAAAGTCTTGGGAGATGGTACGACGGGGATCTAAAGGACACAGTTTGTGTGGGAGAAGTTAGACAACAAGCAGTGGAAGGGTTGAAGAGCATAGACAGCAGCGCTTTACCAGGCAAACTAAAACTCTGGGGCTTTCAGTTTGGTCTACTGCCGAGGTTGCTGTGGCCACTGACTGTGTACGAGGTGTCTTTGACAACAGTAGAGAAGCTTGAAGCTTTAATCAGTTCATACATCAGGAAATGGTTGGGAGTTCCATGCTGCCTCAGCAGAGTGGGACTTTATGGTAAAGGAATACTGCAGCTACCTGTCTCCGCTCTAACCGAGGAGTTTAAGTGTGCCAAGCTCCGACTGGAAATTACATTAGTAGAGTCACGCCACAAATGCATAAGGGAGGCAGCACATGTGTTGAAAACTGGAAGAAAGTGGGCGGCAAAGAAAGCTGTGGAGGATGCAAAGGCTGCCCTTCGAATTGGTGATATCATAGGGCAAGTTCAGCATGGAAGAGGGGTCTTGGTCTCAGTTCAGCTCCTCCTCCATAGCACAAGGCAGCCCCAGCTCAATGGAGGAAGCTGGTAGTCAATGAGGTTCAAAAGTAGGAGGAGAGGATGAGGTGTGTAAAGGCCGTTTCCCAGGCCAAGCAGGGAGAATGGATGAGATGGGAGAGTGTGTAACAACGGAAGATTGGCTGGCAAGACCTATGGACAATGGAACAGAGCAGGATCAGTTTCCTCATCAGATCAACATATGATGTTCTCCCATCACCACAGAACCTAAACCTCTGGGTAGGAGAGGATCCCTCGTGTCCTTTGTGTTCATCACCTGCAACATTAAGGCCTATTTTGACAGGATGTAAGGTGGCTCTTAGCCAAGGGCGGTTTACTTGGCGCCATGACCAGGTGCTGTGATGTTTGGCTTTAGCATTGGAAGACAAGCGTAACATGACCAATAAGTTGCCACCAGGTCCATCAAAACATTACACACAAAAGACAACATTCCTCCGCCCAGGAGAGCAACCACCAAGAAAAGGTGTTAAAACCAATCCTTGCCCAGGACAACTGGAAGCAGCTAGAGACTGGAAAATGCTGACAGATGTTGGTCAATGGCTTATTTTTCCACCTGAAATTGTCACCACTAAACTTCGACCAGATATTGTCTTGTGGTCTAGATCAGCACGCCTTGTCCACCTGGTAGAGTTAACAGTGCCATGGGAGGATGCTGTAGATGAGGCGTATGAGAGGAAGAAACTGCGGTATGCTCAACTAGCCTCTGAAGCGGAACAGTGAGGATGGAGAGTCCGGGTTTACCCAGTGGAGGTGGGTTGTCGAGAATTTGTGGCACACTCTACAACCCGGTTTCTCAGAGGATTCAGTGGCCAAGAGTTGCGTCGCACAGTGAAGAACTTATCTGAAGCAGCAGAGAGGAGCAGCAACTGGCTGTGTTTGAGATGAAAAGATTCTGGCTGGGGATCTCAAGCACACAAGAAAGAAAGAAACGCTGATGTACGGGTAAGTTAGCTGGGCTGAGTTGAGTGGGGACGGGGACGGGGTGGGGGTGGGGGTGATGCTGGGACGCCAGAATCACCGTCGAGCCCTCTTGAGGTGTCGTGGGCTAGTCGACGAAACACTGAGGATGGAAGGTGACCACTTGAAGACCCCAGAGATGTACCCTACTTAGCTCAATCCAGACGGTTGTCATGCTGATGTGCTGGGGAGACCACACTGTGGTTGATCCCCGAGCCAGCATCACAGCCGCTGTGTGTGCTGATGCGCTAGGGAGGCAAATAAGCTGATCCCTGGAGCCAGCATTACACTTCAGCCATCAGCACCAGACAGAAGGATATCTACATCATCATATGGAAGGAAACGCAAATGGACAGAGACACAGATGGATCACATTAGTTTACTGTAAAGTTATGTCTTAGTTGGTGCTTATCTTGGCGAGACCGAGTTCATATCAGCATGACGTTTTTACATCTACTCTCGTGTAATGGAAATCATTATTACTCATAACTGTGACATATTAAACAAAAGCACAGGCCTTGCTGAATGCATTGATACCACTTTTGTGTTAATTCAGCGTGTAAAACCCCAGTCATTTGTAATACAACCTCCATATAGTTTTTAATCTCTACCGGGGTTGAGGTTTTTCCAAATTGCAAGCTCTTTTTCAATACAGATGATAGACTATAGCTGTAGTACCCCATTTGCCCCACCAGGTAATTCTGGGTTGAGATCTACCGGTTTCAGAGAAATTTGATGGGCAATTGGCTAAGCCCGAGATAAAAGTTGAGGCAGAATTAGGACCTCCAGAGTGCTTGCATAGCCTCTTCCCTTTACCAACACTGATCTGTTTAAATAAAAAGTATATAAAACCTAGGAAGACTCGTCGACTATGATGAATAGAGAAGGAACAGGGCGTCCAAGAACGGAGTAAACGAGGAAATAAGGGGTCGCCACACAGTGTGATGAGGCTGGGATTGTCGGGGAAACCGGGAGGTCACTTTAGAAACCGGGGTGCTGGGGAGGATACCACTTGGGGATCACATGCCCATTACAGGGAAACATTTCGCTCGGGAACAGGAACAGGACCCCACCTTAGTGAATATAAGGGAACGGGTAGTCATAGTCAATGGTACCCCAGTAGAGGGGGCAGTAGTTAATCCCCAAGAGCATTTTAATGTGAAAAATGATTTGTTGTACCGCTGTACTCTTATTAACCAGCAACCATTAGAACAGTTATTAGTTCCCCGGGCTTAACAACGCCAGATTCTCCACCTAGCTCACACCCATCTGTTTGGGGGTCACTTAGGGTGAGAGAAGACCTTGCAGATGATATTGCAAAGATTTTACTGGGTGGGAATAAGGAAAGAGGTGGACCGGTACTACAAATCTTGTCCGAATGCCAGTTAGCATGTCCCAGGCCAGCCCTTAGAGCTCCCCTGAAATCCATGCCTATCATAGAGATCCCCATCAAGAGAATAACCATGGATTTAGTCGGGCCTTTAAACAAATCTGCACGGGGCCACGAATACATCCTAGTCATTCTGGACTATGCCACGCGACATCCAGAAGCCATCCCTCTCCGCAATATGAACTCAAAAGCCATAATTAAAGAGTTGGTACACATTTTCTCCAAGGTAGGCATACCAAAAGAAATACTCACCAATCAAGGCACGCCCTTTGTCAGTGAGGTAATGCGTGATCTGTGTTCCACTTTAAAAGTCCACCCATTAGGACTTCGGTGTATCACCCTAACCCTAACCCTAACCCTAACCCTAACAAGACCCTCAAATCTATGCACCGAAAAGTGGCTAGTAAAGATGGACGGGATTGGGATCTATTACTCCCTTACCTGATGTTCGCAATACGCGAAGTCCCTCAGTCCTCCACCGGGTTTTCACCTTTCAAACTCCTTTAGGCAAGGCAACCTCGGAGCATACTAGACATTGCTAAGGAAACCTGGGAAGCACAAACTTCCAGAGGATGTAATGTGGTAGACTTCATCCTACAGATGAGTTACCGTATTGATAGAGTGACCCCCATAGTGAAGGAGCATATGGAACAGGCTCAAGGGAGACAGGCAGAGCTTTATAATCGGAAAGCTACCCTTCGGAAATTCCTCCCAGGTGACAGAGTCATGGTGCTAGTCCCCACACCTGAGAGTAAATTGTTTACCAGGTGGCAGGGCCCATATGAGATAATTGAGCCCATTGGAGTGGTCAATTACAAGGTCAGGCACCCTGACCGAAGGAAGACCGAGCAGGTCTACGACTTAAATCTCCTGAAGCCCTGGGTAGATAGGGAAGCCCTAGTTACAGTGGTAGTCTTAGGGGAGGCTCTCGGGGACTTGAGATAAGGCCAGTCAACATTGGCCCCAAGCTCCCAACAACTGGAGAAGGTTTAAAATTTGACGAGGTTAATGTGTTCTCTACCCTACCAAGGAGAACCTCAGCAATACAGCATGAGGTCCACACACCCACTGGGCTGCGTGTCCGGGTTAGGCCCTATAGGATCCCGGCAGCACAATGAGATGAGGTTATCAACGAGGTCGAAGCCATGCTCAGATTGGACGTGATCGAAGAATCTTCAAGTCCCTGCAACAGCCACTTTGTAATGGTGGCCAAGCCCAATGGAACTTGGTGATTCTGTAATGACTTCAGGCAACTCAATCTAGTCTCTATCTTATGCCTAGGATAGATGAACTGATTGAGAGACTGGGGTCCGCGAATTACATTACAAAACTCGACCTTACAAAAGGGTATTGGCAAATCCCACTAAGTCCCGAGTCAAGGAAAAAAAACACATTTGCCACACCCAAGGGGCTGTACCAGTACAAAGTGATGCCATTTGGACTGCACAGGGCTCCGCCACTTTCCAACGGCTCATCGACGGAATATTAAGACCTCATGCCAGCTATGCATCAGCCTACATTGATGATATTGTTGTTTTAAAGAGTCCTGGGAAAACCACCTTGAAAAAGTGGGGCGGTACTCGGTCCCTAAAAGAAGCGGGCCTAACTGCGAACCCAGGGAAGTGCTATATCGGCCTTCAGGAAGCACAATACTTGGGGTTCATAGTTGGGGGCGGTAAAGTGAAGCCCCAAGTAAGTAAAATTGAGGCCATAAAAAAATGGCCCACTTTACAGGACAAGAAACACGTGAGGGCATTCCTAGGACTAGCTCACTGACCTAATAATAAAATCCGCCCCAATCCGGGTCAAGTGGACCCCAGAAACGGAGGAGGCGTTCTGTACAATTAAGGAGATTCTGTGCAGTGATCCAGTAATCTGGGTCGCTGACTTCTCAAAGCCATTCATTGTACAGACTGATGCCTCGGAAGTGGGGTTGGGGGCGGTATTGTCACAGGTTCGAGGGGGAGGAACATCCAATTGGATACCTCAATCGGAAGTTACTTCAGAGAAAAAAAATACGCCATTGTTGAGAAAGAATGCCTAGCCGTAAAGTGGGCTATAGAATCCTTTAGATATTACCTCCTTGGCAGAGAGTTCACCCTGGTGACCAGCCATGCTCCACTAAAGTGGATGAAAGAGAATAAGGAAGAGACTCGCTGGTTTCTAGCCCTCCAACTGTATAAATTCAAGATAGAACATAGGAGTGGTACCAAAAACGCTAATGCAGATGGGTTGTCCAGGATGTACAACATTAGTAGGGCCACTCAAACCGGTGGGTTGGAGCTGAGGGGGATATGTGAGGAAAAAGGGCAGGGGCCATTTAAGAAAACAACCATGTAAGGGAAAAACTACATATCCCAGAATACACAACACCGTAGTCAGGAAGGGGCGGGGCTAGGGATGTAAAGGAAGCAGGCAGAACAAGCCTGAGTGTGTTGTAGTGGGGAGACAATCCCGGGTTTGTCCTGTTTGCCATTTTACCTGAAGAAAATCTGCATTTACTAAGTACAGATTGCAACACATGAATGTATAACAGAAGTTTTGATCTTTAGAAGAAGTTAGTTTACTTAGCTTAACGTTTTGTTTAAAAGATTTATTTTGCGTTTGGTTGCGGGTTTGTTTGTTTGTTTCCTGCACCAACACGGTTTGTTTTGAGTTGGTTGTTTTTGTTTATTTTGGTTCGCTGCATGAAGGAATACTCTTTCACGGCGTAGAGGGCTGTGTGATTATAAAGAATATCGGATACGAGCTGTTTTGAAAACATTACAGGAAACTGTACACAGGACAACAAAAGGGGAAATCTTTTATTTGTTTATGAACTCTGTTGTTTGTGCACACAGCTCTGGTAGAGTTGATCACGTGACCCGGGTGATACACTACGCCAAGAAACACCTGGGCTATGTTGCTCTTGCTTTCCAAAGGAGAGAACACTGTTCGACTTACCTGTGTTGCTCTTTCTTTCCAAAGGAGGGAACGCTGTTCAACTTACCTGTATTGTTCCTGTGTTTCAAAGGAGGGAACGCTGTGTTGCTCCTACTTTCCTAAGGAGGGAGAATTGTTCTACTTACTGGTGTGGCACTGATTTCCTGGCCAAGGAGTTTTCCCTACACCTACCTGTACTGCTCTCGCTTTCCAGTGAAGGAGCCTCACCACCTCCTACCTGTGCTGTCCTGCTTTCCAGTGAAGGGGCTGATGCCAAGGGCTGACGCCTGCCTGCCAACAGAGGGAGCACCACTACCGACTTCTAAGCCTATAGCTTATGACAGGGAGCAAGAAGTGAGGTAGTTAGCTGCCCATACAGGGCTGTTGTCCATTGAGACCTCAACCATTTGTACACTCACGCTCATAACTCCTGTGTGGCCCCTTCCTTAAGAGAGACAAACTATGCGTATGACTATATATATATATATATATATATATATATATATATATATATATATATATATATATATATATATACAGTACTGTGCAAAAGTTTTAGGCAGGTGTGAAAAATGCTGTAAAGTAAGAATGCTTTCAAAAATAGACATGTTAATAGATTATATTTATCAATTAACTAAATGCAAAGTGAGTGAACAGAAGAAAAATCTAAATCAAATCCATATTTGGTGTGACCACCCTTTGCCTTCAAAACAGCATCAATTCTTCTAGGTACACTTGCACAAAGTCAGGGATTTTGTAGGCATATAGTCAGGTGTATGATTAAACAATTATACCAAACAGGTGCTATTGATCATCAATTCAATATGTAGGTTGAAACACAATCATTAACTGAAACAGAAACAGCTGAGAAGGAGGAATAAAACTGGGTGAGGAACAGCCAAACTCAGCTAACAAGGTGAGGTTGCTGAAGACAGTTTACTGTCAAAAGTCATACACCATGGCAAGACTGAGCACAGCAACAAGACACAAGGTAGTTATACTGCATCAGCAAGGTCTCTCCCAGGCAGAAATTTCAAGGCAGACAGGGGTTTCCAGATGTGCTGTCCAAGCTCTTTGAAGAAGCACAAAGAAACGGGCAACGTTGAGGACCGTAGACGCAGTGGTCGGCCAAGGAAACTTACTGCAGCAGATGAAAGATACATCATGCTTACTTCCCTTCGCAATCGGAAGATGTACAGCAGTGCCATCAGCTCAGAATTGGCAGAAAACAGTGGGACCCTGGTACACCCATCTACTGTCCGGAGAAGTCTGGTCAGAAGTGGCCTTCATGGAAGACTTGCGGCCAAAAGCCATACCTCCGACGTGGAAACAAGGCCAAGCGACTCAACTATGCACGAAAACACAGGAACTGGGGTGCAGAAAAATGGCAGCAGGTGCTCTGGACTGATGAGTCAAAATTTGAAATATTTGGCTGTAGCAGAAGGCAGTTTGTTCGCTGAAGGGCTGGAGAGCGGTACACGAATGAGTGTCTGCAGGCAACAGTGAAGCATGGTGGAGGTTCCTTGCAAGTTTGGGGCTGCATTTCTGCAAATGGAGTTGGGGATTTGGTCAGAATTAATGGTCTCCTCAATGCTGAGAAGTACAGGCAGATACTTATCCATCATGCAATACCATCAGGGAGGCATCTGATTGACCCCAAATTTATTCTGCAGCATGACAACGACCCCAAACATACAGCGAAAGTCATTAAGAACTATCTTCAGCGTATAGAAGAACAAGGAGTCCTGGAAGTGATGGTATGGCCCCACAGAGCCCTGATCTCAACATCATCGAGTCTGTCTGGGATTACATGAAGAGAGAGAAGCAACTGAGGCTGCCTAAATCCACAGAAGAACTGTGGTTAGTTCTCCAAGATGTTTGGGCCAACCTACCTGCCGAGTTCCTTCAAAAACTGTGTGCAAGTGTACCTAGAAGAATTGATGCTGTTTTGAAGGCAAAGGGTGGTCACACCAAATATTGATTTGATGTAGATTTTTCTTCTGTTCACTCACTTTGCATTTTGTTAATTGATAAATATAAACTATTAACATGTCTATTTTTGAAAGCATTCTTACTTTACAGCATTTTTTCACACCTGCCTAAAACTTTTGCACAGTACTGTATATATATATATATATATATATATATATATATATATATATATATATATATAGTGTGTGTGTAAGTGATTTTATACAGCACTGTATATATGCCTACAATACATCTTGCATTAAGAAAACACCACTGGAATCGGAATAAAGGCATTATTATGTAATACAGTTCATGTGCAGTCACGGAGTTGGTAAGTAGCATTTTCAAAACCTTGTCATTATGTGCATTATTAAAATATAGCTAATCCACAAAACAAACAAATATTGTATGTTTGACATTTTATTTTTAGTGTTCTGTGTAACACGGGCCATCGTTTAACCTGAAAATTAAATACAGTACCTGAAACAGATATACACGTTTATCATATCAACAACACCAACGTGTGTTGTAAAAATAAAGCAAAAAATGTTTTGAAAACTGTCCAAAATATTTACTTGAGGGCTAAGAATGAAAAATGTCAAGAAAAAAAATGCCATTTTTGATATGGAAATTGTCAAAATAAAGGGGCAGCTGGAAGGTAAGAATGTACCAGTCAGGGCAA
Source organism: Acipenser oxyrinchus oxyrinchus (assembly GCA_030684275.1). Classification (NCBI taxonomy): domain Eukaryota; kingdom Metazoa; phylum Chordata; class Actinopteri; order Acipenseriformes; family Acipenseridae; genus Acipenser; species Acipenser oxyrinchus. Next base: position 174,044 of record CM060304.1, on the reverse strand, counting down.
TGGCATTTAAATACTACTACTATTAAACTGTATCTGTCGGTAATGTGGTTTCTTCTCATGCAGCGGTTTTTAACCTGGGGTACGCGAGAAAAATTCTGAAATGGCGGACAACGCATTTTATTTAGTACCACTTACCAATCTATTGCAAACTTTTGTCATGTAGCCTAATCAATGTTTAATCGCTAACACCAGAGTGATGTGCTGTAACAGAGCGTTCAGTGCACACATGACTAATTTACATATTAAATATGTACGTTTTAAATAAGCCCAGCTGTTGTTTAAATGTCATATAAACAGTTGGGCAGGTTACTTCAGTCTGTCTTTGGGATACTTGGGATACTTGCAGCAAGAATATTCACCATATGCCTCCTTGAACTATTTGTGAGTGATCCATTCTCTTCATACTCTTTCAGTATTGATGCACCCCCCCCCCCCCACCACCGGCTTGCCATCAAGAATACCTTTAATCATCTAAATTCAAAGATATTTCAAGGCATTTTAGTTATTTAAAGACCAAAAGACCAAATAAAAGACCATATCAGACAAGGTTATGGACATTAACACGCACCTCTTTAGCTGTAGTGCTACAGAGTCCTTCATCAGATTCGAATTTCATCTTCTTTGATGAGGAGAGTAAGCTGTCTGAGTGTGACGGAAATAAAATAAGTTATGGTTGTAAATCTCCTCCTGACCTGTGAGGGCTAAGTAGCAAAGGGAAAGGCTTTGGACGGGTTGGCCTGACAGTTCATTTCCTGGGTCGGAAAGTCAGCCAGCCTGGAAAAGGACAGGACTCCGTTGCAGGAACATATTGACCCGGAAGGTAAATGAGGTAGCAGCTGCAGGCAATAGAGTCAGCTGCAATTGTTTACCAAGGGTCATGCATGATCGCATAAAGGGGCCGGAAAATTGTAAATCTTTTCCTTCGCTTTTGGTTTCGAAATAGACCCGGAAGGATCCGTGCACTGTGTATTAAGAGTATCGTGAGTGTTTTGTTTGTTTTGTCTTGCCTATAATTGTTACTTGTGTGTTTATAGATGGCTAACACGTTCCGGAGCTGTCGCTAAGGGCCAGCACTGAACCCAGAACAGCACTGCACTATTTGTCACTCTTTAAACAGTATCACCCACCACGAGAACTACAGCACGCACCCAGGACTGTTGACCGTGGTTGTATATTGTGGGAGAGATATTGTGTTTATTGTTTAGGACTGCAATCCCTGTTACTGTTCTCCGTGTTTTACACATCGCTGTGTATAACCAGAGTTTATTATTTGGTCACCAGACCTGGATTATAAACTAAATAAAACGACCATTTTCACCTCTGCACCTGTTCATAATCAGCAACCACTTTGCCACACTGAGTCACTTTCCCGACTGGTTGAGCGTGATAGTGACACCGTATCAGTCAAGGTGGGAGAGGAACTGGCAAGGGGAATATCTGGGGAAGATTAACACAAATTACAATTAGGAGAAACTAAGTCAGTAATGTGAAGGTGCGTTAATGATTGAAATTCAAACTTACCAAGATCATCACGAATGACAAGACATATGTCTTTTGTGGCCACAACATCAGGGAACACATCCGCATCTACTTCAGTGCCAGTTTCATCCATTACTTCAAGGTTTGTCTCACTTGGTATGGAGAACTTCTCCTTGACCTGAATGGCAGTAATAAAAGTATACTATGAGAAACTAATGAGTACAGGTGGCTAGTGTCAATAATTACTAAATAGCAAAAATGTAACACACAGAACTGTGTTTATGACTAAATGACTTTAAAGAATAATGTTGAACCAATAAATTATTTTTTTCGAATTAGCTACAAACTACAAACAAACTAAACAAACTAAAACATACACACCAAAAACTAAGGATAACGTTAGTCATTGTAAAGCTTGCCTTCTGTGATTAATTCATGGAAGCAGACCTCTGGCAGTTTGATGTATTTCCTGTTACTTCTGTATTGCACCTTCACAAGAACGTTGGCTTTGTTGTAAGTCTGCAAAATGAACATGGTCTGAAAAATAACGTTTCAATTTCTCTCACCAAGTCAGACAAGCCTGCCCATCGATATTTTAAAACTTATATTTAACTTGTGTTGAAGGGATAAATCAATATGAAACCGTATTTGTAAACCTAACCAAGTAGCTACCTAATTCAATGACTAATTACTAATGTTAATTAACTTCAGACTTCAGACAAGAAATACAGTAGACTCACCGCTTCAGTTCGGTACGCCATCTCCATCCATGTGCTCACCACCATAAAACTCGGCGTGCTTGCTCACTGAAACTGCAACACACAGTCAACTTTGAGCTTGGATAGTTAGCTAGCTAGCTAACGTTAGCCAGCTAGCTAACGTTAGCCAATTTCAATTTCATACAATATAAAAACGAAAATCAACTTGACTGAACCTCATAACTGCTAACATAACTTACAACAATTTGGAGTTCTAACCAACAGATAAGAAAAGTGGACTTAAGTTATTGCTCTGGTGGACAATAACAGTAAACAATAACAGCATTTAGCTCAAGTTGATTAGGTAACATTAGCTCTTAGAATTATAACATTTAGAATTATAACAGTTATAATTCTATGAGCTAGCTAGCTAATGTCAACCTGGCTAGCTATGTGACACGTGTGGCGTTCTCGATTTTTCTTGATGCAAAATGGTGTCACACAGCTACTGGCTAGCTAGCTAGCTAACTTTAGCTATCAAATGTCATTATCTAAGTCAAGCTAGGCGAGTTAAATTAAGCACTAATAATTTTAACGTATTTTCTATTTTTCACAAGAACTGGCCACTAAGAGATACTTAGCTAGCGTTAGCTAACTCTGGAATGATTTAGGCAGCTAACGTTAGCTAACTGAAATGTGCGGCTAGCTAGTGAGATGATCAATTCGACATGAATTGGTAAATGTAACGTTAAAATTCAAACAAGAATTTAAATCATACAGCAAAAAAGCCAGCCACTACTTTTAACATGTCAAGTGTTAAGATAAATTAAAATTCTTACCTGTTCGACGTGTGTCTCTGGTAATGGCGGCCACTCATCCAAGACGAAAAACGGATCAGGCTTGATAATGGAAGACCCGGATGTTAATTAAACACTCGGTGGTGATGGTTTGACAACACTTCGATTTAACACCCGTACTTTAAGTAACTCTAAGCACTAGGTGGTGTCAATCCTCTTAAAAACAACACCAATATGCCAACACTTCAACTCTGAAATCAGTAACACTGGGATTTTAACACTATTGAATTTGCTGTGCATGTCTGAACCAGAGACGCGGGAACGAATTTCAAACTGGGGGTGCTGGAAATGAAAGGGGGGGGGCACCTTCGAGCAATATTTAAATATGTATACAATCGTAATTTTGTGTGCATTTCACAATCAAAATATGCACAGACCAAGTGCGTTTCATAAGAAATAAGACATGAGAAAATGTTTATGTAAGATTCAAAGCATCAAGGCAACGTATAAACTACGTTGAAAATCAGATGTTGAATAAATAAAATGCAATGACATACTAAACACATCCTGGTTCCCGCAGGCAGGCGCATCACACAGGGTGAGGCAATCCACACACAGGCGGAGGAGGGCGGGCGCGAACCCGGAACCTCCAGCACTAAAGCATAGCGCGGATACCGCGGAACAAAAGATCCGGCTCCTTTGCAAGGAGTGTATATCGGGCTTATGTCTTTGTATGTGATTACGTCACCTACCAGCCCTACTGCTGCCTTCCCCCGTGCAAGCTACACTCTCCCCTGCCAGCCTCAAGTCCGCCCCGGACTTGCTAACCAGGCTACAGTCCGACGAGTGCGTACCAGGGTACCTGTGTCCACTTCTGACACCAATGTAGTGATCTTGGTTCCCGCAGGCAGGCGCATCACACAGGGCGAGGCAAGCCACACACAGGCAGAGGCGGACGCGAACCCGGGACCTCTCGCACTAAAGCACAGCGCTGATACCGCTGTAAAAAGAGCCGGCTCCTGTCGAGGGGAGAAATCGGGTACCTTTTTCCGGGACAATCGTCCGGGCGGCAGTTTCCTCTTGCTACACACCACCAGAGCTGGAACAGGGATCAGCCGCAGTTGACGAGTCGGGGGAGGGTGCTTCGGTGGCTGCGCTTCGTCGGCTGATGGACCTAATGTTCTAGGTCCAGCCAGGGTAAGGACTGGACCTCCAGAAAGACGCAACACCCCCGCCCGTAAGTCCACCTGGGCCACGATGCGACAGAGGAAATCCAGTCCAAGAATGCAAGCGTCCTGGACTGGGGCAATCCACACAGAGTGCTTTAGCAACTGCCCCCCAATGTGGATTGTCACTTTTCCATTTCCCTCCATCGGCACTAGTTCCCCCGTCACAGTCCGTACCCGGGCAGTGGTTCCCTCCATCATCCACGGTCTCCCATGATGCCTTTTCAAGACGTCTGACGTCACGATGGCAGGCCACTCCCTCCACAGAGACCGTGACGTGGCAATGGTCGTCCACGGTGGTCCTCCCGACCACCATCACCGAGGGGATCCCGCTCCGCTGTGACGGGTTTTCTTTACGGGGTCTGCTTTCCCCCAGTTAAGCGGACTTCTGGGCATTTCCCGACGCTGGCCGAGGGTTGCTGGTGTTCACAGTACGGCGATTCTCCGGACACTCAGCGAGCCGTCCGGAGAATCCACACCTGTCCACACACCTCCAGCACAAGAAGGGTGGTCACGGACTGACTCCCGAGCTCCTGGTCGCTACCGCCTGAGAAGAGCGACGACCTGGGGGAGCCAGTTAGGAGGCACCTCACATGGCACAGCCTCCTCCATCTTTAGATGCGCTGTCCAGACACGTGGTGGACCCCATCCTGCGGGTTCCTGCCGCTCCATGGCCCAGACCACCATCCTCTCATACGCCAGTTCCACTACTTCCCAGAGGCTGTGGGGCCGGAGGAGTTGCACCTGCGCTCGCAGTTCTCTGATCCCGATGGCCTCCACGAACTGGTCCCTGGCCAGCTCTTCCTGCACCGCGGGAGGCATGTGGGCAAAGGCATGACGTGTCAAGACCTCTATCATCGCGGCTAGCTCATGGAGGGTCTCTCCCGGCTCCGGAGCGCCTCACTCAGTGCCCCAAAGTCCGCCTGCTGTTCCGGAGCCAGAGTGAACAAGCAGGGTAGTGCATCCACCGCTAAACACACGGCGAGTTGGAGATCCTTCTCCTCCGCGGGCCACCAGATTGAACTGGGCATGGAATGCGTCCCAGTCCACTCTACCATTAAACTGGGTGGTCTTTACAGCCCTCCGCCTGCCACAATGCGGTTCCAGGATCGCCGCCGCCGGTCGCCTTCGGATGCGCTCCCGGGGGCTGATGGCTTACTGCCCTCTGCCTGTTCGGCCAGCGGTCCCCATCCTTCCAGTGGGGGCAGCTCAGACTCTTCTCCAGATTCCTTCTTGACTGGTCTCCACATCCCACTCTGACACCAATGTAGTGATCCTGGTTCCCGCAGGCAGGCGCATCACACACGGCGAGGCAATCCTCACACAGGCGGAGGGCGGGCGGGAACCCGGGACCTCTCACACTAAAGCATAGCGCTGATACCACTGTACAAAAGAGCCGGCTCCTTTGCAAGGAGCGTATATCGGGCTTATGTCTTTGTGTGCGATTACGTCAACAATATTCACACATTATAAATTGTGGTGGTCTCTAACACAGATCAGACTTGAAAACATGTTACAGACACCCATGCTAATCGGGAAAGTTCAGCCTTTCGTACATTCGTAGACAAATTGGGAAACAAAGTTACAATTTTAAAGGCAATGCACTATTGCTTGGCATTTGGTAGCAACTGTTACTTATTAATATAGGGTTGGTAGATTGTTACTGTGATGGACTAATTGTATAATAAGATTGCACCGTCATTATAGATGATGTGCATGTTATGTTCATTTAGCCCAGATTGATTAATTGAGAGAGAGATGAGTACGGTATAAAAACACCTGTAAATAATTGACGAGAGACCAGAAAGAAGGAAAGCGAGGAGGAGAGAGAAACAAGGCAGCACTCGGACTGCGAAGACGCAAGACGGGGGTGTGTAGAGGGAGAGCGGAGCTGAGATTGTACAGTAGAGCCGGTGATAAGCGGAGCTGACACGAGTGCAACGGAGAGAGGCTACCGGCAAGGAAAGCTACTCTACTGCGAATCCAGGTTGCTGAACGGGGGAGTTAGCTGTTGGGATTTCGGCTGGTGAAATTGGAGGCGGGGCGTCCTCTGTCGCTTTTACAGACACTGCAGCAAACTGAAGTATCGCTCTCTCTGAGTATTTGATCTGGGTTGACTGGCCTTTGCAATATAGGGTATATTTATTGTTTTAGCTGTTCTTAACTGTATTTTGTTCTGTAAATGGTTATTAATGGGTCAGGACATTTAAACAGTATTTATAGGTCTGGTTAAGATAAATTAATTATGTGTGACTTGTAGTAAAAACCCATCAATTGTTTCCCCTTTGATTCTTTTTAACTTGTACACAATAGTAGTGTTTTACTGATGTGTATTGAACTATTAATTATGATTTGCACAGAGTTCTTAAATGATTTGGTAATTGTTGTGTGTGATTTAGCTATAGCAAGTAATTGATTTGCAGTTGATATTGGAGTGTTTATTGGTTTGCTCTTTTATATGGTGTTTCTTTATATTGAAGACTTTTTGCTAATTTAGTCTGGCATTGTGCAATAATTGATCTGTTAAGAGTAAACCTGTCTAATTGCTGTGCAATCATGTACCTCCCTTTCTTTATATAAAGACATATTTTTAAACTATATCTGTTTTGTGCACTGTTTGAACCTTTACCCTCCAGAGTTTTTGAGGATCTCATAACCGGACCTTCCCGGTTAAATAAAGGTGGTGGCAACAAATTCTGTTACTGAAATCCAGTTGGGCCTAAAGGCAGGTTTGCTACATTACATTTATTTATGTTTTCTCTACCTGTCTTTAAAGCTGTAATTAGCATTGTTTAACGGTGGGCTGGATTAAATTGATATCAAATATTTTGTAGCTCTACATTCCTTAATGAAAACTGGTGGGTTTCCTCTCACTGTGAGGAGGATGCAGTCACTACATTACACACCGCTGCTTTTATAGCGTGTCACTAAGGGTCCCCCGAGCAACACAAACCGCGAGGTATGACACAGGCCCGGTTTTTGGGATGGAACCGCATAACAGTCTCGCGTTTTGATTGGTCCATGTCTGTCACATGAATATGTTGTCACACGAGTGGAAAAGCTTGCAGGCATTTTTTTGTGATCAGAGAGAGAGAGAGTGATCTGCTTTCCACAACCTTTCCATTAAAATATAATGTGGTATTACGCTGTACTGATATAACAAACTATGGGTGATTACTTTATATGAATTATCATGTTATGCACGAATGTAAGAATTGGCTTTCTGTGGTGGTGTACTTTTTTCTTTCAAGTAGCATATATCTATAATCGTTTTTGCGATATATTTTAATATAAAATGTATACACTTGCAGTTTTGTTAGAGGATACATTAGTTTATCTCTAATGTAATCACAGTTTTACATATAGACTGCCCCTGTTTTCATTTACGTCCCAAATTCTGGGCCGCTCTGATAACATCCCAATTTCTGGGCTGCTCTGGTTTTTAGATAACGTCCCGAATTCTGCATTTTCAAATTCAGGCCAGTTTTTGAGATATTCTGCTTAGCTGACAGCCGAGTTTCTAAGTCATGCATGCACAGTTTATTATTATTATTATTTGTTTATTTAGCAGACGCCTTTATCCAAGGCGACTTACAGAGACTAGGGTGTGTGAACTATGCATCAGCTGCAGAGTCACTTACAATTACGTCTCACCCGAAAGACGGAGCACAAGGAGGTTAAGTGACTTGCTCAGGGTCACACAATGAGTCACTGGCTGAGGTGGGATTTGAACCAGGGACCTTGTAGTTACAAGCCCTTTTCTTTAACCACTGGACCACACAGCCTCCTATTTTTTTACCATAAACTGGACCGTTAATTCATTTAAGAGTAACCATAGTACATGAATCAAAGTTAATGTATTTCTTACTCTCCCCAGAAAACATTTAGGCTCATGGTATACCAAAAAAAAAAAAAAAGGACATCTCATTTGCTTATGTAATGTCCATCAATATATAGTGAGGCGTAGGGGTTTATCAGAACTTCAGGGTTTAAGAGACCAGTGCCCTTCAACAACTTCAAATAAATCCTATTGTATTGTATTAGTCAACATTTCCCTTATCTATTCCTGATAGTTTATACTGTAGGTCAGGGCTTTTCAAGCTTTTTTTGAAACTGTACCCCTTCTATCTGGAGGTTTCAGCTCGAGTACCCCTTTACAATTTTCGCTCAACTGAACAGTACCTCAGTTACAATAAAATGGAGAATAATCTGATGACACCCCCCCCCCCTGTTTATTTAATAAATTTGGGTGACAAACTGCTGGTTTAGGACAGAACAACAAACAGTAGGCTTAATTCTTAAAACTTTTAACTACAAGTATTTGGATGCACAGAATTAAAAAGACAAGTATTGAGTTAGGAGCACACTTATTTTTTGTAACTTTGACAGCCTTTTTTAAATTTTGACAGCCTTTAGTAAAAGTGAAGGCCTTTTGATACCCAGCATACACTGCAATACCCAGCAAAGTTATACACTGATATTCTGATAGCAAGGCAATTCAAATGAAGTTTGTAATTGGTTGTGTTCCTCAAATACACAATAACAAGTGATATTTATTGGGTATACAGTTATACAGCGATACAGTGGTTTCGGACATCTAAGAGCAGGTACTGCGAGCATCTGGATTCATACCCAGAGGTACTCTGTAGCCTCCTAGGACATTCACAGCTTGTTTTACACCCTCTTGTAGTTGCCCGTTTCTGCATATAAAGCAAAATGCTGTTTGTCAATCTCTCTTTTTTCTTATAAAAGGAATTCTTTGCAGGAATCATTCCAAAAACACTTGAATCAGTTAGGGACTACCAGTCTGACACTACAGGCCTTTAAATTGCAGTACCAATTTGCAAGTTGCAAGTTCCTCAAATTTGCACTGCAAAGTGATATTTTAAAGAATAGGATATATAGTGCTTTTTTTCGCCTCTGCTCGCTTTTGGTGCAAAACTATGCTCCGATACACTCAAGCTGATACTGTGATCACAAAACACTTGGAATGGACTTAAATTGGTGCTTCTGTTGCATAAATACACTACAAAATGTGCACATTTCAGGTCTTATACAGTACTGTGCAAAAGTTTTAGGCAGGTGTGAAAAAATGCTGTAAAGTAAGAATGCTTTCAAAAATAGACATGTTTATAGATTATATTTATCAATTAACTAAATGCAAAGTGAGTGAACAGAAGAAAAATCTAAATCAAATCCATATTTGGTGTGACCACCCTTTGCCTTCAAAATAGCATCAATTCTTCTAGGTACACTTGCACAAAGTCAGGGATTTTGTAGGCATATAGTCAGGTGTATGATTAAACAATTATACCAAACAGGTGCTAATGATCATCAATTCAATATGTAGGTTGAAACACAATCATTAACTGAAACAGAAACAGCTGTGTAGGAGGAATAAAACTGGGTGAGGAACAGCCAAACTCAGCTAACAAGGTGAGGTTGCTGAAGACAGTTTACTGTCAAAAGTCATACACCATGGCAAGACTGAGCACAGCAACAAGTCACAAGGTAGTTATACTGCATCAGCAAGGTCTCTCCCAGGCAGAAATTTCAAGGCAGACAGGGGTTTCCAGATGTGCTGTCCAAGCTCTTTGAAGAAGCACAAAGAAACGGGCAATGTTGAGGACCGTGAGCGCAGTGGTCGGCCAAGGAAACTTACTGCAGCAGATGAAAGACACATCATGCTTACTTCCCTTCGCAATCGGAAGATGTCCAGCAGTGCCATCAGCTCAGAACTGGCAGAAAACAGTGGGACCCTGGTACACCCATCTACTGTCCGGAGAAGTCTGGTCAGAAGTGGCCTTCATGGAAGACTTGCGGCCAAAAGCCATACCTCCGACGTGGAAACAAGTCCAAGCGACTCAACTATGCACGAAAACACAGGAACTGGGGTGCAGAAAAATGGCAGCAGGTGCTCTGGACTGATGAGTCAAAATTTGAAATATTTGGCTGTAGCAGAAGGCAGTTTGTTCGCCGAAGGGCTGGAGAGCGTACACGAATGAGTGTCTGCAGGCAACAGTGAAACATGGTGGAGGTTCCTTGCAAGTTTGGGGCTGCATTTCTGCAAATGGAGTTGGGGATTTGGTCAGAATTAATGGTCTCCTCAATGCTGAGAAGTACAGGCAGATACTTATCCATCATGCAATACCATCAGGGAGGCATCTGATTGGCCCCAAATTTATTCTGCAGCATGACAACGACCCCAAACATACAGCGAAAGTCATTAAGAACTATCTTCAGCGTAAAGAAGAACAAGGAGTCCTGGAAGTGATGGTTTGGCCCCACAGAGCCCTGATCTCAACATCATCGAGTCTGTCTGGGATTACATGAAGAGAGAGAAGCAACTGAGGCTGCCTAAATCCACAGAAGAACTGTGGTTAGTTCTCCAAGATGTTTGGGCCAACCTACCTGCCGAGTTCCTTCAAAAACTGTGTGCAAGTGTACCTAGAAGAATTGATGCTTGATGCTGTTTTGAAGGCAAAGGGTGGTCACACCAAATATGGATTTGATTTAGATTTTTCTTCTGTTCACTCACTTTGCATTTAGTTAATTGATAAATATAATCTATTAACATGTCTATTTTTGAAAGCATTCTTACTTTACAGCATTTTTTCACACCTGCCTAAAACTTTTGCACAGTACTGTATATAATGGACATTTTTTGTATGTATTTTGCTGTAGGAAATCACGGTCGGGGGGGAGGTGGTCCTCCTGTCGTACCCCATGAGTCCACAACTCCTGGGCCAACAAACTCGCTAGCACTCTCTTTAGATGCACAACAGTCTTAGCTAAAGAAAATGGGTTCCTACGAGTTCATACAACCCACAACCGCCATTGGCCGAGCCTTAACCCGATGGTGTTTTTATAATGGGATTTGCCATAGGGAAGGGGGTGGTCTCTTATCGTACCCTGTGGCAGAGTGGTTGCAGTGCTGATGTCACGGACCAGGAAGAAGCAACACAAAACAAAGGCAGCAAAGGTAGGTAGGGGAAACGAGACGCGTTTGCGCTCGCGTTTTAATAATAAATCAAATAATAAACAAAACACTTTACAGCAAACAAAAGGGCACGTTGGCCAAACAAAACAAACCCACAAACAGTTGTACTCACAAATATTGTGCTGGCTGTTCCAGCACAATAGCAGTTGTTTCTTTTTCACCTCTTTCTCTCCTTAACTCTCTCGTTCCTTACTCCCTGAACTCTCTCTCCCAGAGCGCAGAAAAGCTGCAGGTTTTATACAGGTGACCATCTCCCGATTAGCAACAATTAATCAATGAATTAACTTGGGAGATGGTCACCGGCTGCACGAGGTTTTTAAATAAGTAAACTAAACAAACCCACGGCTTTTCGCCGTCATCCCAAATAATAACTAAGACGGACGGCTTTGTCCGCCTGCATAAAAACACAATACAACAATAATAATAATAATAATAATAATACAAAATATACAAATAATAATACAGGGACGAGGTGTACCCCATCACACACGCCCCCCCTTGTGCGTAGCACACATGGCCTCAACGGCCACCTCCCCCCTTAAAAACCCAGCAGTCCAGGACAAAGTCTCGGGCTGGGAAGGGAGGCTTCAGTGGGCCCATGGCTGGCAATGCTGTCAGCACCCCTGCCGGTAGTGGCACGGCTGACAGCATGCTGGTCCACTCCTGCAGCGAAATTGCTGCGGGGGATGCTGGTCGCCTGACCTCTCCCCCTTTCTTCGTAGCCGGTAGCTCCCTCCTGTGGGGCTCCGGCCACAAGAACTCCTGCAGCGAAACTGCTGCTGGGGAAAGTGGTCTCCTGACCTCTCCCCCTGTCTTTGTAGCCGGTAGCTCTCTCTTCCGGGGCTCCGGCCACAGTATCTCCTGCAGCCCAAGTGCTGCAGTGGGAGCAGGTCTCCTGACCTCCCCACGATCTCCGGCAGCGAAAGTGCTGCAGTGGGAGCAGGTCTCCTGACCTCCCCACGATCTCCGGCAGTGAAAGTGCTGCAGTGGGAGCAGGTCTCCTGACCTCCCCACGATCTCCGGCAGCGAAAGTGCTGCAGTGGGAGCAGGTCTCCTGACCTCCCCACGATCTCCGGCAGCGAAAGTGCTGCTGGGGTTGGTGGTCTCGGACCTCCTCCCCTTCTTCAAAGCCGACAGCTCCCCTTGCTGGGGCTCCGGCCACCGTACTTCTGGCAGCGATGCAGAGCAATAGGCAGCCCCAGGCGATGCTGAGACAGGCATCCTTGGGCAAAGCGAGGCAGGCATCCTTGGGCGGTGCGAAGCAGGCATCCTTGGCGGTGCGAGGCAGGGCAGGAGCAGTCCTTCCCATGATGGTGGAGGTGGAACCAGCAGGTATTCACCCTCTGCTGGTGGAGCTGGGAGCGGCAAGCAGTCCTCCCACGGCGGTTGAGGCGGAACCAGCAGGCATTCACCCTCTGCTGGTGGAGCTGGGAGCGGCAAGCAATTCTCCCACGGCGGCTGAGGCGGAACCAGCAGGCATTCACCCTCTGCTGGTGGAGCTGGGAGCGGCAAGCAGTCCTCCCACGGTGGTGGAGACAGAGGCAGCTCCTGCTGCTCTGCTCCTGGCGGTGGTGGAGACAGAGGCAGCTCCTGCTGCTCTGCTCCTGGCTGGTGGAGACAGAGGCAGCTCCTGCTGCTCTGCTCCTGGTGGTGGAAGCGATGGAGGTGGCGGAGACAGAGGCAGCTCCTGCTGCTCTGCTCCTGGCGGTGGTGGAGGCAGAGGCAGCTCCTGCTGCTCTGCTCCTGGTGGTGGTGGAGGCAGAGGCAGCTCCTGCTGCTCTGCTCCTGAAAGTGGTGGAGGCAGAGGCAGCTCCTGCTCCTCTGCTCTGGCAGTGGTGGAGGCAGAGGCAGCTCCTGCTGCTCTGCTCCTGGCGGTGGTGGAGGCAGAGGCAGCTCCTGCTCCTCTGCTCTGGGCAGTGGTGGAGGCAGAGGCAGCTCCTGCTGCTCTGCTCCTGGAGGTGGTGGAGGCAGAGGCAGCTCCTGCTGCTCTGCTCCTGGGAGGTGGCGGAGGCAGAGGCAGCTCCTGCTGCTCTGCTCCTAGTGGAGGAAGCGGTGGAGGTGGTGGAGGCAGAGGCAGCTCCTGCTCCTCTGCTCCTAGTGGAGGAAGCGGTGGAGGTGGGAGCAGCGTGTAGTCTCCTGGCGATGGAGGTGCGAGCAGCGTGTGGTCTCCTATTGTTGCAGGGGACTGGTGCGGCTCCGCCTCTCTTGCAGGGGACTGGTGCGGCTCTCCCGCTCTTGCAGGGGACTGTGGTGGAGGCAGAGGCAGCTCCTGTTCCTCTCCTCCGGGTGGTGACGGTGGGGGAAGTGGTACCAGCAGACGTTCACACTCTGCTGGTGGATGGGAACCCAGCAGGCATTCATCCTCTGCTGGTGGACACGGGGACAGCAGGAATTCTTCCTCTGCTGGTGGACACGGGGACAGCAGGCATTCTTCCTCTGCTGGTGCGCACGGGGACAGCAGGCATTCTTCCTCTGCTGGTGCGCACGGGGACAGCAGGCATTCTTCCTCTGCTGGTGCGCGGGGACAGCAGGCATTCTCCCTCTGCTGGCAGCTTGGGTCCTAGGGCTGTGGAAGCACCGACTTCCCCCTCTTGGGCTGTGGAAGCACCGACTCCCCCTCTTTGGGCTGTGGGCGCACCGACTCCTCCCTTTTGGGCTGTGGACGCACCGACTCCTCCCTTTTGGGCTGTGGGCGCACCGACTCCTCCCTTTTGGGCTGTGGGCGCACCGACTCCTCCCTTTTGGGCTGTGGACGCACCGACTCCTCCCTTGGGCTTAGGACGTTCGGGCTCCTCCCACTCAGGCGTGGGACGTTCGGGCTCCCCCACTCAGGCGTGGGGCGTTCGGGCTCCTCCCACTCAGGCGTGGGGCGTTCGGGCTCCTCCCACTCAGGCGTGGGACGTTCGGGCTCCTCCCACTCAGGCGTGGGACGTTCGGGCTCCTCCCACTCAGGCGTGGGACGTTCGGGCTCCTCCCACTCAGGCGTGGGACGTTCGGGCTCCTCCCACTCAGGCGTAGGACGTTCGGGCTCCTCCCACTCAGGCGTAGGACGTTGGGCTCCTCCCACTCAGGCGTGGGGCGTTGGGCTCCTCCCACTCAGGCGTGGGGCGTTCGGGCTCCTCCCGGTACTGGGAGGGGCAGATAGCCACGGTGTGGCCATACTCTCCACAGCCGGGGCACAACTCAGCCGCAAGGCGCCTTGCAACTGCCTCCCAGCCATCGTCCCAGACCTTCCCTTTTCCCTCTTCCGCTGGCTCTGGATACCTCGGCGAGGCTTCTTCCTCGGGAGACGGCAGCGATGGCTCCTCCCCTTTGGGCGCTGGAGACGGCAGTGGTGGCTCCTCTCCTTGGGCGCTGGAGGCGGCAGCGGGCTTCTCCCTTTTCCCTGGAGATGGCAGGACCCCACTCATATCGGCAGCCAGGTAATTGAGCACCATGGCTGCGATGTCTGGGAGGGACGCTGGGTGGTGTTGCTGTTCCCAGGTCTCCCAGCGTCCCCATCTCGGGCCCACAGGAGGTTGATCACTGCAGGAGGGCTTCCTCATAATCCCTCCCGGCTCCACCAGCCAGTCCCAGACTCCCTCGGAGGAGAGTGCACTCGTCCTCTTTGGAGGATGCAGGTCCTCCCTCACCCTTGCTGGACGCTCTGGCTCCTCCTTCTCCTGCCATGGAGGGGTTGGTCAGGTGCTATGTGCCCAACCTCGCCAATAGCGAAGCACCACTCCTCACCTTTCAAGCAGGTGAGGCAGGCGTCCAGCGTGGGCGAGATGCAGTGGGACCTGCGACCGGCCCCACGCTGCTGTTGCTTCCTCCGCCCGCTTCTTCCCATTTTTTTTTTTTTTTTTTTTTTCAAACACAAAAACACTTTTCGAAAAAATAAAAAACGCCCTTTGTATTCCTGGTCCGGCTCCTGGAGGCGTTTGTCCCACGCAGGACACCATATGTGGCAGAGTGGTTGCAGGCTGATGTCACGGACCAGGAAGAAGCAACACAAAACAAAGGCAGCAAAGGTAGGTAGGGGAAACAAGACGCGTTTGCGCTCGCGTTTTAATAATAAATCAAATAATAAACAAAACACTTTACAGCAAACAAAAGGGCACGTTGGCCAAACAAAACAAACCCACAAACAGTTGTACTCACAAATATTGTGCCGGCTGTTCCAGCACAATAGCAGTTGTTTCTTTTCACCTCTTTCTCTCCTTAACTCTCTCGTTCCTTACTCCCTGAACTCTCTCTCCCAGAGCGCAGAAAAGCTGCAGGTTTTATACAGGTGACCATCTCCCGATTAGCAACAATTAATCAATGAATTAACTCGGGAGATGGTCACCGGCTGCACGAGGTTTTTAAATAAGTAAACTAAACAAACCCACGGCTTTTCGCCGTCATCCCAAATAATAACTAAGACGGACGGCTTTGTCCGCCTGCATAAAAACACAATACAACAATAATAATAATAATAATAATACAAAATATACAAATAATAATACAGGGACGAGGTGTACCCCATCACATACCCGTATCTCCACGACCCCTGGGCCAGCGAACTCAGAAGGGCACTCTTTTGCGTGCACAAGAGTCTTAGCTAAAGAAGAACATCGGCCACGGGTTCATACGCCACCCCACCGCCAGACGGTGGGCGTTGCCCCAAAGGTTTTTTATAATGGGATTTCCTATAGACATTTTTCAGGGTGCTATATCTCGGGTTCCAGGGGTCCCCGAGACTTGAAAATCGGTACGGAGGTCCACCTCGGGGCCCCTTTCGATCCCTCCAAGAGACGTGTCCCCAGCTAGAAAGGACATCAGTTTAGACTTTTTTTGCCAACCTGGAGCTCAAAAGCTATTGGAAATGCAACCTTGACATGCCATCATGCTGACAATGTGTAAATTTGTTGAAAATGTAGCAATTGAAAACAGGTGGCTCCTTCGAATGTAGGTGCTCTGGTTCGAGAGATATGACTGAAAATGTGTTTTTTAACACTGCCATAGACATGAATGGGGCTGAATACCCGAAAATATATTTTGCAAAGAATTGCTACGGTGGGTGTATGCGTGCAGGGGTTGCATGGTGGTGTCTGTGTGCAGGGATTGCATGGTGGTGTGTGCATGTAGGGGTTACATGGTGGGGTGTGCATGTAGGGGTTGCATGGTGGTGTGTGCATGTAGGGGTTGCATGGTGATGTGTGCGTACAGGGGTCTTATGGTGGGTGTATGCGTGCCGGGGTTGCATGGTGGTGTGTGCGTGCAGGGGTTGCATGGTGGTGTGTGCGTGCAGGGGTTGCATGGTGTTGTGTGCGTGCAGGGGTTGCATGGTGGTGTGTGCGTGGAGGGGTTGCATGGTGGTGTGTGCGTGCAGGGGTTGCATGGTGGTGTGTGTGTGCAGGGGTCTTATGGTGGGTGTATGCGTGCCGGGGTTGCATGGTGGTGTGTGCGTGCAGGGGTTGCATGGTGGTGTGTGCATGCAGGGGTTGCATGGTGTGTGTGCGTGCCGGGGTTGCATGGTGGTGTGTGCGTGCAGGGGTTGCATGGTGGTGTGTGCGTTCAGGGGTTGCATGGTGGTGTGTGCGTGCAGGGGTTGCATGGTGGTGTGTGCGTGCAGGGGTTGCATGGTGGTGTGTGCGTGCCGGGGTTGCACGGTGGTGTGTGCGTGCAGGGGTTGCTTGGTGGTGTGTGCATGCAGGGGTTGCACTGTGGTGTGTGCGTGCAGGGGTTGCACGGTGGTGTGTGCGTGCAGGGGTTGCATGGTGGTGTGTGCGTGCAGGGGTTGCATGGTGGTGTGTGCGTGCAGGGGTTGCATGGTGGGTGTGTGCGTGCAGGGGTTGCATGGTGGTGTGTGCGTGCAGGGGTTGCATGGTGGTGTGTGCGTGCCGGGGTTGCATGGTGGTGTGTGCGTGCTGGGTTGCATGGTGGTGTGTGCGTGTAGGGGTTGCATGGTGGTGTGTGTGTGCAGGGGTTGCATGGTGGGTGTATGCGTGCTGGGTTGCATGGTGGTGTGTGTGTGCAGGGGTTGCATGGTGGGTGTATCGTGCTGGGTTGCATGGTGGTGTGTGCGTGCCGGGGTTGCATGGTGGTACACGTGTGTGGAGGGGAATTGGAGTGCAGGTTTTGCACAAAAGAGGGGCGGGGAAAGACTGGGAAGGGTAGGGTAAAAGAAAAATTACTACAATCATTTATTTTCACTTTCGACTCCCAGTCTCCTTACCCTCACTTTATGATTTTATTTTGTGATTATTTAATTATTGTCAAAATAACCGGCCTTCATCTACTCGCAGTTGCAGTCTCATTTCTGTCCAAAAAGAACCTGAAACACTACAATATATTGATGGACGTTACATAAGAAAATGAGATGTCCTTTTTTCGGAATACCATGTTCCTTCCCAAAAATGTGTTTTAATATTAGTCTTTAATAAAGGAAAACGACTGCTTTAATTAATTTTCATGTATCTATTTCAGTGCAATGTATTTTCTTCATGTAATAAGAAATACGTTTTTTTAACATTTACATTTTATTTCTGTTTTTTCATTAAAAAAAAAAAAAAGATTTCTGGGGAGAGTAAAAAATACATTAACTTTGATTCATGTACAAAGGGTTACTCTCAAATGAATTCACGATCCAGTTTATGGTAAACTGCATGGATGACTTAGAAACTCGGCTGTCAGCTGAGTCCCCAAAACTGGGCTGAATTTGAAAATGCAAAGTGGCCCAGAATTTGCGACGTAAATGAAAACAGGGGCAGTCTATATGTAAAACTGTGATTACATTAGAGATAAACTAATGTATCCTCTAACAAAACTGCAATAGTGTATACATTTTATATTAAAATATATCGCAAAAATAATTATAGATATATGCTACTTGAAAGAAAAAGGTACACCACCACAGAAAGCCAATTCTTACATTCATGCATAACATGATAATTCATATAAAGTAATCACCCATAGTTTGTTATATCAGTACAGTGCAATACCACATTATAATTCAATGGAAAGGTTGTGGAAAGCAGATCTCTCTCTCTGATCACAATGTTAAAAATGCCTGCAAGCCTTTCCACTCGTGTGACGACATATTCATGTGGCAGACATGGACCAATCAAAACGCGAGACTGTTAAGCGGTTCCATCCCAAAAACAGGGCCTGTGTCATACCTCGAAACCGCCGTGTTTTAAGGTGTCGCCCTCGCACCCCACCCCTGCACCGCTGGCTTATTTATGTTAGTTCAGATTATCACATGGAGCTCAGCCCGAGATCTGGGTAAGTATAACTTATATTATTTATCAAGAGGGATCAAACAACCATGCTACATGGGTATAGTAAAATAGAATAGTTTATAAAATAAACACCACAGGATGTTTAAATCCTAAACACATTTAGAATTATAAACGCAGTGACGTGTTTGAAAAGTGTGACAAATAAATGTTTGAAAGTTAAACACTCAGTCTTACAGTGTGAGATACACTCACTTTGACTTCTCACCTCAAGGTCAAGCGTGCAGCTGCTTAAGAAAACATCTTGCTCATCCTGTGCTAGTCAGCACGTACACGTTCATTTCAACTTTTGTGGTTTAGGGTCATTCTGGCTACATGTAGCATGTGGTTACAAAACTATGAAAAGCGTGCTATACATCACTCATTATCACTCACATTCTGTCCCACTGTATGTGTGTGTGTGTGTGTGTATATATATATATATATATATATTGTGTTAGTATCGGGTATGACCTGCCTGGTCTTTCGCTATTCTTCCATTAATTAAAGTCTTTAAAATCATGTCTTTTCGAATGGCTATTTATACAGATTCTTAACTAATTTTGGCAAATACCAAACTCAAATACCAAACATGAGCATTGGGCATATATACTGAAATCACATGACTTCAACTTCTTATAAGCTAAACAATAAAAAAAAAAAACGTCTAATTAACCAGATAAGTTGGGCTACTCCAGGGAACTCCCTCCACAAAAGTGTGCTGAATGGCCTCTATACTCAAAATCTGTTTTCCACAAATTCGGTGCCAGCATGATTTGTTTATTAAGGTTAGCCGTACACTCTAAAAAGTGCAGGTTCTTTCAGGGTTCCTCAAGAAACCTTAGGGTTCTGTTGATGACTTTTGTCTCAGTGAGGGTTCGTTTGGCAAACTCTCATTTCAGGGTCTAATGAAATGTTGCAAAGGGGCTCATTTTAAAACCCTTCAGATCAAGTCAGTTTGTAAATTGTAGTTTATAATATTGTTTTTCAAACTGCAGTGTTGTGTGATAGACTGGTGTCCTGCCTTGATCCCTGTGTCTGCCTGGTTAGAATCTGGCTCACTGTAACTCTCTATAGGATTTAGTGGTTACAGATAATGAATGGATGGAAACCGTAGTTTCTAATACTATATTTTAATCAGAAACCTTAGACTAGCCAAGCTCCTTTGATTGGTAATAATAAGTGACATCAAATTCTACATTATAAACCACATATTGGAAATCAATCAATCACAGGAAATGAATGGCCAAAATAACTAGGGTGGTGGTGGTGGTGGTGGTAGGGTTAAAAAAAAAAGTTAAATTCTGTGTTATTATTGAACTATAGCCTAGTGTAGGGGTTTTCAACATGGGTATTGAAATAGTAAAGAAACATATGTTTGGATTTTATGTTTACATAGAAATAACATTTAGACTTAGGCCTGGACCAAATCAAAACTTTGACCCTCCCGCTAATTACAAGTTACAATCCTGGTACCGATAGTGGCTTTTTTGTTTGTCAGAAGGTTATTCCTTCTACCCCAGAAGGAACCCGCCATTGATGCTGGGTTTGTAATTTGCGATTAGCAGATGGGTCAAATTTTTGAATTGGTCCAGGTCTTAATCTTTTTATTTAGCTCAAAAGCGCCTTTTCTGCTTTTGTTTAATGCTGCCTGTAGGGAAAAGTCAGAAGTTAGATTGTGGTTTTAATACGATCCTCTTTTTGCTGGACTGCTAGCTTACAGCAATAACAAAACTACACAGAAAAAGGAACTAAAAGCAAACAGTCTTAAGACAGTTCTCTGTTAGAAAAGTGAAAGAAAGATCAGAACTGTGTTTGATATATTTGCCTTATATAGTATTAATGATGTTTAGAAACTATATAATGTTCTAGGAGCTCCCAAATATGGGCATAATCTGCATAACAACTGACAAAGTTATGATGTATTTTAGACTATGGGCCGGACCAAATCACTTTGACTTTAACCCACCCGCTAATCACAAACTGCAAACCCAGTATTAATGGCGGGTTTCCTCTGACCAGGTTTGTAATTTGCGATTAGTGGGTGGGTCAATGTTTTGATTTGGTCCAGGCCTATGTATCTTTCAAAATTGTAAGTCGCCCTGGATAAAAATAATAACTAGAACTAGAACTGCCAAGCAGTTTTACGGCTTCTAAGCCCAGTGCCAGTACCAGTACCAAACACTTTAGCAAATAGTGCAGAATGCCATTTTTACATATATGGTTGATGCAGGAGCACAGTTTTCTAGCATCAGATTTGAAGTTTAGCCATAACAAAAACACTATACAATAACAATAGGCTTCCCAGCCTATGGCCTATCGCCAGAACTCATTTGACATGTCAAGTTACTTTCTTCTCCCTTAACTATCTCTGAATTTTCAAGGTGTATCAAACAGCTGATTAATCGGGGCTCTCGAGTGGAGCATCCAGTAAAGGCACTCTGCTTGGAGTGCAGGATGCGCACTATAGCCTGGAGATCTTAGGTTCGAATCCAGGCTATGTCACTGCTGACAGTGACCAGGGGTTCCTAGCGGGCGGTGCACAATTGGCAGAGCACCCGGGTTCACCGCGCACCAGCGACCCCTGTGGCTAATAGGGTGCCTGTGGTTCTGCAGCGGAGCCATCAGATCTGTGTTGTCCTCCGGCACTATAGGTCTGGTGGCCTCGCTGTGGATCCGCAGTGTGTAAAATGACGGATTGGCAGGAGGACGCGTGTTCCAGCCTCCGTTTCCCGAGTTGCCAGGGGGTTGCAGCGGTGGACCGGGATACAAATAAACAATTGGGCATTTCAAATTGGGGAGAAAACCAGGGTTAAGGGATGCTTCAATTATAAACTTCATACTTGATCCTTATGTGACTAAATGACCCTGCAATAAAAGTATGCACAGCTACCCACCTCCTGGACACAGAACAATGTTACATTGCAATGTGATAATAAAGGAAATATGTGAGACAGTTATTGTAATGTACCCTAACCATCCATTATCTGTAACCTTAATCCTATAGAGGGTTGCAGTGAGCCGGAGCCTGACCCGGCAGACACAGGGCGCAAGGCAGGACTACACCCTGGATGGGATGCCAGTCCATCGCAGGGCAATGAAGGGCCAATTTAGAGAGGACAATCCACCTAGCAAGCATGTCTGGACTGTGGGAGGAAACTGGAGTACCCAACAAAAACCCACGCGAACACATGGAGAACATGCAAACTACAAAAACAGCCTGACCCCAGAGGCCGGAATCGAACCCAGGACCCTGGAGCTGTGAGGGAGCAGCGCTAACCACCACACCACCTTGCCACCCTGTACCCTCATCCTACATCTTATTTTGAACTTATTTAAAATATTACTCCTTACGTGTTTTTAGTATAGTAGTACAATTATACTATCCTATTTTGGCTCTTTCAGTTTCAGTATACTTTCGGTTCTGTTTTGTAAGCAACTACTGTATAAGAATTGATCAAAATATAAAAATACAGTTTCTGCTATAGTTTTATGCTAAATGCTTTTTTAAACTGTATTAATTAAACCCACTTATGTCCTCTCAAAGGTGCTACGATTATTAAAATACAGTATATACTGATGCACAAAATCGAAACAGTCCAAGTTTAACAGCAATAGCTCATTGGGCATATGCATAATGTTATTCACATTTTAAATAGTGAGCAGGTTTGTTAATTGTTTGAGTGGTATTGTTCTTTGGGATAACAAAATAATGAACTCAAGTCATATGATTTCAATTAAAAAAAAAAAAAAAAAACACCAGATGCTCAGTGTTTGGTAAATGAGTTGAGTTAAAATTGCCAAATGAGTTAAGAATCTGTATTATATAGTGTGAAAGATTTCACTTAATTTAAGGTTCGTAGCCCCTTAAAATCAGACCCAGACACAAGAATTTGAAGTTTTTAATAGCACTTCTGTGCTGTTTTATTAATTACAAAAATGAAAGAAATGAAAACCAAAACAAAAACTTAACTCACACATGGAGTACTTACTAAACTTTTTAAATTTCAGTCCCTAACTATCATTGGACGGCTAAGCCATTTACTGATTAGAACAAAACACTTGTAAACATACACAAAATGGTTCACACCGTACCTCTTTCTAAAACCACACAGGAGTCTTCACTGTGACAGCCTCACTTCACACAGACTGGAGACTGTCCAGAAGAAACATTTGTCCTAGTTTAAATGCCTGCCTGCTAATTGCAGGCAGGTGGCATTCATTTATTATTAGAGCCAGGTGTACCCCATCCTGGCTCCCTCCCGTGGCATTCTGGGGAATGTAGTCGTTTGGCCCCTCCTTGACTACATCTTTTCCCCTTCCTCCCCCTGGCCTGTTATAATAGCCATTTGAAAAGACATGATTTTAATTGACGCAAGAACAGCAAAAGACCAGGCGAATCATACCTGATACTAACATTACTATTATTATTATTATTATTATTATTATTATTATTATTATTATTATTATTATTATTATTATTATTATTTTCTAGCAGACGCCCTTATCCAGGGCGACTTACAGTTGTTACAAGATATCACATTATTTTTACATACAATTACATTATTTTTTACACATTATTTTTTTTTACATACAATTACCCATTTATACAGTTGGGTTTTTACTGGAGCAATCTGGAACATAAAAACATAAGAATGTTTACAAACGAGAGGAGGCCATTCAGCCCATCTTGCTCGTTTGGTTGGTAGTAGCTTATTGATCCCATCGCACTTAATAAATGGACTGCAAAGGGTTAAATTAGCAAGGGGGTAATTATTAGCTAATTGAAACAACTGTGCCCACTTAGCCCCTGCAAAAAAAGAAATGGAAACCTTGTAGACAGGGGCGAGTGAGGCTAAGATCTTGCTCATTTGGTTGTTAGTAGCTTATTGATCCCAGAATGTCATCAAGCAGCTTCTTGAAGGATCCCAGGGTGTCAGATTCAACAACATTACTGGGGAGTTGGTTCCAGACCCTCACAATTCTCTGTGTAAAAATGTGCCTCCTATTTTCTGTTCTGAATGCCCCTTTATCTAACCTCTATTTGTGACCCTTGGTCCTTGTTTCTTTTTCAGGTTGAAAAAGACCCCTGGGTCGACATTGTCAATACCTTTTAGAATTTTGAATGCTTGAATCAGATCTCCGCGTAGTCTTCTTTGTTCAAAACAGAACAGAGTCAATTCTTTAGCCTGTCTGCATATGACATGCCTTTTAACGCCGGGATAATTCTGGTTGCTCTTCTTTGCACTCTTTCTAGAGCAGCAATATCCTGTGACCAGAACTGAACACAATATTCTAGATGAGGTCTTACTAATGCATTGTAAAGTTTTAACATTACTACCCTTGATTTAAATTCAACACTTCTCATAATATATCCGAGAATCTTGTTGGCCTTTTTTATAGCTTCCCCACATTGTCTAGATGAAGACATTTCCGAGTCAACATAAACTCCTTGGTCTTTTTCATAGATTCCTTCTTCAATTTCAGTATCTCCCATATGATATTTATAATGCACTTTTTATTGCCTGTGTACAGTACCTTACACTTTTCTCTATTAAATGTCATTTGCCATGTGTCTGCCCAGTTCTGAATGCTGTCTAGATCATTTTTAATGACCTTTGCTGCTGCAACAGTGTTTGCCACTCCTCCTATTTATGTGTCTTCTGCAAATTTAACAAGTATGCTTACTATACCAGGTAAAGGTAAAGTATCTAGGTAAAGTACCTTGCTCAAGGATACAGCAGCATCCCCCACCTGGGATTGAACCCACGACCCTCCGGCCAAGAGTCCAGAGCCCTAACCACTACTCCACACTGCTGCCATACAATATATATGCATACAGTGGGACAAAATGTGTGAGATAAGGAGTGATGCATATATATATATAGCAGCAGCACACCTATGTATATAATGTATGTAGCACGCTAGGAACCTTTTGTTGTCCGCATCCCCATTTCTGCTGGGGACTTATTTTCCAGCGGTACCAGGGCTAGTTGGGATGGGGGAGGGGTCCTTTCATTTAAAGGCAGGCGGCCTGTATGAGCGAAATCGAGTGCTTGGGGATACTACAAGCACTCGATTTCGCCGTTCGTACACAGGCCGCCTGCATCAAGCATCAAGCGAATAGGCACAATTGGAAAGGTGCTGGGGCCCAAGATTCACACAATTCTTGCTTCTAACTTGGCGCCTTTTTTTGATCGCTTTGCTCCACTTTATCGCTGCTCCACTTGAAATGCTCTTTGTATGACTTGAAGTGACTGAGACACACACTGAGACACACACACACACTCTGAGGCACACACATCTACACACACACACACTCTGAGACACACACATAAACTGACATACACACACACTGAGGCACACACTGAGATACACTGACACACACATACGTACACACACTCTGAGACAAACACAGACACACTGAGACACACACATAAACTGACATACACACACTGAGACACACACACAATGACACATACACACACACTGAGAAACACGCACACTGAGACAGAAACACTCTGAGACACACACAGACACACTGAAACACACACATACTGAGACATACACACACACCGAGACACACATACAATGAGAGAAACACACACAACAATACACAGTGTGTGTGTCTCAGTGTGTGAGTGTGTGTCTCAGTCACTTCATGTCATACAAAGAGCATTTCAAGTGGTTTGAACTTGCAACATGACCTTCTTGAAGAGCACACGACCTTAGCCCGCTGCGCCACTGAGCATTTCAAGTGGAGCGATAAAGTGGAGCTGGCGATCATAAAAGGCCAAGTTAGAAGCAAGAATTGTGTGAATCTTGGGCCCCAGCACCTTTCCAATTGTGCCTATTTGCTTGATGCTTGACAAGATTGGCCTATTTGCTTCTCCTAACTTGGACTTTTGTGTTTGATATCACCCCTTTAAACGGCTGTTGCATTTTTCTAACTTGTTTTTTTACATTGACAATGTTTTTGTTATAGATATCACTTCTTTTTTTACTTCGTCAAATAATGAATAAAGTGAGGGAAAGGTATTCGAGAATGTGTATGGTAAATAGACAGACAGACATTACAAGAGAGTAATAAGTAGAGTAATATAAGAAAAATGAGAAATGATTTGAAAGTAAAATAATGGTAGAAGGGACTTTTGGACAGTATTGAAAGTGTAAACATTGTATTCTTATAGTTGCATGAGTGGTGAAAACAATATGTCTATTTTGGTAGGTATTGATATATTGATATTTACCTAGGTACAAAACTACAATGTTATAAATGGTTCAAAAGGTACATATGCTTGTCCGTGCTAAACTGTAGTATACTAAGACATTTTAATGCTGGAAAAAAACATTCTCCTTGATATAGTGGTGTTATGAACTTAGGCTAAGGCATTTGTAAAGCATTAGATCTCTTCATAAAAGGCCATATACATTTTGTTTGCATTTCTTGGCCATGGTTTGACTTCAATAAGTGCATCATTTGCATGCACCATTTTCCAGTAGCACCCACAGCAAGAACAGACACATAGTGTCCTGAAGTAACATCCTGTCCTTGTTGTATGATAATGGAATCTAATTGGTAATTCCTGTTGTCCACAGTAATTGTGTTCTTCTGCACAGCAGTAAACTTAGCATTGTGTCACTTTGTAACGGTCTCGTCTGCTTTGGTTTCCCAAAGCATAAGTTGGACTGCAATCAGTCTCCCTGCTGATTGAATAAGTTCACGTTTCATGATTGGAGAAGTTTTGCATTACCTACATTTGCTACCAGGAATCATTGCCCATTTGTCATTTCTATAAATGAGTTCTTCCAAACACATGGAATCTGTACCAGCAGGTACATGTAGAGGATAAATATACAACACCTCTCGGTTTGATGAGCAGTAGTTACATGTAGTACATAGAATGTCATGACTTATTGTGACTGAAATCATGCGAGATACTTCAGGACAAATTTCGGACAATTTGGTGAGAAACTCTGCAACATGTTGCTGCTCACCTCTATTGAAAGGTTCTCCTAAGACGTGACAAATATCCACAGTAGTTAGAGACGCAGTGGATGGCAAGTGATCCTATTTGTGAACAAAGCTCCTGATCGCCTCTTGTTGACTGTGTTTTAATGAATCCTTCAGAGGTTGCAAGTAATGTTGTTGAAGCTGACACCCTGGGATCCTTCAAGAAGCTGCTTGATGAGATTCTGGGATCAATTAGCTACTAACAACCAAACGAGCAAGATGGGCTGAATGGCCTCCTCTCGTTTGTAAACTTTCTTCTGTTCTTATGAAGAAGGCACTGCAATGTTGCATTTGCATAGCATGAGTTGAAATTGGGCGTGTTCAAGCCTCTGAATGGATGTGTAAGTGCAATGTTCTCTTAGAAGACTGAGGCTTTTGCTGTTCCTGGACATTAATGATGGCTCGGTGAATGAAATGCACATGATCTTTTACCTTGTGTCCCTTGTGCGTGTTAGTCTCCTTCAAGCTTTTAAGCTTTTCAATAAATCCCTCTGAGCCGATGGTACTCTTCAACTGCAGTTTGACATGCGAAGATGCAGGTGGGGTCAAAGTTGATAAGGTGGATACCGCTTAAGAAGTAACTGTGGAAAGTGCAACGAAACTTTGTCCATAGGAGAAAATGGAGTTACCACGGTCCATCAAAACTGTTTTTAGAGTCATCCCCTGACATTTGTGAATGGTGATTGCATGAGCACCAATGACTGGGAACTGTTCTCGAACAATCTAGACTCTATACATGATTTCAAACTTTGAGCATAAATGTTGAAAGGTATGGTGTGACTCCATTGTTAAATTTGATGGTTATGGTTTTGAGCATACTTGTGTTTTCCAGATAGTAGACAAATACATTTATGCACTTAAAAGCTTGCGAATAAAAAGCTGGCAAATAAGCCAAACTTCAGCCTCGTGTTTTACAGTGTAAATGTATGAAAAGAAGACAGACGTAGCCATAATACAGTCAAATTTAATGTCACTTCTGTTAATGTCACACTCTGCTTATTCTCATCAAATTGAAATGTCCCGGCCCGAATATAATGAATGCTGTGACTTTGATGTTTTGTTTTTAAAATGTATTAATGATCAATGCATTGCTGAGTCTGTTACGCTCACGTATCAGGTGGTGTCTGGAATGATCCAAATGCAATTAAAACAGCGGGTGGAGGCGTGAAATAAATATATTTATAACTGCTCTTATGCAATTATTTCAATAGCGATTAATACCCTTTGTGGTCCATTTCAATAAATTAAAAGTAAATCAGCTCATGTTTGCTGTTTAATCTACTATTTGTTAATAATACAAGTAAAACTTCAACGAAAAGTTTGAAGTATCTGGTATTGCCAGGCAGTCTCCCATCCAAGTACAAACCAAACACGCATATTATTATTATTATTATTATTATTATTATTATTATTATTATTATTATTATTATTATTATTATTATTATTTTTAGCAGACACACTTATCCAGGCCAACTTACAATTGTGACATACAATTACCCATTTATACAGTCGGGTTTTTTACTGGACCAATCTAGATAAAGCAGCAATGTGTCCCCCACATGTGATTGAGCTCACAAACGTCCAGTCAAGAACTGCTGTAACCGCTACTCCACAGATGCTGCAAGTGACGGATCACTAGTGTCTCGTTGCATAAGGCCATGGAAAATTCACGATTTCACGTATTTGACTGCCTACCGTGAAAAATGTAAATATTGTTGATTTCTGGCTGAGGTATGAAATCAGATTCCAAAACATGGCAAAAATGGCACGCAGTTTTTTGTCAATTCCACCAAACTGTTGATGCAGCATGAGCAGTTTCTGCATATGGACAGGTTTTTACACAACAAAGACAAACCACGAGTGTTGAAACTGCAACAAGATGCACGATTATTATTATTATTGTTATTTATTTTAGTACAGCAGCAGTGTCTCCCACCTGGGATTGAACAAATAACTAGTTTTCTGCTCATGGGCCAGATAATTTGTGTGTGTGCGTGAGTGTGTGTTTGTGTGTGTGTGATACATTAAAACGCTATTTACATATCACACATCAACAAAATACATTGTTCAAAAATGATGAACGGATTATGAGTGCACGCACATAAAGTATAAAGTCCATTTAAAACATTAAGATTAACGTTAACTAATTGGTGGTGTGCTTTGAGTTGTGAGAGCGACCCAGAAAATGTATTTCGTAAACGATCAAAAGTCAAAACTACACAAGAACAACACTGTCCAATGCGTAATTAATTAAAATAATTACACTTAAAGTCCACAAGAAAGCAAAAAAAGAGACCGGAGACTGCATTACAGAAGAAAATCATAACTTCGTGCTCGGGTCCGTGAATGGCTAGAAATTGCAGTGGGTAACATTAGCTATAAGAAGAATAAGAACGTTTTCAAACGAGAGGAGGCCATTCAGCCCATCTTGCTCGTTTGGTTGTTAGTAGGTTATTGATCCCAGAATCTCATCAAGTAGCTTCTTGAAGGATCCCAGGGTGTCAGCTTCAACAACATTATTGGGGAGTTGGTTCCAGACCCTCACAATTCTCTGTGTAAAAAAGTGCCTCCTATTTTCTGTCCTGAATGCCCCTTTATCTAATCTCCATTTATGACCCCTGGTCCTTGTTTCTTTTTTCAGGTCAAAAAAGTTCCCTGGGTTGACATTGTCTATACCTTTTAGGATTTTGAATGTTTGAATCAGATTGCCGCGTAGTCTTCTTTGTTCAAGACTGAATAGATTCAATTCTTTTAGCCTGTCTGCATACGACATGCCTTTTAAACCCGGGATAATTCTGGTCGCTCTTCTTTGCACTCTTTCTAACATTAGCTAATATATTATTATTATTTATTTCTTAGCCGACGCCCTTATCCATGGCGACTTACAATTGTTAATGTAATTGTAATCGCTCTAACTAGAGGAATAAATTATGCAAGGAGAAGTACAGAAGCCAGCCTACCTTATCAGCTTCAGGTGATCTCTCTGGAACAAAGAACGATTGAATAGCCTGATTGGTTCATCTTGTTAGTTATGAGCATGGCCTTCTCCCGCTTCATGCTGTCTAAGGTCACAAACTCCGCCGTGAGAGATCGAAAATTATTTTCTGCACACTGTGCATCGGGTTTTGAAAATATTGTCATGAACTTTGTTCACCCATGTAAAATCCCTCTCCCATTCGTCTCGAATTTGCCATCATGTGCGAAATCGGTCAGCTAGGTTATATGTTTCATAGCTACATAGGTGACAGCGGCACACACCACCCAGTAGGATTTAGAACTGCCTCGCGCCAGTCGATGCTTTTCGCGCAGTATGTGTAAAGTGAATAATTGTTAATCAAATGAACTACACCTCCCATAATTACCTGATAACTCTGAGATGGATCCGGTTCCAGTAGTACGTTGGTGCTTCACCAGAGACGGAGATCTCTGACTTATCATGCTTGAAAAATACATTTGGTTCAGTAGTGCAAAATACGGAACAAATTGTGTTCTGTATCAATTTGAAACGGAACGCAACATTTATTTACCAATACGGGACGATTCCGTATTATACGGAACGGGTGGCAACCTTGGCAAATGAGAGGTACCTGGAATGCCACTGAAGAACAGAGGCAACTGATTACTGCTGGGAATGGATACATCCGAATGGAAATGTTTTCTATAAAGGATGGACAAGACAAATCATCATCTGATTCTGTTCATAGTGAACTGGGTTACTGTTTACTGTCAGTTCACTTGAATGCCTTTTGAAATGTATTGTTTATCCTATTCGCTTACAAGCAATGTTTTAATGACACAGGGTGGGGTTTCAGCAGAATGTACATGCTGTTTTAAAGGTGTATGTATTTAATGAGTGATCCCAAGATCCTTGCTGTGTCACAAGAGCTATTCACCATATATGTATGTATTGTAAGCAGTTTAAAAATTACCAGAATAAAGCTATTATGTGTAGATTTTGTACATGCAAACTTTTCATACAAATTTAAAATGGTATAAAGAGAAAGACTGGTTTAATCATTGTATTTTATTTATTTTCAAACAAAGAAAACTCCAACAGAAAGTTGTCAGTTATTCTGTTTACTCAACAGTTGATTCAAATATTTGAGTCACTGACTATCTGTTCTGCATTTATGTGACTTTCTTGTTGTTACTTTGTTGTCCCACCAGCAGCTGCAAGATTAACGTCATAGCAGAGCATAGACTGCAACTCCCAGAGTGGATTACAAAACAATTTTGAATGATCCAGGTCAAGTCGTGGTGAGAGAGAGAGGCCACTTTATTATTATTTTTTTTTCATTGCAAGCACTGGATACAGGTGATTATGGCAGAATAGATAGGTAAATGCATATTATAATCAACTTTGTAAATTTATATAAATTCTCAATTAAATACTACAAATCATAGCATGCTCCTACTACTCGTGCAGAATGGTTTACATATTCACAAACTTGATTTGAATTTATATATATATATATATGATATTGATAAAACAGAATACTAAATATGACACGTATTTTTCTTCAATAAAGCATTCATCTGAATTGCAATTTACACTACAGATCTAAATCATTAAACATCTTTGTAAGTACAAATACAGTATACATGATTATATCTTCTGACCACTTTAATCCGATGACCATTTGAAAAACATTGATTTCTATCATTGTGACATTATTAGTATTTTGTAAAACAGAAACAGTGCTAATAACAGTTTGAGTAGTCAATTAGTTTTGCTTTGGGGAAAATCAGCCTGTCAATACACTGCATTTGACAATGCTGACGTTCTGAAATAACATATTAAGCAAATAAATGATTAAGATTTTGCTGAAGTCAAATCACCATTCATCCATATTTCATTAAACAAATGTATATTGAGATACATGATTAACGAAAGAACTAAGCACCATTAAACTGAAATCTAATTTAAAGAAATCAATCCACCATTATACAATGCTGCAGTAGCATGTTCTATCTGAGTTCAAGTAATGATCATACAGTGCTAAAGACATGCTGTATACAGTTATAAGGGAATATTAATTTAAAGAAATCAATCCACCATTATACAATGCTGCAGTAGCATGTTCTATCTGAGTTCAAGTAATGATCATAGACAGTGCTAAAGACATGCTGTATACAGTTATAAGGGAATATTAATCACATAATCATTCCCTTTTCTGTGAAGAAATCTCTATTTTTTCTTCTTTGTACTCAGTTTGCAAGGACAGCCCTGATTGGCACCTATACTCTCCATATTCAATCACACTGTGCTTGCCCTGAGTTAAAGTCAGCTTGACTGGCAGCTTTACATCAACTTCTTTCCTGATCACAGACACAGAGAGCTTGGTGTGCGGACGGATTGTCGCTGGCAGGGTGATGTTCACCTTCTTTGTCTCAGTGTGTGATTCAGATTTCCCCTTTTCAACTGTAAAGGTGTTGCTGACAGACAAAGTGAATTCGTTCTTCACTTTGAACACATCTACAGAGAAAGTTGCCCCTGCACTAATTGTTGTAGAATTATTAAAACTGAAGTTCTCAGTGATAGTAGCTGCATACTCCTTGCTGAGTGATGTGGAGAAGGTTTGCTCATGGTCAGTTGGGTTCAGACCACAGATAGAATCGATGATGAAGGACTTCACCTTCTCTTCCTTCTTCTCCCAGAAGACCTCCGCAGTTACAGTCCCCTTGCCAGGCTTCAGAGGGCGCAGGTGGGACACACGGTCATGGAATGACAGTACACCATAGTCAGGAACACGCTCGCCATCCCGGGCCGTGATGTATCTGCCTCCTCTGTCTGAGTGCTCATATAGAAGCCAAGCACCTTTTTGCACAATGTGGGAGGATGCCATGTCATTGAAGGAACCATAGCACAGATTTGCCTCGCAGGTGAGGACTATTTCTTTTCCTTTGTAGTTTGGGTGTTCATACAGAGTGATCTTAGGGTCGTGCAGGTCCTCTGTGATGAGCCTCAGTGAAGAAACAGTATCATGCTTACTGACATTGCTGTATTCTCCTTCCTCATAGACCCACTCCAACCCCTTGTAGTAGAGGTGTTCGTATAATACCCAGGGTTGCCCGATCACTTTCACTGAGGATATGCAGTTGTCAAAGTTTTTTTGGACCAGGTTTTGAATGTCATCGGTGAATTCCATGCTAAGACCGCGGAAATCAGGGTGCTCATAGACAATGATCTTGTTCATGGTGACTGCTGAAGGCTGTGTCTTTGAGGGTTTATATCTCAGAGAAAGTGTGAGCTGAGTGAAGGAAAGAGAACCTTTTATACAGTCAACTTCCTGAACTAGGGGAGGGAGGAGTGTATGGAAGTGTTGTGCAAGAGAATTATCTTAACAGTCATTCCATGTCAATTAAACTGTCACATGGGTTGATGGCAAAAGTTTTTTTGCAATTTTCAAATTGGGCAACACCTTGGTAAATCGGACTGCTGAGGTGGGAAGCTGTGGGAAACAGTAAATGTGTATTCATCTTTATAATGCTTTTTATTGTAACTAATGCAGCTATTTTGTCAGATAAAGCATAATAATAATGTTAATTTAGTGGAAAGAGTGATCCCATGATCCTTGCTGTCTCACTAGAGCTATTCACTGTTTACTATGTATTTTGTGTATGTATTTTAATCAGCAGAATAAAGCCACTACATTTCATTTTTTAAACGTAACTTCATACAAATTTAAAATGGTTAAAAGAAAAAGACTGGTTTAATCATTGTATTTTTTTGTCAGTTACTCTGTTTACTCAACAGTTGATAAAGGTGATTATGGCAGAATAGATAGTTAAGGCATCTTGTGTTATATTTTAAATGCATATTATAATCAACTTTGTAAATGGATATAAATTCTCAATAAAATACTACAAATCATAACATATATATGAAAATTCAGTGGTCATGTAAACTATATTTGTACTTTCAAAGATATTAAATGATTTGGATTGAATGTTTACTACAAATAAAACATATTGTGTAAATTGCAATTCAGACTAATGGTTTTTGGAAGAAAAATACAAGTAATATTTAGTATTCTGACCCCTTTTCGATATGTGTTTCTGTTCCCAACCATACACGGAATATCTGTCTGCCAAACTCATACAAGCAGTTCCCAACCAGACCTCTCCTCTCATCTCCTCCCCGTCATCCATCCCTATCTCTTACTAAGCAGCCCTCGAAGGCCCCCCGTGAAAGTCTCTTCATGAATTCAAATAGATAGGACTAAATAACAATGAATAGAAAAACTAAACAAAACAAAGACCCCAAACTATATGTTTCTCTATAGCTGGATTGCAGCAGTTAAAGGCTTAACAGCTATTAATTAAAGGTTTAAAGAAATGGAGAAAGATGGAAAATAAAAACACAAAACAGGGTCTTGCTAATGTTTAAATCTGTGTTTGCGTGCAATGTGTGGAACTGTTGGTGCTTACAGAATGTAACCAGTACATTTGAGTCCTTATCCAAAGTATGTGTTTCTTCTTTTTATTAATAATGTTAATGTTTGTTTTTTTGGTTGTGTATAAGAATATACAAAATCTGAATGGTTGGAGAGATTTTTCAAGTTCCATATACAATTGTAAAAATATAAAGTGTTATTGAAATCTCCAACTTTGTATATGCTAAATTGATTTCAAAAGTCTAATAAAGCAAATTATTAGTTCAGTTGAGGTTTCAATGAAATAATTCAGAGCAGCTCCTCAGTTGGAACAAAAACCAGCAGAGACACAGACAGACAGCAGGGGGTACCCAGGACCAGGGTTGAGAACCACTGATGTACACAGCAGAGCTGCTATACTGGCTGTGGTTAACACTGTATAGCAGCTCTGCTGTGCGCAACACTGTACAGCAGCTCTGCTGTGCGCAACACTGTACAGCAGCTCTGCTGTGCGCAACACTGTACAGCAGCTCTGCTGTGCGCAACACTGTACAGCAGCTCTGCTGTGCGCAACACTGTACAGCAGCTCTGCTGTGCGCAACACTGTACAGCAGCTCTGCTGTGCGCAACACTGTACAGCAGCTCTGCTGTGCGCAACACTGTACAGCAGCTCTGCTGTGCACAACACTGTACAGCAGCTCTGCTGTGCACAACACTGTACAGCAGCTCTGCTGTGCACAACACTGTATAGCAGCTCTGCTGTGCACAACACTGTACAGCAGCTCTGCTGTGCACCACACTGTACAGCAGCTCTGCTGTGCACAACACTGTGTAGCAGCTCTGCTGTGCACAACACTGTATAGCAGCTCTGCACAACACTGTACAGCAGCTCTGCTGTGCACCACACTGTACAGCAGCTCTGCTGTGCACAGCACTGTACAGCAGCTCTGCTGTGCACAGCACTGTACAGCAGCTCTGCTGTGCACAACACTGTATAGCAGCTCTGCACAACACTGTACAGCAGCTCTGCTGTGCACCACACTGTACAGCAGCTCTGCTGTGCACAGCACTGTACAGCA
Organism: Acipenser oxyrinchus oxyrinchus; assembly: GCA_030684275.1. Classification (NCBI taxonomy): domain Eukaryota; kingdom Metazoa; phylum Chordata; class Actinopteri; order Acipenseriformes; family Acipenseridae; genus Acipenser; species Acipenser oxyrinchus. The sequence goes on along the minus strand of CM060304.1, from coordinate 139,134 downwards.
GCTCTGCTGTGCACAACACTGTGTAGCAGCTCTGCTGTGCACAGCACTGTACAGCAGCTCTGTTGGTATTTATATTGTACCCTTAAAAAGAAATATGCACCAGTCCGTTCTCTTCTTTCGATTGCAACTTTGTTTTGCCACAGTCCCAGTTAGAATCTTTACAATAAAGCAAGCTGTATCTCTTTACATTCAAACGATGTTCTGATTTGTACTCAGCAGCAGGTAGGTTGCAGCAATGTGTGGAAAAGCATCTTTCTTTCTTGTGGTAGCATGATAACACATGCATACACTCTCTGTTTCTACTTTCTCAACTCGGCTTCTGTGACCTTCCACACTTACTTCCATTGATGAATGTCTTAAAGGCACAGTGCTCCAGTCTCTATCTTACTCTAGTAAATGTAAACAAACTGGAAATTCAATAAAGATTGCACAAAAGTTGTAACTACTTTAACATTAACTTTTAGTTTCTAGTATCTACTTCTGATCTCCAAATCAAACCCAGTTCCTGTAGGGCCAATGCTGCAGTGTCTCTGCTGGTTTTCATTCCAACTTCTCAATTACTTCATTGATCTAATTATTATTATTTACTCAATTTGAAGCTTTTTTGCAAGGAATTCTACAGTTAATGATTTCAAATGTGCCCTGCTTGATCCAAGTAGGTTCAGTTTCTATACAATCAGCACCCCTGTGACAGGGTCACACTTCTTCAGGCCATGGACGGTGCCTGTCAAGGCTGGATACGTCACAGCAGGCTTTCTTTTTCCCTCATTGCATTGCCAGAGAGAACATCTGCTGTGGTGTTGATGTATAATGTAGACAGACAGAAATGAGAGAAATGGTGGTGATGATGCTGAATGAGGTTAACACTGTACATTCTTCATCTTGTTATTTATTTCTTATATTGTATATCTAAATACAAAAAGAGGAATAAACAAATATGAACACAAAATAATAATAGTATTGATAGTTTTGCAAGCAATCCTTTGATGTATTGCCTTCAGTATGTTTAAAAAGAAGTATAAATTAGTGTAATGTGTATGAATGGATTTGACCCATATGATGAGTTTTGCAAATGTGCAACGTGTTTTGGTATTTGTGTTCACTGTTTTGACCGTTGTATTTGGAGTAAAATTGTGCTTCAGCAACTGAGAAATACTGTAAGTCAGCTGCAATGTGTGTCTAAAGCTTCAAAAACATGGAATGAAACTTGTAACTATTTTATCTTCCAAAAGTATTGATTCAAAGTGCAATGTCAGAGTTTGGCAGTGTCCTTGTAGGTGGGAGTGTTTCGGAGCCAATGCAATGCAATTGGATGAGGGCAGTAGAGAGGGTGCTGTTCCTTAAGGCCAGGTTATTGCCTTCATAACCTAATTATATACTGACACCTAGTGGCTTAATCCTTCATTTACAATTCCACAGTGTTCAACACCTCACTGATATAGTGGCTATATAATAACAGCTTGTTAGTTTTATTCAGTGTTTGATTTGTTAAAACGCAGTGAGGTTTGTACAGTATTAATATCGGTGGAGAAGTTTATTTATTTATTTATTTATATTTATATAGCGCCTTTAACCAAGGCGCTTTACAATTATTAAACTAAGCGGTACAATCAAGAGAAATGGCGGAAGGAAGAAGGTACGTTTATTGGGCAAGGGTGAGGAAATAAAGAGTGGTGCTACTGTGAGAACAGAGGCTAGGGCAGGGTTGGGCAAACAAGCAGGGTCCTGACTGGGGGTTAGGGGCTAGGGGACGCAGTGGGATAGGCTAGGGTGAAAAGATGTGTTTTAAGGGAGGAGCGAAAACTGCGTAGTGTAGGTGACTGTTTTATATGGAGTGGGAGTTTATTCCAATGAAGGGGAGCCAGAAGGGAGAAGGAACGGAAACGGGATTGGGCACAGGGCGAAGGTGGAACCGAGAGGGACAAGAGTTTGAGAGCGTAAGGGAAGGGGGGGAACATAGTACGTGATAAGTGCAGCCAGGTAGGGTGGGGCGAGACCATGGAGGGATTTATAGACTAGAGTAAGGAATTTAAATAAGCAGCGATAGTAAACAGGGAGCCAGTGTAGCTGAAGGAGAAGAGGGGAGGTATGAGAGGAGCGGCGGAGGTTGAAAATGATACGGGCAGGGGCGTTTTGAATTTGCTGTAGTGGTGTGAAGGCCAATGAGGAGGTAGTTGCAGTAATCGAGGCGGGTGAAAATGAAACCATGAACCATAAGTTTAGCGGCAGAGAAAGAGATGGAGGGGCGTATTTTGCGGATGTTAAATAGGTGGAATCGACAGGTGCGTGTAGTGGCCGAGATATGATCAGCAAGGGAAAGGGTAGCGTCAAAGATGACGCCGAGGTTGCGAGCAGAGTTAACCGGAATGAGGGACAGGGGAGGAAATGAAATGGTGGGGGTGGGAGGGGGAGAAGAAGGGAGGGGAAGAAAAGGATTTCAGTTTTGAAGGGTTAATGAGGAGGTAATGGCGTGCCATCCAAGATTGGCTAGCAGTCAGGCAAGCAGTTAATACGGGTAGAAAGATCAGGGGTGAAGGAAGGAAAAGAAAAGAAAATCTGGGTGTCATCAGCAAAGTTTATATAAATGCCTCAATTGCTTTATTAGTGGAGCCTGCCCCCCTCCTGTCACTGATCCCAATGCTGCTCCTGCTGCTGCTCCCAGTGCAGCTCCTATAGCCAGCCCTGCTGCTGCTGCTGCAGCTGAACCCAGGACTGCTCCAGACCCTGCCCCTATCCCTGCCCCCACACATCCTCCAATCACTGCTGCTCTCAGACACTCCTTTCCAGTCACATCTTTCTTCTTCTCTCCTTCACCTCCAGACACTGGAAAAAACCACGTCGGAGAACCATGCCAACACCTTACATGGTCCCTCCCACTGGCTATCCAGTTTGGGGCTCCTCCCTTTCTTTCTCTTAGGGCAGTGCACCCACACGAGCTCCACTGGCTCAAAGTCCCGTCCCTGACTCCGGACGTTGTTATACGCCCTCTTCTGCCGCATGCCAGCCCCCTCGAGATGGTCCCTCACAAACCGGTGAACCCCGTCGAGCCGGTCCTGGAGCTGCTGGACGTACTCCGGCCCTGCTGGTGAGCACGGTTCCTCTCCTGGGGGTCGTCCAAATACGAGGTCCACTGGGGTCCGCAGCTCAATTCCCAGCATGACCAGAGCCGGGGTGCACCCCGTGGACTCCTATACAGCCGACCGATAGGCGAGGAGGGCCAAGGGTAGGTACTGGTCCCAGTCCCGCTGATCCCGACTGGTCCACAGTGCAAGCTGGATGGCTAGCGTCCGGTTGAACCACTCAACCATGCCATCGCTCTGTGGGTGAAGAGGGGTGGTGCGGGTCTTGTAGATCCCCAGCCTCTTTCATAGCTCCCCGAACACCTGCGACTTGAAGTTGCGGCCTTGGTTGCTATGCAGCTCTTCAGGCATCCCGATTCGGCAGAACATGCCCTCCAGCAAGGCAGTAGCGACGGTGGTTGCACACTGGTCCGACAAGGCGTAGGTCTCGGGCCACTTGGAAGAGTAGTCCATGGCAACCAGGACAAACTTGTTTCCCCGCGGTGGACTTGGGAAAGCGGCACAACATGTCGATAGTCACCCGTTCCATTGGCGCACCCACTTGATACCGCTGGAGAGGGCCGTTTGCAGGCCCTTCCGGGCAGTGCAGGCATCGCACCTCAGGATGTACTTCTCCGGCAGTGGCCCCAATAGCAGAAAGCCCTCAGCCTTTGCAAGGTCTATGTCACCCCGAAGTGTCCCGCTGCCGGTGCCCTGTCCACAGCCTGCAACACCCGCTCCCTCAAGATGGCAGGAACCACCAACTGCCAGCAGTCCACAGTTGATGCCGGGTGGCGCCACAGATGGCAGAGGGTCCCGAAAGGGGTGCCACCTCCTCAAATGCCAGCCGCTGCCCCTCAATCAGTCTGGCCATGATGGTGCCCAGTTCCGGGTCAGCTGCCTGCAGCTGTCGCAGTTCGTCGGCTGGTACTTCCTGCAGTGGCCCCTGGACCGCAACGACAACATTGGCTCGCTCCGGGGTCACCTTGATGGCCTCTCTCTCTTCAAGGCGGGTGCAGTGCCGACACTGTTATTACTCACAGGGGCGGCGGATAGAGCGTCCGCATTTCGCGTGCTGCTCCCAGCCCGGTGTGTGAACTGAAACTGGTACTCCTGCATGGCCTCGATCCACTGGGCGGTAATTATGATTTAACTTGGTTTTTATGCACATTGTACTGGTTTTACTCAAAGTGATTCCTGTTCAGGTGTTTATGAATGGGAATAATGCGACATGCACTTCTTTCTTGTTTGACCAAGACAGAACTATTTCTAAAATATTCAATTATACAAAGGTGCCTAATAATTTAAAGGTTTGATAAAAAACGTCTTAGTTTTTGCAATTTATTTTATTTACGAAGTGTTTTGATTTTTTTTTTTATTTTCACTCAGTGCATATTCTATGATTTCCATTTTTCACAATATTTATTAAAATGAATAAAGGACAGTTTAGGTTTATTTGTTACAGGTTTAAACATGTTTTTAATTTTACATTTTCCCAAGGAGTGTTTTAATAGTGGGTTGCAGTGCCTAATGCAGCTGAACAGGTGGACCTCGGGTAAAAACGTTTGTGAAGCCCTGGGCTAGTGTACACCACCAAGACCATTGGTTGGTTTCACAGACCCTAATCTTGAAATATTTTAACAAGGGTTACATTAGGCAGCCCATGATTCGTGCTAATCAGGATCTGTGAAATCAGCCATTTCAGTGTTCTTTGAACTGCAGTAGCCACTAAAGCGACGCATGGTCTATCCGCATGGTGAACTGCCGTCCATGTAGGTACGGTCGGAAGTGGCGGACGGCCATGACGCCGGCAAGTAGCTCCCGACGGGTGATACAGTAGTTCTCTGTCCTGCTGAGTATCTGACTACCTGTTCCCCTTCAGGGCCTCTCTGGGACAGGACAGCCCCAATTCCCATATCACTGGAGTCAGTGTCCAGTGTGGTTTGGTGAAGTGGTCCAGCGATGTCCGCAAACCGCTTCACGACCCGTGGGTAGTAAGAGGCAAGGCCTTAGAACAGGTGGAGCTGGTGGACAGAGGTCGGGGTGGGCCAGTTGTGCATGGCGTCCACCATAGTGGGGTCAGTGGCAAACCCGTCAGCCCCCACTACGTGGCCCAGGAAACGTATCTCTTGCCTCATCAGGTGGCACTTCCCGGAGTGCAGTTTAAATCCAGCGGCACTGATCCAGTCCAGCACCTCCCGCAGGTGGTCCAGGCCCTTGCTGAACTCCATGGAGTGCACCAGCAGGTCGTCCAGGTAGACCACGCAGTCAGACCGGCCACCCCTTGCAGTACCCTCTCCATCAACCTCTCGAAGGTCACTGGGGCATTGCATAGCCTGAAGGGCTTCACCTGAAACTGCCAGAGGCCTTGTCCTATGGTAAATGCTGTCTTAAGAACATAAGAAAGTTTACAAACGAGAGGAGGCCATTCAGCCCATCTTGCTCGTTTTGGTTGTTAGTAGTTTATTGATCCCAGAATCTCATCAAGCAGCTTATTGAAGGATCCCAGGGTGTCAGCTTCAACAACATTACTGGGGAGTTGGTTCCAAACTCTCACAATTCTCTGTGTAAAAAAGTGCCCCCTATTTTCTGTTCTGAATGCCCCTTTATCTAATCTCCATTTGTGACCCCTGGTCCTTGTTTCTTTTTTCAGGTCAAAGAAGTCATCTGGGTCGACATTGTCTATACCTTTTAGGATTTTGAATGTTTGAATCAGATCGCCGGGTAGCCTTCTTTGTTCAAGACTGAATAGATTCAATTCTTTTAGCCTGTCTGCATACGACATGCTTTTTAAACCTGGGATAATTCTGGTTGCTCTTCTTTGCACTCTTTCTAGAGCAGCAATATCCTTCTTGTAACAAGGTAACTAGAACTGAACACAATATTCTAGGTGAGGTCTTACTAATGCATTGTAAAGTTTTAACATTACTTCCCTTGATTTAAATTCAACACTTCTCACAATATATCCAAGCATCTTGTTTTTTTATAGCTTCCCCACATTGTCTAGATGAAGACATTTCTGAGTCAACATAAACTCCTAGGTCTTTTTCATAGTTCCCTTCTTCAATTTCAGTATCTCCCATATGATATTTATAATTTTTATTGCCTGCATGCAATACTTTACAATTTTCTCTATTAAATTTCATTTGCCATGTGTTTGCCCAGTTCTGAATGCTGTCTAGATCATTTTGAATGACCTTTGCTGCTGCAACAGTGTTTGCCACTCCTCATATTTTTGTGTCGTCTGCAAATTTAACAAGGTTGCTTACTATAACAGAATCTAAATCATTAATGTAGATTAGGAATAGCAGAGGACCTAATACTGATCCTTGTGGTACACCACTGGTTACCTCGCTCCATTTTGAGGTTTCTCCTCTAATCAGTACTTTCTGTTTTCTACCTGTTAACCACTCCCTAATCCATGTGCATGCATTTCCTTGAATCCCTACTGCGTTCAGTTTGAGAATTAATCTTTTATGTGGTACTTTGTCAAAAGCTTTCTGGAAATCTAAATAAACCATGTTGTATGCTTTGCAATTATCCATTTTCAATGTTGCATCCTCAAAAAAGTCAAGCAGGTTAGTTAGACACGATCTCCCTTTCCTAAAACCATGCTGACTGTCTCCAAGGATATTGTTACCATATAGGTAATTTTCCATTTTGGATCTTATTATAGTTTCCGTAAGTTTACATATAATAGAAGTCAGGCTTATTGGTCTGTAGTTACCTGGTTCGGTTTTGTCTCCCTTTTTGTGAATCGGTATTACATTTGCAATTTTCCAGTCTGTCGGTACAACCCCTGTGTCAAGAGACTGTTGCATGATCTTGGTTAGCGGTTTGTAAATAACTTCTTTCATTTCTTTGAGTACTATTGCGAGGCTCTCATGCAGCCCAGGAGATTTGTTTATTTTAAGAGCTCCAAGTCCCTTTAACACTTCTGCCTCTGTCATGCTAAAGTTATTTAAAACTGGATAGGAACAGGTCGACATGCGGAGCATGTTGTCCGTGTCCTCCTTTGTAAAAACCTGTGAAAAGTAATCATTTAATATATTTGCTATTTTTTTTCTTCATCTATGATTTTGTCATTTGTGTCTCTTAGACATTTAACCTCCTCTTTGAATGTTCTCTTGCTATTATAATATTGGAAAAAAATATTTTGGAATTGGTTTTAGCACCCTTAGCAATACTGATTTCTATCTCTCTCTTGGCATTTCTAACTTCCTTTTTGACTTGTGTTTGCAGTTCCAAGTACTCTTTCTGTGTACTTTGTTTTTGGTCCTTTTTAAACGCTCTGTAAAAGTGCCTTTTTTCGCTGAATATTTTTTTTAATTGATCTACTAAACCATTTAGGCCATTTTGTTTTAGGTTTAGATTGGTCTACTTGTGGGATGTAATTGTTTTGCGCCTCTAGTACCTCATTTTTAAAAAACAGCCATCCTTTTTCTGTGGATGTTTTCTCTATTTTACTCCAATCTACTTCTGTTAGTCTCTGTTTCATCCCTTCACAGTTTGCTTTTCTAAAATTGCAAACCTTAGCTTTAGTCATTACTTTTCGGGTTTTAAAAAACACTTCAAATGAGACCATGTTGTGGTCTGAGTTTGCCAATGGCTCTCTGACCTCTGCTTTAGTTATTCTGTCTTCATTATTTGAAAAGACGAAATCAAGGCATGCCTCCCCTCTAGTCGGTACCTTGACAAATTGCGTTAGGAAGCAGTCATTTGTCATTTTCACCATTTCAATTTCGTCCGTTGTGCTCCCCACCAGGTTCTCCCATTTTATATGGGGGAAGTTGAAATCCCCCATTAGTATGGCTTCTCCTTTTCTACACGAATTTCCAATGTCATTGTATAACAGATTATTTTGCTCAGCATCTGAATTTGGCAGTCTATAGCATGCTCCTATTATTATGCCCTTTTGAATTTGTGTCCATTATTCTGACCCATATTGATTCTGCATTGTTTTCTTTGTCCTGATTTAACAAATGTGCTTCAAGACTATTTCTTATGTATAGCGCTACCCCTCCGCCTCTTCTGTCCTGCCTGTCTTTCCTATACAGTGTGTACACACTAATATTATATTCGTCTCCATCACTCTAAGACAACCAAGTTTCTGTAACACCTATCACATCGTAGTTACTTGTTAGTGCAGTAGCTTCAATTTCTAACATTTTGTTTCTGAGACTTCTAGCATTAAGATAAATACATTTAATAGTTGTCTTACCTGAGTTGTTGCCTTTGTTTTGATGTGGTCTCCCTTCTGTTTTTTGTTTTCTCCCCCCTCCCTTTCTAGTTTAAATGCTTCTGGACCTCCTCAAGGATTCTTTCTCCGGGTAGATTGGTTCCCTTTCTGTTTAAGTGCAGTCCGTCCCGCCTATATAGATAGTCCTTGTTGTAGAATGTGCTCCAATGTTCAAAAAAGGTGAAGCCTTCCTGTGTGCACGATTTCAGCCATGCATTTTGATTTTGTATTTCCAGCTGTCCATATGGTCCTTTGCAAGGTGCCGGCAGTATCACACACGCGACCTGCCAGTATCCACTCCGCAGATCCAGTGAGCTGAACCACCGGAAGCCAGCAACCTCATCCAGCACCTCGTCAATCCTCAGGTGGGGGTATGTGTCCTTGCGGATGACCGCGTTGCGCCAGCGGTAGTCCACGCAGAGGCGCAGGCTGCCATCCTTCTCGCTCAAGACGACTGGGGCAACCCATGGGCTTTCTGAGCACTCAATTACCCCATTGGCGGCCCTCCCTGATGAGGGCCTCAGTTTTGTCTCGCTTGGCCAGGGGCAGACGGCAGGCTCTCTCATGGCTGGGCCTGACGTCCCCTGTGTTGATGTGTTGTTGGACTAGTTTGGTGCAGGTACAGTCCTTTGCTTTGACAGGGGAGATGTTTAGGAGGTGTGACAAAGAGCGAATGAATCTGAATCAACAATCTTCCTCTCGACCTGTGAGAGCACTGTACAGCAGGAATTGCGTGCCCCGTACTGAATGTTTCGGCATTTCATTCCGGGGGCAGTCGGAAGCTGGCCATTCAGGAAAGGGAGGGCGTCACGGTACCAGGAGTCCCCGCCCTAGTACGGTAAGCAAAGTTTCATTCATGAATTGGAGGAGACGTGATTGAACTAGCTATCGGAGGGGGCGGGGCTGAGGGTACTTTAGGGGGACGTGACGCCATAATCGGTTCCTTTGTTGTGGTTGATGGGAGGAAACGAGCACTGTTTTGAAGGAGAGCTAAGTGTTCTGTTTGTTTTGCGACAGTGTGTGTTTTGCCTTTGTCAGACGGATTTAGCACGGATCTGGGAGCTGCAGCCTGAGGCCAGCGATTCACCCGGACTTCACCGCACCTGCACTTAACCGGCATCACGATATCCAGCACCGCACCTGCACCCGAGCACGCACTGGCCGGAGACGTGTCTGTGTTTGTGTTGTGTTTGTGTTTTTGGAATTATTATTTCGGGACTGCAACCCCTTGTTTTGGCGCTGGCAATACCCATTGCTGGGTAGAGCCAGCGTTATTATTTAAACCCGTTTGGCGCTGGCAATACCCATTGCTGGGTAGAGCCAGTTTTATCATTTAAATACTGGTCAAGGAAAATAAATAACTTGTACCGTGAACTTTGTGTTTGTCTTTGTCTGGAGCACCTGCATCACCCTTTCACTACGCACTGCAACACACACGTTCACAGGAGGACATAAAGGTGTTTCGGATTCCTGTAAGTGGATCGTTCGTGCACGGATACAATGGCAGTTTCAGGTGAGTGTGGAGGGGTGGGGTGGGGTTGCGGGCCAGCGTTCCCCTCTCTAAGCCGACCCGGACTCTTCTGGGCCAGTGAATTCAGCGGGGCTCGCTAGTTGTGGACACCACGTCTGCAGGTGTCCGGGCTGGTTGCAATGCCAGCACAAACGGCGGTCGGGGTAGGTGGTGTACGGCCGAGCTTGATAACGCCTGATGGGGCTGGGGGCTTCTCCCAGGTCAGTGGTCACTGCTGCTACGTAGTCCCGCGGGGCAACACGGGTGGTCTCCAGGATCTGCTCCATGCAGCAGCCTTCAGCGATGGCCTCTTAAAGTGACCTTGGCTCCTTCAGTAACAGGTGTTCCCTCAGAGCAGAAGGGGTCACGGCCCCTATGAACGATCTCCATCGCGGCTTGGTCTCAGCAGAAAAGTGGCCAGTCGGGGTACGGTCGTTCGCACAGGGCTTTGATGTCGTTCCCAAGCGCCCCCAGGGACTCTCCGGGGTGCTTGCGTCTCTCTCTCTCAGCTTGGTTGATTACACCGCTTGGTAGGGGGTCAGCCCATCCTGTTGATCCAGTACGGCAGCCAGTGCCACTGCATTGGTCCTCTCATGCTGGGGTAGGGCAAGCACACAGTTGCGGGCCTCGCCCCCCAGTGCTGCAACAAGCTGGGCTCCTTTCTCCTGTTCCGTGCACCCATTAGCCTCTCCGATAGCCTCAAACACGCAATAGAATGCCTGCCAATTATCTGTGGCATCGGACTTCACGACTTCAAACAGGGCAGCCCAGGGAGCCCAGGGACCCTCCAGGCTGCGGTTGTGGGGCTGTAGTGTCCCAGCTCGGGCCTGTGACTACATCGCCCTCTTTCTGGACGGAGGCCTCACCGATAGGTCGGCATGGGCCTTGGCCTCTGGGCTGGGCATGGAAAGGCCTGTGGCTGTTACCGCGGCTGGCGGCCTCCCCGGGCTCGCGCCAGGCCCCTTGCCGTTGTTGACATCCTTCGGGTCGGTCTCGCTCGTCAAGCAAGTCCCCAGATTCGCCCGCACATCCCTCCACATCACATCCTCTCTACCTAGGCCAGCTTCACCCTTCCTGGCTTCCCTTACTGCCGTGTCCCGTCTCACCCCGTCCCCGACTCGCCACTTCGGCCTCCCTTCCATTCCTCCAATGGCCACCTCCAACTCGGCTTCTTTTACTGCCAGACCAGACATAATTGCATCTAAATCTGACCGGGCCTCTGCCCACTGAGCCCGAATGGCTCCATTGTTCTCTGGTAAGGTCCAAGTCCCTGTAACTGCGCTCACTGCCTTTGGAACTGCAGTCGCTGAGGTCGTCATGGGAACGGTCTGCCATTTTTTGTTTTGCTTCACGAGGTCCCCATGATGTGTCAGCCATCTTGTGTGTACCAGGCCGTCCTCATGGCACGTCAGCCATCTTGTGTGTTGCCGTCTGCACCTGCCTCCTCTCTGAACCCTCTGTCTTCCATGTCTCAAGCCAGGTTGGCTCGCGCTTCACTGTGGCTTCTTTTGGGTGGTCCCATCACCATCACCAGTCCTCGGTGCGATCGTATCTAGATAAGGTCACTTCTGACACCAGTGTAACGTTTTCGTGTTCCGTCCTTATGGACTCAGACAGAGGCAGTGATTGTAGTGAATGGGTGGTGGTCAGCCCGTATTTATTTAGAATAAGGATAGAGGGGTGAAAGAGCACAGGGTAGGCAGAAGTATGGGGGGGGGGAAGGGTCAATACACACACACACACAAACACACACACCAGTTCCTTGGGCTCATCACTCAGACTCCAGTCCAGCTCCTTCCCTCTGTCAGTCGCTCCCTTGTCCTAACAGGTTGTCCGTTCTCGCCCTCTTTTACTCTCACTTCCCTCAGCAAGGTTCCCGGGGGTTAATGGCACAGCTGTAGTCGAGGCCCGTCTCACAGCTGACAGTAGTAAAGGCGGGTGGTTCTCTCGCTCTCTTATTATCTCCTCACTCCTATCAGTTTGGCTGTCATCTCTCTCACCCTCGCGTCAGTCTTGCAGCTCTTATATGCTGGCCCGCCCCCTCTCGCTTCTCAGGTCCGGTTGGAGGACACCTCTTGGCAGCCTTTGCCCTCCTCCCAATCAGCATCCTCTCCACCTGCCCATCACGGAGGTCCCCCCCCCTTGGACTTTTCCACATTTTGTAGTGTTACAACCTGGAAGTAAAATGGATTTAATTAGGATTTTTTGTCACTGATCTACACAAAATAGTCCATAATGTCGAAGTGGGGAAAAAAATATACACATTTTTCAAAATTATTTACAAATAAAAAACTGAAAATTCTTGATTGCATAAGTATTCACACCCTTTGCTGTGACACCCCTAAATAAGCTCTGGTGCAACCAATTGCCTTCAGAAGTCACATAATTAGTTGAATGGAGTCTACCTGTGTGCAATTAAAGTGTCACATGATCTCATACACCTGTTTCTGGAAGGCCCCAGAGTTTTTAGACAGCATATCTAAACAAACAGCATCATGAAGACCAAGGAGCTATCAAAACAAATCCGGGATAAAGTTCTGGAGAAGCACCAATGAGGGTTGGGTTATAAAAAAATATCCCAAACTTTGAACATTATTATTATTTATTTCTTAGCAGACACCCTTATCCAGGGCGACTTACAATTATTACAAGATCACATTATTTTTACATACAATTACCCATTTATACAGTTGGGTTTTTACTGGAGCAAACTAGGTAAAGTACCTTGTTCAAGGGTACAGCAGCAGTGTCCCCAACCAGGGATTGAACCCACAACCCTCCGGTCAAGAGTCCAGAGCCCTAACCACTACTCCACACTGCTGCCCAAGCATTATTAAAAAATGGAAAGAATATGGCACAACCGTGACTCTGCCTAGAGAAGGCAGTCCACCAAAACTCAGTGACCAGGTAAGGAGGGCATTAGTCAGAGAAACAACCAAGAGGCCAATGGTAACTCTGAAGGAGCTGGAGAGATCCACAGCTGAGATGGGAGAAACCGTCCATGGGACAACTATAACCCGGACGCTCCACAAAGCTGGGCTTTATGGAAGAGTGGCAAGAAGAAAGACATTGCTGAAAAAAACCATATCAAATCCCGGTTGGATGTTGCCAAAAGGCATGTGGGAGACACAGCAAACGTGGAAAAATGTTCTCTGGTCTGATGAGACCAAAACTGAACTTTCTGGCAAAACGCTATGTGTGGCGCAAAGCCAACACTGCTCATCACCCTGAGAACACCATCCCCACGGTGAAGCGTGGTGGTGGCAGCATCATGTTATGGGGATGCTTTTCATCGGCAGGGACTGGGAAACTGGTCAGGATTGAGGGCAAGATGGATGGAGCCAAATACAGGGAAATTCTAGAGGAAAACCTGTTTCAGTCTGCAAGAGACCTGGGACTGGGGCGGAGGTTCACCTTCCAGCAGGACAATGACCCTAAAAACACACAGCCAAAGCTACACTGGAGTGGCCCAGTCAAAGCCCAGTCCTCAATCCGATTGAGAATCTGTGGCAAGACTTGAAAATTGCTGTTCACCAACGGTCCCCATCCAAAAATTGCAGGATCCAGATGTGCAAAGCTGGTAGAGACTTACCCAAAAAGACTCACAGCTGTAATTGCTGCCAAAGGTGCTTCTACCAAGTATTGACTCAGGGGGGTGAATACTTATGCAACCAACAGATGTTTTTTTTTGTTTAATTAACTTTTGTGTCACAATAAAAAATATTTTGCACCTTCAAAGTGTTAAGTATGTTGTGTAAATCAAATGGTAAACATCCCAATTAAATCCATTTTAATTCCAGGTACTAACACTACAAAATGTGGAAAAGTACAAGGGGGGTGAATACTTATGCAAGGCACTGTATATGTAATTATATGATTTATAGTGATTGAATATTATTAGTTTGTTTTATATTTATTTTGATAGAATAAAAAATATTGTTTAGCTTTTTGTTTGCTGAAAAATATTTGAATATTTTATTTGAGTAAATTCATGTAGTTAGTTCTATTACTGAGTTGGTTTTGTATGTGAATACTAGGTCATAATTTAATACTACTAGATGAATTGTTTCACAGCCTCTGTTTTACCTTATTATCTTGGTTTAGTAATAAGGGACACATATTCAGTGTTATATGTTTTGAGAAACACTCGCCCTGTTTGATCGTGGAAGCTAAGCATGTTCAGGTCTGGTTCGTACTTGAATGGCAGACCACCTGCTACTTTAATTTTAAGCTTTTCTTGCTGAAGCTGTTTTAAATACATACATGAATAAATGTTTACATAAATACACGTACAAATACATTAGAAATATCAAAGCACAAACATAAATGCCAGCGCTCTTGTCCTAAGTATGTAACATCTCAATGCTCGCACTGGGCAGAGAAAATTAAATCTCTCATCCTCCGTTGAAGCAACGGAGGTGGATGAAAAGACTCCAGTTCCACAAACTGGTTAATGTGGAAAGCTGTAATCACTTTGGGGAGGAAAGCGGGGTTGGTGCGCAGCGACACTCCGCTTCTATCCTCCCACACACGCATGAAGGAGCTGTGCACAGACAGCACCTGCAGCTCACTGATCCGTTTTACGGAGGTGATAACTAAGAGGAAGGCTGTCTTCATAGAAAGGTACTTCCGCCCTATGGAGTGTAAAGGCTCAAATGGGCCTTCGTGAGAGCCTCTAGTACAATATTAAGGCTCCATTCGGGGAGAACAGTCCTCCTAGGAGGGCATAATCACTGCGCCTTTAAGGAAAACTCAGGACGCTCCCCTGTAAGGCAAAGCAGAGATACTTCCTGTGCGCTGGATGAATAGCAACGTGGAATCCACGTTCTTTCAGTCCAGTGTGATAAACCATTCGCCCGGCCGGACAGCCTTGCGAGTACGGCAGATGCCAGCGCGTAACATCCGAGGCAACCACCGGCACAGGCGGGGTCAGCTCTGGGGCTGGCGTTATTGGCTGAGCTAGGGCCACAGCAAGGGCTTGAGCCTGCTGCCTGGCCAGGCCCAGCGCTGTGTACTGAAGCACTCAGTCACTAAGAGTGCAGACGCACCGAGGACACTGAGTGAGATAGAATACAGTATTGCTGCATGAAGCATCAGGGCACCGAGTGCAGGTGTTATTCACATGCTGTGGTACTAAGCACTGAGGCATGGAGCATCTAAACACCGAGGGTGTTGACTGAGAGGCGCCCAGCCTTAACCGGGTGAAAACACAACAACTCAGGGTAGCACATAGCATACACCAGGGTGGATACACAGACTCGAGTGGCTGCGGTAGGCAACCAGGAGAGCAGTACAGGGTAGCGCACGGTGCTGCACCATGGTGCAGAGTGGTGATGACCTGGTTCTGGACTGCGTGCAGTCACACAACGTGGATAATAATAACGTGGCAGCGCATAGCGTATGCCAGGGTGGAGCACAGGCTCAAGGAGCTGCAACCTGTTATTTCTTTTTAACTGCAAAGGCAGTAATAGGAACATACAGGGCAGCAGTGTGGAGTAGTGGTTAGGGCTCTGGACTCTTGACCGGAGGGTCATGGGTTCAATCCCAGATGTGGGACACTGCTGCTGTACCCTTGAGCAAGGTACTTTACCTAGATTGCTCCAGTAAAAATCCAACTGATAAATGGGTAATTGTATGTAAAAATAGTGTAAAAAAATAATGTAATTGTATTTAAAAATAACGTGATATCTTGTAACAATTGTAAGTCGCCCTGGATAAGGGCGTCTGCCAAGAAATAAATAATAATAATAAATAATAATAATACAGGCTAATACCCAGCCATTCGGCTATGGGAGAAACACATTCACCATGCCAGGCAGATGACCAAGCGGGCCGAGTAGACGGGCTGAAACAAGCCGGCGGATTCAACTCAACCACGGGACACAACAGAGCTGGGTTCCCGTGGAAGAATCAGCTTATTATTTATTTCTAACTGCAGGACAGTAAAGAAACAAATGCGCACACACACCACAGAAAGCCGTGTGGGTAAAAATATCAGTCACCACAGCAACGCTGGTAACTGATTTTGTTTTGTTTTTCCAGCCCTCCGAGTATGCGGGCTGAAACAAGCCTGCATATGTAACAACAGCGGGGCGCAGCAGATTTGCCGGTGGATCTTATACTACATTTTATTTTTAATACCGCAGGGCAGTAAAGAAAAAACACATATACACACACAACAGCAAGGTTGTGAGGGTAAAATAGCAGTCACCACGGCAGCGCATGTGACTGCTTTTAAACAGCGTACTGAGTAGACGGGCTGAGACAAGCCAGCAGAAGCCGCTCAACAGCGGGGCCAGCAGCGCTGGGTCCCGGTGTAAGAAACGCTGTATTATTTTTTATTTCTAAACTGCAAGGCAATAAAAAAACGAAAATGCACACTCCACACAAGCTGTGCGGGTAAAAATATTAGTTACCGGTAACTGATTTTGTTTTGTTTTTACCAGCCCACCAAGTAGGCGGGCTGAAACAAGCTGGCGTAAGCATCTCAACAGCGGGGCTCAGTATAGCTGGGTCCCGATGGAGGAATCGCGCTTGTATCGATTTTATATTATTAAAAACGCAAGGCAGTGAAATAAAACCACACATACACGCACACAACAGCAAGCTGTGAGGGTAATAAAGCAGACACCACGGCAACACAGGTGAACCGAATATTTTAAGCGCACAGAGAGGGTGGGCTGAGGCAGTCCAGCAGTCAACTCCACAGCGGGGCACGGCAGAGCCGGGGTCCGGTGGAGGAATAATATTGCAGGAAACTGCAATATTATTATTATTTCATTTCTTAGCAGACGCCCTTATCCATGGTGACTTAATAGCAGAGGAAAACAGAAAACAGCGATAGCTGTAAGGCTTTCAGCAGGCTGCAATCGCAAAGCGATGTAGGCTGTTACACAGAAAAAAAAAGTATATTCAGCAAAAAGAGGGAGATCTTCCTGTGAGTGACGGTTTTATACTCTCAGTGGGCGGGACAGAGTGCGTCATCACAGGAAGGGGCCTTCGGCAGCTCTGATATAGAGAGCTCAGCATTACCTACCTTAAGGGTAGGAATATCCCATACACAATGTTTGGTGGTCGTCTTCGACTTGAAAGTGAACTACGGGGCTCCTTCAATTATGACTATTACCTCGACAGGACAAATTCGGTCGCTTCACTCGCCTTCATTCATTCACTAATAATACGGCCCTCGTATTACTCATCTACAAACACGGCTTGCTTCACTCGCCTGAAAATACATCGTATATTCACTTGTCTAAAAAAAGTTTAAAAAAAAAAAATATTGCAGTGCTATTCACTTGTAGCATATGTCTAAATCCATTCCAGTAACTGCTGCCCTATTTTGTGTGATTTGCTATAAAAACAAAGATGTTGAAAAAACAAGATGCAGGGGTTTGTATATTGGCTTTCATTCCTTCTTTACTGTTAGCTGGGTGCCCACTATCAAACATGTCTTCATTGGACTGAAAGTGTAATTATTTTCTGCAATCTACCTCTGTCTTTGCTTGTGATATTATTTACCTTTTGCTGCCTATAAGTACATCACAATGTATTAAATTGCTAAGCTTTATCTTCTTCAGAAAGCTGTGTTGAAGATTCTGTATTTGCAGAAGCCAATACAGAAGGGGCAGATGTTGCTGCTGAGTCGTCTGATGGGTCTAGGCATGCTGAACCTACGGGTTCAGCAGCTTCCTTAATTGTCTGTAAATGTATAGAATATATATTTGAAGCAGAGTACTCCGTAACAGCTACACTCAGAAAAAAGTTTTCTGCATTGCCCCCAAGCAATTTTTACAGCAGGGTTTAATTAGCAAAATAAATGACTCATACCTATGATCACACTTATTTCACTGCATGGAAAAGCTGGTTGGGAACATGGTAGACTATGAAAAAAAGCTCACAGATTGTAAATGGGTCAAACACGGGGTTCTATTTACCTAAATCATCTGATGAAGGCAGGTTTTTTTTTCTTCTTTGTTTAAAGTTTAGAATTCGTGCCTTTTCTTTTCATGACAATCTTTCGGGGAAAATAAATACAAATTATTATTATTATTTATTTTTTAGCAGACGCCCTTTTCCAGGATGACTTACAGTCGTAAACAAAAATACATTTCAAGAATCACAGTACAAGTATTATTATTATTATTATTAGTATTATTAGTATTATTATTATTATTATTTATTTCTTAGCAGACACCCTTATCCAGGGCGACTTACAATCGTAAGCAAATACATTTCAAGTATCACAGTACAAGTAATAATACAATTAAGAGCAAGATAAATACAATGACGTTGGTTCAAGCAAGTACAAGCAAGTACAGTGTGACAAAATAAGATTCAATAATACAGCAGATAACAGTTTCAGTGATAGTTACATCAGGATATGATTAAATACAAAATACTACAGATTAAGAGCAAGATAAAGAATATTAAATCAGCATAAGACAATCAGATTAACAATAAAAATACAAAAAAAAAAAGAAAATACTGTATAGAGTTTATGGCCCCCATTCTTTTTGATGGGGTTCAGAGGCTTCCCCCTATAAATAAATAAATAAATAAATAAATAAATAAATAATAAACCTTTATTTATATTGCATAATTCATGTATAATACAATTCAAAGCGCTTTACATACAGAAAATACAAAAATACAATAATAAACAGTAAGAAAAGAGTACAGTTATTAAACAGAAGTAACAATAAAACTCAGAATAAAACATAAAAATGTTATGGAAAAGCTATATTAAAAAGGTATGTTTTTAATGGAGATTTGAAGATTGCAATTGAAGGTGAATCTCTGATAAAAGGGGGTAAGGAGTTCCACAGTGTGGAGGCATTAAAACAGAAAGCAGCCTCTCCCATCCTTTTACCATTCACCCTCGGAATACATAAAAGGCCAGCATTTGCAGATCTCAGAGTACATTCAGGCTGATAAGGAATTAGCATATCATTTAGATATTGTGGAGATAGTCCATTCAGTGCTTTAAAAACTAGTAATAGAATTTTAAAATCAATTCTGTAATGCACAGGAAGCCAATGCAATGATGCCAACACAGGTGTAATGTGAGCCCTTTTTTGTGTTCTAGTTGGCATTCTAGCAGCAGCATTTTGCACTAGCTGTAGGCGTGATAGAGCATGACTTGTAAGTCCACAGAATAAAGCGTTACAGTAATCTAATCTAGAAAGAATAAAAGCATGTATTAACTTCTTTGCATCATCCAAGAACAAGAATGATCTAACTTTCACAATGTTTCTTAAATGATAGAAGGACACTCTAGTAATGTATTTTATATGTGGTTCAAAGGAAAGTGCAGAATCAAAAATAACCCCCAGGTTTTTCACTTCAGATTTTACATTTGATTTTAGCATATCTAGATCAATTTTTGTCGAGTCCATCTATTGATTAGAGTCTAAAAGTAAGGCTTCTGTCTTATCGGAATTTAACTGTATGAAATTCTGAGACATCCAGCTTCTAATATTGGCTAGACATTTGAAAAGGACATTGATAGCTGTTGTGTCACCTGGTTTAACAGATATATAAATCTGTGTGTCATCTGCATAGCTGTGGAAATTCACCCCATGTTTACGAATAACCTCCCCGAGAGGCAGTATGTATAAATAAAATAGCATGGGACCAAGAATGGAGCCCTGCGGAACACCACATGTAATATTAGCTAGTCCTGATGTAGATTCTCCTAAGGCAACAAAATACTGTCTATTCATTAAATAGGATATGAACCAGCTTAGGACACTACCAGAAAGGCCCACCCATTCTCTAAGACGATTAATTAAGATCTTGTGATCCACAGTATCAAAAGCAGCACTCAGATCTGAAAGGATCAGTACAGATAAACACTTAGAATCTGTACTTATACGTAGATCATTTACCACTTTGATAAGAATAACAACCGATGTATGGTTAATAAGTAAAATAATACTACATGGAGATCATCACTGTTTGGATCTTCCCATTAATATGATTTGTGTGAACCTACTACCCCTGACAGGACAATTGGACACACACAATACCCCTGACAGGACAACTGGACACACACAATACCCCTGACAGGACAATTGGACACACACAATACCCTGACAGGACAGTAAGGTAATTTTTACATATTTTTCCACTAAAATGATGCTGATATACATGGAATTTAAACATGAGTGGCTGTTTAATTTTTGAATCACTAACTACAATGTATGGTGTAAGTAACTGCATATACTTGCAATCAACAGTATCAGCACTGTTATCTGCTCTTGAGCTGCCCCGATATCAAATCGCACTGGGTTCTGTATTTGCTCTTATTAGGACTGAAGTCATTGTATCATGTATCTTGCTCTTAATTGTGCTGCAATTCTTGATATGTATTTTTTTTTTGTATACAACTGTAAGTCAACCTGGGTAAGGGCGTCTGCTAATAAATAAATAAATAAATAAATAAATAAATAAATAAAATACTGGATTACCTACGCATGCATTCTGTATCAAATGAAAATAACACGATAGAAAACATCGACACTTACAGCAACGTAGTCTCCCCTCCTCTCAAGAAACGCTGAAAAACGACTGCCCGCCAAAACCCTCCTTCTCGCAAGCAACGCTGAAAAATGACTGCCCGCCAGAACTAATTCAAAAAGCAAAGGGGATGAAACCTAACGACGTAAATACGGCTGACCAATGAAAAGACAGACTGTGAAACGAAACTGAAGGTAGGGGCTAGTAGATTTAGACCAATTAAAGAAGACTAGCTATTTTCCAGTCAGCCAATCAGAAAGAACGGGCCTGCTGCTCCCGTGGCACCTTTGTTGGCGCAGCGAGAATACCCTGGGAGATTTATGGCCCGCCTCTGCTCACTCCTGATTGGTCGCCTGTCTAAAAAAAAGGACATTCTTCAACGCTGTAGGATGAAGTTGCCCGTTGCCGCGGACACCAGATCAGATTGGATAGCATTGCCTGAAAATTTGATGTTTGATTGACGTGGTCAGTTGGCCAATAGAAAATGAGTTGGAAACGTCATCAGCCAACGCATTGCCAAACGAGAGCGCGCTTTTGAGAGCAAGTCGAGTTGCGAATGAGAGGACAGGTAAGTTAGCAGTAGTATCGATAAAAAAAATAAAAACCAACGACTTGACCTAACAATGCTTGTACATATCTTGCTACGCTAGCCGTCCCCCAGATAAGTTGAAGTAGTAACGTTAGCTAACTTATGTTAGAAGCTAGCTAGTGTTATCTAGCCAGCCAGCAAGCACCACCGGTACCTAGCTAATGTGGTCAACTGGGTAACGTTAGCTAAAGTTAGATTAAATAATATCCCAAATAACGAGCATGATTGGTAGCATCAGTGTTGGAATCGCTTTTCTCTGTTCTGACCTGAGATCATGTTGCTGTTCCTTTTTATCCAGGCGAGTTTGTTCGTTAACGTTAGCTAACGTCACCCCGTTTATTACATTTACATTTTAGTCATTTAGCAGACGTTCTTATCCAGAGCGACTTACAGTGCAAAACAGTTACAACATTTATATATATATATATATATATACACATACACATACATGCATACAACAATATACAGCAGTGCATAAGTTCACATGAACAGCAGTATATACAGAAAATCATCTATCATATCTGAACACGTGCCAGTACGTCTAGTGCTATTGCAACCGGTGTTAGAGCAAGTCTAATGTTATGGAGGCAACATTAAGAAGTGCCCTCGTGCAACCCGATGTGAGTTGAAGGGGTCGTAATATGCACAGATACTTAATAGGGAGGAGAATAAAAATGGGTAAAAACAGCGGAGGAAAAATTGATAAAAGAAACTTCCCTCTCTATATAGTGCTTTATAGTTGTTGTCATTTCAGCAAAACTTTTAACAACTAGCTAGTTGCATAACCTAGCTATTATCAGTTTGTAATTAAATCTGAGCCCAGACCAGTTTTCACATCTGATCTTGTGTCAGTTTGTAATTAACTGTGACAGGGTGGCTAAGTCGTCTGACGTCAGGCCAGAAGCAGGAAGGAAAACTACTGACACCAGGCACTGCAGTTAAAGTAAGATGCGGCTGCGCCGTTTTATTAAGCAAAAATAAATGAAAGTTTTAAACAAAAAGAAACTGCTCACAGAGCAAAATAAAAGGTGTAAACAAAACAAATCTCGAACACAAAATAATAAAGAAACCATACAGGTCAGGCTGGGCAGTCGCTGTTACTGTTCCTGTATTGTAGTTTATTCAGTTTTCGCTCGCTCTCTCCACTCTCGTTCCTCCTCTTGAACACCCACCACGATCGCAGAGAGCTGCAGGCTTATATACTGTGGCCGAGGGGTTTAACTGGCTAGTAATTATCCTATTACCCCTCGGCCACAATCTGCACGAGTTTACTACCCATCCACGCTAAACAAAACAAACAAAATCGGCTACGTCGTCCTAAATACATAAACAAAATATGCGGCGCTTCGCCGTCATAAATAATAATAATAATAATAATAATAATAATAATAATAATAATAATATACAAAATAACACGGGGGTGGAGGGGGAAAACCCCGTTCTAAAAATAAACAAACAAAACAATGTACAGGGCTGCTTGTCCTGTTACATTAACTCTATCAGTTTATAATTAAATCTGTGTCCAGATCAGTCTCTATGTCTGACCTGGTATCAGTCATAATGAAATCTGATCCCAGATCAGTTTCTATATCTGGCCTAATGTCAGTTAATGACAAACAAACAAAAAGAAACTGTACTCACAGAGCAAAATAAAAGGTGTAAACAAAACAAATCTCGAACACAAAATAATAAATAAACCATACAGGTCAGGCTGGGCAGTCGCTGTCACTGTTCCTGTATTGTAGTTTATTCAGTTTTCGCTCGCTCTCTCCGCTCTCGTTCCTCCTCTTGAACACCCACCACGATCGCAGAGAGCTGCAGGTTTATATACTGTGGCCTAGGGGTTTAACTGGCTAGTGATTATCCTATTACCCCTCGGCCACAATCTGCACGAGTTTATTAATTAAAAAATGCTGTGGATGGGGCTACCCATCCACGCTAAACAAAACAAACAAAATCGGCTACACCGTCCTAAATACATAAACAAAATACGCGGCGCTTCGCCGTCATAAATAATAATAATAATAATAATAATAATAATAATAATATACAAAATAACACGGGGGCGGAGGGGGAAAACCCCGTTCTAAAAATAAACAAACAAAACAATGTACAGGGCTGCTTGCCCTGTTACATATGCCCCCCCCTTGTGCACCGCACACTTGGCCCCAACGGCCACCTCCCCCCTCAGTCTCAAAGTCCCGGAAGAGGGGGAAGCAAGGTGTTTCGGGGTGGCCATGGTGGAATGTCCTCCACCCCCACTTCTTTGTGGCCAACAGCTCCCTCTTCCGGGCTTCAGCCACACTATCTCCTGCCGCTGAAAGTGCGGCTGGGGAGCTGGTCTCCTGACCTTCCCCTTCTTCATGGCCGGCAGTTCCCCTCTGTGGGGCTCCAACCACACGATCTCCGGCAGCGAAACTGCTGCGGGGGGAGCTGGTCTCCTGACCTCCCCCCCGTTCTTCGTGGCCGCCAGCTCCCCTCCGTGGGGCTCTGGCCACAGTGTTTCCTGCCGTGAAAATACGGTTGGGGGAGCTGGTCTCCTGACCTCCCCCCCTTTCTTCATGGCCGGCAGCTCCCTTCATGGGGCTCCAGCCACAGTGTAGCAACCCCAGGCGAAGCAGAGCCCCCGGCGACCCCAGGCGAAGCAGGACTCTCGACGACCCTAGGCGAAGCAGAGCTGGGACAACCCCAGGCGACGGCAGCAGCGGCGGACCCTCGGGAGGCGACGGCAGCAGCAGCGGACCCTTGGGAGGCGACGGCAGCAGCGGCGGACCCTCGGGAGGCGACAGCAGCAGCGGCGGACCCTCGGGAGGCGACAGCAGCAGCGGCGGAACCCTCGGGAGGCGACGGCAGCAGTGGCGGACACCCGGGAGGCGACGGCAGCAGCGGCGGACACCCGGGAGGCGACGGCAGCAGCGGCGGACCCTCGGGAGGCGCCAGCAGCAGCGGCGGAACCCTCGGGAGGCGAACTCGGGAGGGGAGCCCCCGGCCACGGAGGCGGCAGCGGGAGCTCCACCTCTTCCCCGCACCCTGTGCGAAGCAGCAGGCAGCCCCAGGCGATGCGGAGCAGCAGGCAGCCCCAGGCGATGCGGAGCAGCAGGCAGCCCCAGGCGATGCAGGCGTGGCATCCCTGAGCGGAGTGGGCGTGGCATCCCTGGGCGGTGCGAGGCAGGCATCCTTGGGCGGTGCACAACGGGCGGCAGCGGTCCCTCAGGAGGCGACGGCGGCAGCGGACCCTCGGGAGGCGACTGCAGGAGGGGAGCCAGGACCAGCGGTGGTTTTTAGGGTTGGCCCTCTTCTCAGCCGCTGCGACCCAGCGGTTTTCCCCCTTGCTCTGCTCAGCAGCCTGTGCAAGGGCGGCTGCAGACCGCCAGCCTCCTGTTCCTTTCCATCCTGTCATGGAGGGAGAGGCAGCTCCTGCTCCTCTCCCTCGGGTGGTGGAGACGGAGGCAGCTCCTGCTGCTCTCCCTCAGGTGGCGGTGGTGGAGGCAGAGGCAGCTCCTGCTGCTCTCCCTCAGGTGGTGGTGGTGGAGGCAGAGGCAGCTCCTGCTCCTCTCCCTCAGGTGGTGGTGGTGGAGGCAGAGGCAGCTCCTGCTCCTCTCCCTCAGGTGGTGGTGGTGGAGGCAGAGGCAGCTCCTGCTGCTCTCCCTCAGGTGGTGGTGGTGGAGGCAGAGGCAGCTCCTGCTGCTCTCCCTCAGGTGGTGGTGGTGGAGGCAGAGGCAGCTCCTGCTGCTCTCCCTCAGGTGGTGGTGGTGGAGGCAGAGGCAGCTCCTGCTGCTCTCCCTCAGGTGGCGGTGGTGGAGGCAGATGCAGCTCCTGCTGCTCTCCCTCAGGTGGCGGTGGTGGAGGCAGATGCAGCTCCTGCTGCTCTCCCTCAGGTGGTGGTGGTGGAGGCAGAGGCAGCTCCTGCTGCTCTCCTCCTGGCAAAGGCGGCAGGGGCTCCTCCCCTTCTGGCTGTGAAGGCGGCAGGGGCTCCTCCCCTTCTGGCTGCGGCGGCAGGGCTCCTCCCCTTCTGGCTGCGAAGGCGGCAGGGCCTCCTCCCCTTCTGGCTGCGAAGGCGGCAGGGCCTCCTCCCCTTCTGGCTGCGAAGGCGGCAGGGCCTCCTCCCCTTCTGGCTGCGAAGGCGGCAGGGGCTCCTCCCCTTCTGGCTGTGAAGGCGGCAGGGGCTCCTCCCCTTCTGGCTGCGAAGGCGGCAGGGGCTCCTCCCCTTCTGGCTGCAGCCGTGAAACCAGCAGGCATGCTCCCTCTGCTGGTGGCGGCGATGGAGACGGAACCAGCGGGCATGCTCCCTCTGCTGGTGGCGGCGATGGAGGCGGAAACAGCAGGTACTCTACCTCTGCTGGTGGAGGTGGGAGCAACAAGTCGTCCTCCCACGGAGGTGGAGGCAGAACCAGCAGGAACTCACCCTCTGCTGGCAGAGGTGGGACCAGCAGGTACTCTCCCTCTGCTGGCGGAGTTGGGAGCGACACACAGTCCTCCCATGGTGGTGGAGGTGGAACCAGCAGGTATTCTCCCTCTGCTGTTGGGTACCTTGGTTGTGGACGCTCGGCCTTCTCCCTCTTGGGCTGTGGACGCACCGTCTCCCACTCCAGGTCCGTCTCCCCTCTCTGCCTCCTTCTCCTCACCTTCTTTTCTCCCTTGGCCTGTGGAGGTGATGGGGTCTGCTGCTCCTGCAGCCAAAACCACTCAGCCGCACAGGACATCCTCCCCATTGAGTAGGCCTTACAGAAGCAGGGGTCTTCATAAGGGCAGTCCTCCTGGCCATGCCCAAACTCCCTGCAGATGACACACAGGGGGGCCCCTTCAGCTCTCCACTGCTCCTGTTCTGTGTCCCAGTATGGGGGTCCCAGCTGGGTGGGGTCCCGTGACCACCATCTCCTCACACCGCTCTCCTGCTGCTGCTTCTGGCAGCTCTTCCTCCTCTCCTCTCATCCTCCTTCCTCACTTTCTTCCTCCTCACTCCACAAGTAATAATAGAAAAAAAAAAAGAAAAACAAAAAAAAACTGCAGTACCCTACTTCTGCCTGCGTCCAGGAGGCGCTGCAATCCCACGCAGGACACCACGTGTGACAGGGTGGCTAAGTCGTCTGACGTCAGGCCAGAAGCAGGAAGGAAAACTACTGACACCAGGCACTGCAGTTAAAGTAAGATGCTTGCTGCTGCTTTATTAAGCAAAAATAAATGAAAGTTTTAAACAAAAAGAAACTGTGCTCACAGAGCAAAATAAAAGGTGTAAACAAAACAAATCTCGAACACAAAATAATAAATAAACCTGGGCGGTGCGAGGCAGGCATCCTTGGGCGGTGCACAACGGGCGGCAGCGGTCCCTCAGTTTTTTTGCACACTCCGAGACTTTAGCCCTTTAAATTAAATATTTAGTGACAAAAGCACAGCCTTATAAATAATTTCCTTGCCGAGAGGAGTTAGTTGTTCTTATTTTTTATATTAGACTGTTACACCTTAGATTGGTAAAGTTCTCCTCTCCGCAACATGTGTATACAAAATTGGATGTTTTTAGAATGTGTAAAACAACTCAAAGACTGACAATAAACAATATTCACAAGATAACATTTATTTTGTGTGCTCATCATGTTTATATACAGACCATTAGAATCTAAGTAGATAATCACTCTGCACATTTGCTGATTCTCAATTACTTTTGCTTTCTTTGTGATGGTGATTTTTATTATTTAGGCACATGAATGGGAGCAGACTCGAGAGACAGTATTTACAGAGAGCATAAAAAAATGTAACGTTAAAGAAACAAAAGTTGTGGCAATTGCTCAAAGAAATGGCTTCTACTGGCAGTAGTATAAATAAAGCCAGTAGCATTTGATTGGAGGGTAACGTATTTGATAGAAAACAGGTAGCCAATGAATTTAATATAGTTTACTACAGTTGCAAACAACCTAGTTACCACACTTCCAGCCAATTCTGGTTAATTTGGGAGTACTCAAGAACATAATTTCTATGAAGACAAAGGGGTCCAGATTCCTTCACCTTCAGTAGATAAAGCCGTAACGTGGAGTTCCCCAAGGAAGTGTGCTGGATCTGTTGCTGTTCTTGCTGTTTCATGTTAATGACATAAAATCAGCTTTCTCCTGCCAACTTTTTCTTTACGCTGATGACTCTGCTCTTCTGGTGTCCAATAAGAACAAAGACACAGCAGAGAGCATCTTGAGTGCAGAGCTGAAAAACATCAGTACATGGATTTCTGACAACAGACATTTCATGTCTGCCTTTTCCTCTTACAGCTGCTAATGGCAAAATTCCTGTCGATGTTCTCAGTTTTCAAAATTTTTGTGGTATTTTTGGACTTATAATAATTGTGGTATTTCATTGCAAATCAATTTTGCTTGTTTTTTTCTCCATGGGTGCAATACATGGATCCTTCTCTGACTATATTTTGACTCAAAATTTCCAAAAGCAATTCGCTGTGCTTTTTCCAAGGTTTGTTTTAATTCTGCTGTTTCATGAAAGTCTGTACCCTTGGACCATAAGTAAAGTCTTTCAATAATTTGCTGTGTGGCATTGCTCTGGCAAGCTTCTACAAGGTCATGTGGGGTCTGCTCTTCTAGGTCCTGTACATCAGTGTCTGCAAAGATTCTATTAAAAACTGGAATACATATGCACAATCTCCCATGGCTAGCTGCAATGCAGGAATATTTCTTGTACTTAACATCAATGCAGCTAAACCCATTTGAAAAAAAACTCTCAACTAAGACCATGTCTTTGCACTGGGAAGTCTTTCGCCGCTGAAGCAGCTCCTAGACAAATCTCTTTTTACTGCATAGAGTCCACGTCAAGACCCTTTTGTTTTGCAGCTTCCAAAGCAATGTGGAGGTGTTTGCAAAGACCTATGAACAATGCTACAATTACATTTTTGTGTAACATGAAAATGAAAATAATAAAATTCTATACATACTGTGTATATATATACTGTAAATATACAAGGCTGTATTCACATGGACACACTTCATAAAACTAATGTATGTCAATACTATGTAGATGAGAAGAAATACCTCCATTAGAAGCTGCAACACATTCACAAGTGTACTCTGGAAGAACCACAGTGTACCACCAGTTTTCTCTGCTGGTTGACAGTACAAGGCATCTGTAGTCATCCATCCAGTGACATCGCTCTATCCAGCCCTTTTGTAGAAGTTCCTCAGCTGCCCTCAGACCTGTTGACTCCTTCTCTGCCCTTGGGTTGGTCAAACGTCCAGCTTCTTGTAGCCCATCAAGGTATCTACAGTATATAAGACAAAATAACACTTGTTTGAAACATAACATAATTTATGTATATACTAACCTGAATCTTACTACATAGTAAACAACATACCTGTAATACTCCATAACACGTCTACACAGTAATAGTAGTAGATCATCCAGTCGGCGGTTGGCATACCCATTCAGAAACTGATATTTCACAGTGAGAAAAAATCTGAAATTGTAAGTATACATTTAACTAGATTTCATGAAAGCCATCAGGTAAGGCTGCAATCAACTAGCAATATTAATCTCAAACCAAAAGTTCTCACAGCAGTATTCTCACAATTATTTACCGTTCAGCTAAATTATTTGTTTCACTGTCCTCATGGAAGAACCGCCTTCCAAAGGACAACCACATCTGACCACATGTAATCCAATTTTCTTTAATGTAATTGGCTGCCTTAGGGTGGACATTCTTGCAGTGAGATGAAAAAACCTCCTGAAACTGTGACTCCTGCTAGGAAAAAGGAAATCACTGTATCACTGTACACCTGTGACATTCATTCAGTTACCTTTCAGGATAAACATTCACACAATACATGTTATTGTTGGATGTCATCTTTAGGATGTAATTAGTGGTAGTCTACTGCTGGTGAAAATATTGGTTTAAAAGCATGTGCAAACTTACTGTTGTGCAGTGCTTCAACTGAAACATGAAGGCCATTACTTTATTCCGCACCTCCTTCAAACTCGACCCACTTATCTCTGAATCTTTCTTCGTTATCCATCTCTGAACTGCCTAAACAGTTATGGCACAAACAGACAGTGCATGCCATTACTCTTAGTTGAAAAAAATCGAGAGCATTAGAATTTCAAAACCGTTTTGAGGCAGCCTGAACAACAAACCCCTTAATCACCAGACACGTTGGGTGCAATGCATGCACTCTTATCCTTAAATGTGAAACGTTTTAAACAAGATGGGCTTTTCCAAACTTATTTGGACCGGGATGAGTGGTGAGCAGTAGGCTATTGTACTTCACTTCAGCTGGCCATGTAAATCCAAGTGTTATCACATTAAACTTCTATGTTAAACTCTCAAAACTTGTCACACTATACATTACCTGTGTTACATGGAACCAGCAGAGCAGAATGCTTGATTGAGGGAAGACTTCTTTTATTGATTTTATTAGTTTCAGGTCTGTATCCACCATGAAGGCCATGAAAGAATTTGTATACATGATACATTATTCTGCTTATTTTACTTATTTAAAAGAAATAGTAACTTGCAAAGCAATCACTGTGGTTTCATAAGCATCATACTCCGAAAAATGTATTGATAAATCTCATATTTCAAACATTTAAAAGGGACAATCAGCAATTGCTGCAACAGCTACATGGCAGTTATATTAATGCTTCTTTTGGTGAAAAATGCACCTTGGATGGAATGAAGGATTCCTGTCAGCAAATGCCTGCAGTGCTTGCTGTAACACATGGATTGTCTCTGTACTTAATATAATGTAACCTATTGGAAATCCATGCCCGAAAGAATCCCTGGCCACCATGGCATAAATGGCATATTGAAAAAAGAGTTGTTGTGGCAGTTTTGCTACATACTGTGAAAAGAAAAATATCTTTTTTATTCATTGGTAAGGAGAATAGTCAAGGTTGATAGAAATTATACCTGTTAAATACATTGGTCTCAGATGAAAGTTTAGAAATGTAATACTGTTGCACATTGATTTATCATCTGTAAACACTGACTGGTTGCAAACTGACACCGGGTACAATATCACCCACAATCCACGACAAAAACATGACCTCATAAAATGAGGTGGTGTAAAAAGTGGACTGAATTCAGGTTGTGATACAAGCTGATACCAGGTCAGACGTGAAAACGGTGTGCTGATTTGATCATTAACTGACACCAGATCAGATATAGAAATAGGTCTGGGCTCAGATTTAAACTGATACAGGGTTAATTACAAACTGACACCAGGTCAGATATCAAAACTGGTCTCAATTCAGAATTACAGATACAGATTTGATTATTATAACTAACAGATGTGAAAACTGGTCTGGATTTAGATTTGATTATAAACTGACACCAGGTCAGACATAGAGACTGATCTGGACACATATTTAATTATAAACTGAGAGAGTTAATTACAAACTGACACAAGATCAGCTGTAAAAACTGGTCTGGGCTCAGCTTTGATTGTTAACTGACATTAGGCCAGATATAGAAACTGGTCTGCATTCAGATTTGATTATAAACTGACACCAGGTCAGACATAGAGACTGATCTGGACACAGATTTAATTATAAACTGAGAGAGTTAATTACAAACTGACACAAGATCAGATGTGAAAACTGGTCTGGGCTCAGCTTTGATCATTAACTGACATTAGGCCAGATATAGAAACTGGTCTGGGTTCAGATTAAGCCGATACCAAATGTAAAAACTGGTCTGAGCTCAAATTTGATTTTAAGCTGACACCAGCTCAGATGTCAAAACTAGTCTTGGTTCAGATTTCATTATAAACATACCAAATGTAAAAACTGGTCTGAGTTCAGATTTGATTATAAACTGACACCAGGTCAGACATACAGACTGGTCTGGGCTCAGAGTTAATTACAAACCGATACAGGGTTAATTACAAACTGACACCAGGTCAGATGTCAAAACTGATGTGAGTTCAGATTTGTTTATAACTGACACAAGACTAGATAAATGGTATAGCCTAATAATAATTACGGTAAAACAAGATATTTAAATTGAAACTAGTCAGACACGATAAATTTGCTCACTTTACCTAGTAATGGTTAATAGCTAAGTTGGCTAACGTTAGCTAATGAAATTAGCTAGCAAATGTTGGCATTTAAACTGATTTTGGGGGGCAACCAAAATGAGCAAAATTGAAAATACTGTACAAAGAGGATTATATTAGATGTTTTATTATATCCAGTCACTCCCTCGTTTGTATATTTTGTGAAAATTATCATTATTATAATTTTTTCGTTATCATACCTTTTGCGTGGAGAATGCTGCTGCTCTCTTTGGGGTTTCCCGCTCGCTGGGGCGTTCAAATTTCAGTGACGTTGGTGAAGGGAGGGATGGCCAAAGGCGGGTGGGGGTGGAGAGGGGGTCGGTCGGGGGTCGGGAAGTCGCTCGATTGGCAAAACTGACGCTGGACTCGCCTATACACCTTATTCACGCCAGACTCAAAACGAGGCTTGGAGTGCAGCTGCTAGTTTCCGGTCGCTGATGTGTCCAACTGCAGTGGAGAGAAGTTATGGGGTTGCACTGGTGCGTTCCGTTTTGTGGTTCTAATTTAAGAAGTAACCCAGTGCACATTGCCCCTGTTAGATGTTAAAACTCCAAATTCTGTACATGTATTATTTAATTATATATATATATTATATATATATATATATATATATATATATATATATATATATATATATATATATATATATATAGATAGATAGATAGATAGATAGATAGATAGATAGATAGATAGATACACACTAAAAGGGCAATCCCAAAGTGTCTAGGAATAAGAATACGAAGAATATGCTCAAAAGAAAGTGACTATGTAAAACAAAGAAATGTATTAAAAACAAATCTTAAAAAAAGAGGATACAAAGAAAGAATTATAGAGACAGAGTTAAGAAAAGTGGATAAACTAAAAAGAGATCTACTAGATTATAAATATAGAGATAAAAAGGGCAAAAGAGTCCCATTAGTAATGACTTACTCTGAACTTTTGCCCAATATTTCTAAGATAGTTTGGAAACACTTGCGGATTCTACATAATTCAGAAAAATAAGTATTTCTTAAGGCCCCAGTTGTAGCATTCAAAAGAGAAGCTAATTTAGGTGATATTTTAGCTCACAGTAAACATAAAAGAATAATTGACAAAATAGGTTATACGAACATGTGCACCAGTAGATGTAAAGTGTGTAAATACATAGACAAAAGTAAAAATATAATTAAACATAAGAACACCACATATCCATTAAAAACTAATACCTACTGTAAAAATAGCAAAGTTGTTTATGGAATAGCCTGTGAAAAATGTGATGAAATCACAGAAAAGAATGAACTAATTAACTTCAATAAATATATAACATTTAAATAAATAAACAAAATTTGTTCAAAAGTTGTGCATGCTGATGTGCTGGGGAGGCCAAATCTAGACTGATCCTCAGAGCCAGCATTGCATGATATAATAAAAATATAAATTTATATAAAGTAATGTTAATTAGAATTAATACAGATTCAAAGATAGAAGTAAAAGTGATGTCACAATATATGGAACAGCATTGCATCATGTAAGAATAAATCATGGATTTGAATGTAAACAATAACAAGTAGTTGTCATGCCGTCAAAAACCTATAAATACCTCCAATGTTTTGATTCAAACACAGGCTCCCTTGAGAAAGATATGTACAGCATATTGAAACGTTGGGCAGCTGGCTCTTTGAGCTAATATATATATATATATATATATATATATATATATATATATATATATATATATATATATATATATTCCATGAAGAGAAATCTCAACTTTCAATTCTGTGTGAATGTACATATTACTCATTATAGTCACAAATTTGATTACATTGCAGTTATACTGTCCGGGAGCCAATTGAGCATTTCCAATCAGTCCTAATCAATAGATAAGTAAGACGCAGAAGCTTGAAATTATGCATGGATACTAAAGGGAATGTGTCTTGTGGGATGCAATGCCCAGTTTGTATTAAAAAAAACCGTATATGACACACTGAGTGTACTAAAAGAGTCTTTATTAAGCACAACTGAACACAATTACAAAAACGTTTAGTAATGCGAGTTAACAAAAAATATGCTTGAGTTGCACAATACTTGGTCAGAAAGGAGATCCTTAACGTTACATTAACTCCAAATAAACTGTACAGGAATAACAGAAAGAGGGACGTTTGATTCTTGTTTTTAAAATGTCTTTACTTACCTTCTTATTGTTATACTTACACTCGTTCTACACACAAATGTGCTAATGGAACAGCGAATTACTATACAACGGAACAGAATCTTAATAATGGGATTAATAACTGAACAGAACTAAGCTTGGAGAAACAAACCAAGCCTAGGTTTTCGGATATGGTGTTACCTGAACCCTGTAAAGTGACTCATTCTTTTTTATTGACTGGAACGCCTTAGCCCTAACGCTACATCCATTCTCCTGCCTCTTAACTGTATTTAGAAAACAATTAACACATGCTTATACCAAACCAATAAACGTGAAACAATACAGAGGCTTGATATCAATATCAATATAAACATTAATTAAAGTAAACGTTCTCTAACTAAAACTGAGAGATCTATGCATATTTTACGAATCTAGTATAGGTTAGTAGCTTATTCACTTTCTGATTACAAATACGCTTGTTAATTTACCTTCTACTTCATAAATATAACCCTCGATCCAATTGCTGTACCCTTTCTGCTATATGTTTTTTTGAATCCTCGCATTATTATCTGCCCAATTATCAATTTCTTCAACTTTTATTTGAGGAACACATATTAATGATTTCGTCCACATAGTGATATTATCAGTAGCTGCAGCGGCCATGACAGTTGCTCGCACACCAAGCCCCGTTCTCAACTAAACATGGCCGCTGCGTGAATAAGGCGTATTGGTTAAACTCACTCAAGACCCTCAACTGTTTTTTTTTTCTAGCGCCTGGTCGTTGTTTTAGACTTGCCGGGGAAATGCAGATCTCGTATTGGCTGATCACATCCCCTTCAGGAAACCCCATAGACACTTAAAAAACCTCTAGTAAACCCTGTAAGTCATCTTGGATAAAGGCGTCAGGCAAATTAACAAATTAGAGTAGTATGTTTCATAGTATAAGCAAGCACACTGTACGCAAGTGAGTGAGGCAACGTAATGTCACTTGACTGACGGTTTACTTGGCACTGTCTGGTCAGCAGAGAATAGCTTGAAGGTCCTGACGGTACGCCACTGGAACTGAACACAATATTCTAGATGACATAAATCGATCATTACATTTTTGTACTAACCGTGGTTTGTATTACTCACCTCAGCTGATGTAAAACTAAAACATCTATTATAGTAGCTAATGCATTGTTTAGCTGCATAACAGTGACACAGCAAACATGAAAATCTACAACTCCCACAACCCCTTGCCCGTTTCTGTAGTGCTATATGTCTGCCAGCCTCTGAGGTGTGCTTACACATATTCTGGTGATTCGATTCCTTCTTGCTTTGACATGCTACATTCAGTGTGCAAGTTCAGGGTGCTACATCAACACTCCCTATACGCTGTTCTAGCTTCACAAAAACTGTAAATTTATATGGACCTAATATCTTTGTTTTTTGTTATGAATGCAAGTTCTCTCTTTTTCCTCTTCACTGCGGTTTATACATCTTTTACTGGAAGTGACCCCTGGTGTGAGCCCCAGTAAGGTATTATTTTAGCTTTTCAGTTTTAACACTTCTTTTTCTTCTGGTTAATCTATAGGGCGCATTCTATCTATTATTTTAGGTGATTATCGCCCTCTATCTGTAGTCCTTTGTCTGTCTTTGTTTTACTTTATTTTTCTGTCATCTTTATTTATTATAACTTCCCTTCTTTTCCTGTTTCCTTTATATTTTTCATCAGTATCTTTTCTCTATTCAGTCTCCCTTCCTCTTTCCCTTTTCCCAGCAAGTTCTTTATGTTGACCTCATATACCTCAATTTCTCTCAGCCTCCTCTCCATTTTCCTTCTCTGCTCCTCATATTTCTCACACTTTAATAAATAATGTTCTACTGTTTCAGCTGCTTTACATGTTTCCCCAGTCTTAAAAGATGTTCAGTAAAAGAACTGTGCCCAATCCTTACCCTATCCAACACTCTTTCCTCTTTCCTTCCCAATTCTTTGTTCACCCAACTGTTGTTCACCTCTTTCTGGATATTATGATACAACCTGTCTTTAATGCTTTCATCCAATTTCTCCTGCCATTCTTTTACTATCATTTTTTTCAGATAGCCTCCCATTTCCTGCGATCCCAGAGGAATCACCAATTTCCTCACTTTATAACCCACTTTTTGCTGCCAGATCTACCATCTCGTTGCCCAGAATGCCAGAGTGACCAGGAATCCAAACTAAAATCACTTCGATACTCATTATTGTACATTCCTTATATTGTTGCATTATTTCAAACATGATATCTCTTCTATTATTAAACTCCCCTTTTAATGCAATAAGAACACTTAATGAATCTGAAAATATGACTGCTTTTTTAGGGTTTATTTCAGCTGTTTTAACTATTGCAAATAGTATAGCTACAATTTGATTACTGATCAATAGATATCCTCGCTATTTTACAGATATCTAATTCTGGGATATAATATGCCATTGCCACTCTTCCTGTTTTTGGATCCTTGGATCCATCTGTATATATACATAGTGCCTCCATACTCTTCTCCTCTACAAAAGCTTGACACTTTCTTTTCAGTTCCATTTTTCCCCTCCTTTCTTCACTTGCTCACTCAATTCTATACAACAGTTTGGTTTTTCCCAGTTTTAACACTGCGTACAAATGAGTGCTTTATTTTACTCGACGAATTTGTTAAACAAACAAGTAGTTAACATGTTGGCACTGGTTTCACCAGATGGGAGGAATGTATAGATCCGCGCACAGTCGGAACCGGAAGTTCCATTGTTTGGGTTGCTTGGTAAAAACGACACGAGAAAACAGAAAAATAGAAGATAGAGAGAAAGAGAGCGGTGAGTTATTGGAATTGAATTCACTACATTCGCTGGAAACCCCGTGTGTGGTACCGGGGTAATGTGTTTATATTCTATAGAGGACGGCGAGTTTGATGAGAGACTCGAGCAGACACAGGCGCATTCATTACTATTAAACCTACTCGCCGTCTCTCTGAGTGCTCTTTGAAACAGACTGAGATCGGATCGTATTTATATTCATGTTGGGTTAATCAGAGATGACTATCGGCGGCCCGTCTGTAGTACTACAGGAGATTTGAATTGCACAGTTTGTACCGCTCTGTGCAGCGCCGTCCCGTTTGTAACACGGGACATAAACTGCATTCTGCTAAACTGTCCTGTCCTGTACTGTACGTGCATCGGCGTGGTTAATAATAACATCAACAACAACACAATGACCGCTGCTTTCTTATACGATCGCAATGTGCTGTGTGTCATGTAGGGTTACCAGATTTCCACGCGGAAAAAACTGGACTTTGCTTTTTCAATTCATTGAAACTGTAGTAATTCGTGAAGCAGTTAAAATAACTGTATATAATAACACCGTCATAATTTAAAAGTTAAATATCGGGGGTATTTATTGCAGATGATAACAAGTGGTTGTTTTCTTTCTGTTGTTATCTGACCAAAACTACTTAGTTTGTAAGTTCTTAAGTTTGCCTACTATACCAGAATCAAAATCATTAATGCAGATTAGGAATAGCAGAGGACATAATAATGATCCCTGTGGTACACCACTGGTTGCCTCGCTCCATTTTGAGGTTTCTCCTCTAATCAGTACTTTCTGTTTTCTACATGTTAACCACTCCCTAATCCATGTGCATGCATTTCCTTTAATCCCTACTGCGTTCAATTTGAGAATTAATTTTTTATGTGGGACTTTGTCAAAAGCTTTCTGGAAATCTAAATAAACCATGTTGCATGCTTTGCAATTATCCATTGTCGATGTTGCATCATCAAAAAAATCAAGCAGGTTAGTTATACACGATCTCCCTTTCCTAAAACCATGCTGACTGTCTCCCAGGATATTGTTCCCATATAGGTAATTTTCCATTTTGGATCTTATTATAGTTTCCATAAGTTTACATATAATAGAAGTCAGGCTTATTGGTCTGTAGTTACCTGGTTCGGTTTTGTCTCCTTTTTTGTGGATCGGTATTACATTTGCAATTTTCCAGTCTGTCGGTACAACCCCTGTGTCAAGAGACTGTTGCATGATCTTGGTTAGCGGTTTGTAAATAACTTCTTTCATTTCTTTGAGTACTATTGGGAGGATCTCATCCGGCCCAGGGGATTTGTTTATTTTAAGAGCTCCTAGTCCCTTTAACACTTCTGCCTCTGTTATACTAAAGTTATTTAAAATTGGATAGGAACAGGTCGACGTGGGGCATGTTGTCTGTGTCCTCCTTTGTAAAAACCTGTGAAAAGTAATCATTTAATATATTTGCTATTTTTTTTCTTCATCTATGATTTTGCCATTTGTGTCTCTTAGACATTTGACCTCCTCTTTGAATGTTCTCTTGCTGTTATAATATTGGAAAAACATTTTGGAATTGGTTTTAGCCCCCTTAGCAATATTGATCTCTCTTTGGCCTTTCTAACTTCCTTTTTGACTTGTGTTTGCAGTTCCAAGTACTCTTTCTGTGTACTTTGTTTTTGGTCCTTTTTAAACGCTCTGTAAAGTGCCTTTTTTCGCTGAATATTTTTTTTAATTGATCTACTAAACCATTTTGGCCATTTTGTTTTAGGTTTAGATTGGTCTACTTTTGGGATGTAATTGTTTTGCACCTCAAGTACTACATTTTTAAAAAACAGCCATCCTTTTTCTGTGGATGTTTTCTCTATTTTACTCTAATCTACTTCTGTTAGTCTCTGTTTCATACCTTCATAGTTTGCTTTTCTAAAATTGTAAACCTTAGCTTTAGTCATTACTTTTTGGGTTTCAAAAATCACTTCAAATGAGACCATGTTGTGGTCTGAGTTTGCCAGTGGTTCTCTGACCTCTGTTTTAGTTATTCTGTCTTCGTTATTTGAAAAGATTAAATCAAGGCATGCCTCCCCTCTAGTCAATGCCTTGACATATTGCGTTAGGAAGCAGTCATTTGTCATTTCCACCATTTCAGTTTCGTCCGTTGTGCTCCCCACCGGGTTTTCCCATTTTATACGGGGGAAGTTGAAATCCCCCATTAGTATGGCTTCTCCTTTTCTACACGCATTTCAAATGTCATTGTATAACAGATTATTTTGCTCAGCGTCTGAATTTGGCAGTCTATAGCATGCTCCTATTATTATGCCCTTTGAATTTTTGTCCATTATTCTGACCCATATTGATTCAGCGCGGTTTTCTTCGTCCAGATTTAACACCTGGGCTTCAAGACTATTTCTTATGTATAGCGCTACCCCTCCGCCTCTTCTGTCTTTCCTATACAGTGTGTACCCACTAATATTATACTCATCTCCATCACTCTCAGACAACCAGGTTTCTGTAACACCTATCACATCGTAGTTATTTGTTAGTGCAGTAGCTTCAAGTTATAACATTTTGTTTCTGAGACTTCTAGCATTTAGATCAGTGGTTCTCAACCTATTTCCATTTGTGGGCCGCATATGCAGCTATCTATGTGTTATGTGGGCTGCACCCACACAATATACTACTTGTATATCTATAAAGAATATGTTTTGTATCTGTTATCTGATAGCATTGCCATACAAATCAATATAATACCTTTCATTTTAAATGAGCTAAATAAGTACAAAATATAACTGTTAAAATTAATTTGGTGTTAAACTTACATTAGTGGGAGATCTGGCATCTTCCTTTGTTTGAAGCAGTAATTGCTTCACAGTCTGGTTGAAGCTGGGTGACAGCACACCGCAGCTGTGCATGAAGGTTTGCATCAGTCGAGCGAGCGCGATAGCGGGACTTAATCCGGCACATGGCTGAGAACGTACGTTCACAAACGTAAGTCCATCCAAACATAGACTGTATTTTGGCACTCAAAAGACACAAATTTTGTCCAGCAACACATTTCCATAATTCCTGGACACAACTTGCATGCTGTGCTGCGTAAATTGCTCCCTGTCCCTGCAAATCTGACAGCTGTTCTTCCTGTTCATGCCTGGGAACATAAAATGTTGTGGCAAGGTCTTTAAGATGTAAAATGGGAAAGGTGTAAGGATCCCTTAGAAAAGCACCAGCAGACTGTACTTTAATGAAATCAGCAAAACGTGACGAAAACATTTCTTGCAGCTGCTGTACTGTAGCAACACATTTTTCTCTTTTGTCACTTTCCAGAGCCCCTTCACATGCTTCATTTAACACTGGGAAATGTGCAAGGTCTCCTTCTTTCATTTGAGTGATGTACAGTTCAAGTTTGATCTTAAAACTGGCAACAGCGCACATTAACTCGTCAATTGCTTTTCCTTCACACTGCAGTTGCAAATTCAGCTTAAACAAAACGGCGGTGTAGTAAGGGTCGAGCACAAATGAAGTTTATTACTTTCACAACTGTGTCCATTATTCCCTTCATGCGACCATCTCCTAACTTGCTGCAGAGAGCCTGTTGATGCACAATACAGTGAAATGACAACAGATTTGGCTGCTCCCTTGTCATTTCAGCAACTAGTCCTTGATGTGTACCAGTCATACACGGAGCTCCATCTGTTGTTACAGAAACAACTGAATTTAGCAGAACATTCATTTCACCACATGCTTGGCGAACAGCAATGTATATATCCTCACCACACGTGCGATTGTGCATTGACTGCAGCGAAAGGAAGTCTTCTGTAATTTCAAAATTGACTGTATCAATGCATCGAATCCAAATGCAAAGCTGGGCCACGTCTCCTATATCTGTTGATTCATCATCATGCGCCGACATACTTTGTCATTGCTTAGCTGCAGATTTTTTACCCTTCTTATGACTTCGTTTTTGTTTCTCAGATCATTAAAGAGACAGTCCGCGGACTCTAAAAAGCATTCTTTTACTAGCTCCCCATCACTAAATGGTTTCCCGTGTTTGGCAAGCATCCAAGAAATTTTGTACGATGCAAGCGTCACAGCGTCTGCTTCAGTAAATGTGGCACGCAACACTTTCTGCTCATTGTTTAGCGATTTCTCAAGATGATGAATTTTTAACTTTCTATCTTCAGATTTCTCTGCATATTTAGTTTGAAAGTCTTGATGCTTTATCTCAAAGTGCCTTTTTACACTGTACGTTTTGCACGCAGTGAGGGCTGTACGACATAATAAACAAAACGGCTTCCCGTCGCTTTCTCTAACTGCAAACATTTCTTTCCAGTCATCCTTGTACCTTTCTGCCTTCTACAGCCAAACTGCGATGCTTCTTTCCTTCATCTGCCTTTTTACTTTCATTGCTTTCTGAAGCCACGCAAGATCGTTTCCCTCCGTGAACAACAAACCGATCAATTTTCTCTCTCGTCTACGCTACTCAACTGCTCCGCTCTAACAAACTGCGTCAAGAAGATTTTTTTTTTTTGCCAGGATCACATGGGCCACAGCTGTGTGCTGATTGGGCCGCGGATTGAGAACCACTGATTTATATAAATACATTTAATGGATGAGTTGTTGCCCTTGTTTTGATGTGGTCTCCCTTCTCTTTTTTTGTCCCCCCCCCCCTTCCTTTCTAGTTTAAATGCTTCTGGACCTCCTCAAGGATCCTTTCTCCGAGTAGATTGGTTCCCTTTATATTTAAGTGCAGTCCGTCCCGCCTATATAGATAGTCCTTGTTGTAGAATGTGCTCCAATGTTCAAGAAAGATGAAACCTTCCTGTGTACACCACGATTTCAGCCTTGCATTTTGATTTTGTATTTCCAGCTGTCCATATGGTCCTTTGTAAGGTGTCGGCAGTATCCCAGAAAATACCACAGTTTTGGTCTTGTCTTTTAATTTCCTTCCTAGCTCTCTGAATTTGTTTTGCAGGGATCTTGGCCTGTCTCTTCCAATGTTGTTTGTACTGATGTGGACGACTACTACCGGGTCGTCTCCTGTTCGTTCTAGGAGCCTGTCCACATTCTCAGTGATGTGCTTGACAGAGGCTTCTGGAAGGCAGCACACTGTTGTAGTAAGGGGGTCCAGACTGCGAACTGAACTTGCTGTGTTTCTCAATATGGAGTCCCCAACAATCATGACCTTCCTTCTTTTTGCTGCCTGGCCAGCATGTTTATAAGGTCCTGGGTGTTGCTCCTTTCGTTCTCTAAATGTTGAAGTGGCTCAAATTTGTTGGATGTTTGGATTTCTGGTGGTTGTGTTTGACGAAGTTTCTTTTTTTCCCTGCTTCTGCCTATCTGAACTCAGCTGTTTTGACCCTCTTCCATCTCCCTGGTGGCTTTCAGTCTGCTAGGGGTGCATCATGCAGGTGTCGCAGATTACTGGCTTGAATACGATGTTGTGTTTTTTAAAGTTTAGTTTAGCTTCTGCAGCTGTCAACGTGCTTTCAAACTGCTTCTAACTGCTCTGTACTTTTCCACGACTGTACTTCTCCCACGCTGTTGCATCCACACACTGTTGCTGTGAACACTGGCTGGCTTTTGTTTGTTTTCTGTTTGCTGCGGGCTCCGCCCCTCCCCCGTGTCTCAGAACGGCGGCGAATTTGAATCAGCTGCTCAGAGTTTCAGCTCGTTATCAGAAAAAGACACGCAGCTGTTAGACTTTAAGCTGCAGTATTTTCTGATTAAAGCAATTCATGATGTAATTTCTCCTTACTGCTTCTATCTGCTCTGTACTTTTCCATGACTGTACTTCTCCCACGCTGTTGCATCCACACATTAAAAGCTAGCAATTATGTTGCATTAAAACCACCAAGATAAAAATGCCATTTTATAAAAATGTGTTTTAAGTTTGGACTTAAAAATACCCACAGACCCAGCTTCCCTAACACATGGAGGTAGGGAATTCCATAGTTTAGGGGCTCTAAAAGAAAAAGCCCTACCTCCCATATTGATTTTATTGACCCTGGGAACAATGAGCAGCCCCACTTCTTGTGATCTAAGAGTGCGATTTGGGAGATACTTGGTCAGTAGCTCCAGCAAATAGCTAGGTGCTGCTCCGTTCAAGGCTTTATAGGTCAATAATAAGATTTTAAAATCAATTCTATATTGAATAGGGAGCCAGTGCAAGGAAGCTAAAACAGATGATATGCTCATTTTTTTGGTTTTAGTCAAAATTCTAGCAGTGGTATTCTGAACAAGCTGTAGGCGGGACACTGCACATTTTGGGATGCCAGAGAGGAGTGCATTACAGTAATCAATTCTTGAAGAAACAAAGGCATGTGTTAGTCTCTCAGCGTCAGATAAGGAGATAATAGGTCTCAGTTTGGCTATGTTTCTCAAGTGATAGAAGGATACTTTAGTAACTTCCCTAATATGAGACTCAAATGTTAAATCAGGATCAAAGAGAACCCCCATATTTTTTATTTCAGTTTTAGGATTTGATAAAAGACTGCTAAGGTCAAACTCATGCAATCTTACATTTTTTAGTTGGTTATGGGAGCCTACAAACATAACCTCTGTTTTACCTGAATTCAACATTAGGAAGTTTTGAGACATCCAGCACTTGATATCAACAAGGCAAGCAGCAAATAACACCCTGACAGAAGTATCACCAGGTTTTAAAGACAAATACAGCTGGGTATCATCCGCATAGCAGTGGAAGACACCATGTTTTGTGATGATATCATCCAGTGGTAACATATATAATGAAAATAGCAATGGACCCAGAATTGAACCTTGTGGAACACTGCAATCATCTTTGGTCAATGCTGATTTTTCCTTCCCAATAGAGACAAATTGATATCTATTAGATAGGTAAGACCAGGGTAAGACAAGGCCAGACAGTCCCACTAAGTATTTGAGCCGATTTAATAAGATGGAGTGGTCTACGGTGTCAAAAGCAGCACTTAGATCAAGGAGAATTAGAACTGATGGAAAGCCCAAGTCAGAGCTTATCAGTGGGTCATTTACAACTTTGACAAGGGCTGTCTCTGTACTATGTGCAGCACGAAATCCAGACTGAAATTTCTCAGATACACCATTAAGAGTTAAAAAAACGTTGTACTTGAAATGCAAGTTGAGGGTTGCTCTCTAAAACCTTGTCTAAGAATGGAAGATTGGAGATGAGCCTGTAGTTATTAATGAGTTTAGGATCCAAGTTATGTTTCTTGAGCATTGGCTTTACTATAGCTACTTTAAGTGCTGAGGGAACAATACTAGAAGAAAGAGAACTATTTATAATTTTTAAAATGTGTGTAATAATAACTCCAAGAGCATTTTTTAATAATTGTCGGAATGGGGTCAAGAGAACATGCTATCTCTGTTCTAATTTCCGACCCTCATATTTCAATTTGTGAGTAGCCTCATTAAACTACGTTGAGCTTTTTTTTAAAAACACCCTCTGAGTTTTGACTGGCGCTACAACATCTAAGATACTAGTCAATGAGGTGCTGTAGGTATTCACCATCACAGATAAGCTCTCCGGGATTTGATAATAAACTCAGTATATCAGAAAATTTACCAGGAATGAATGTGCCG
The DNA here is from genome assembly GCA_030684275.1 of Acipenser oxyrinchus oxyrinchus. Classification (NCBI taxonomy): domain Eukaryota; kingdom Metazoa; phylum Chordata; class Actinopteri; order Acipenseriformes; family Acipenseridae; genus Acipenser; species Acipenser oxyrinchus. The sequence goes on along the minus strand of CM060304.1, from coordinate 95,672 downwards.
AGATGTAAGTGTACATTCCATGGATTTTGTAGTTTCTGGTATGCTGACCTCAAAAAGAATAGCAAGATGGTCAGAAATGGTGAGATCTGTAGTTAATACATTTTTAACAACTATACCACGAGAGATTACAGGTCTAGAGTATGGCCACGATTGTGTGTGAGACCTTTTACATACTGGATATAATCTAAGGAATCCAGTAGCCTCATAAATTCTACAGAAGTGGAGTCAGATTCTGTATCAACATGTAGGTTAAAATCACCAAGTAGAAGAATCCTATCATAATGGACTATAAATGAAGATAGCAAGTCACTAAATTCAGCTAAAAATAATGGGTTTGACTTAGGTGGTCGATAGATCATTACAATATGAACAGATAGTGCACTATTTAGTGTTAATGTTAACACTTCAAAAGATGTATAACCTGGGACAGTAACCTGATTAATTTTATGTTCACTACGGAAAATAGCAGCAAGTCCACCTCCCTGCCCAGTAGAGCGAGCTTTCTGAAAAAAAGAATAGTAAAGGGTGGAAGCCTCAATCAGTGAGACATTGTCATTTGGTCCAAGCCAAGTTTCAGTTAATGATAAAATATCAATCCCGTAATCCTGAATAAAATCACTAATTAATGGAGCCTTATTAGATAGAGACCTGACATTAACAGGTCCAATTTATTTTCACACGTGCAGTTTATTTTAGACACGCTGTTTTAAAAGCATTTTTTCACAGTAAAACAGGTTTAAAAGGCACTGCATATCAACAGGACACTCAGTACTGCATCTCCAGCCCCGCCCCACACTTGCTTGCTGTATTTTTCACATTCCTCTTCATAGTCGTGCATACCGATAAATCATCTCCTGATCACTCGTTTTATCACCAAACTCCACAGTAATGCGATCCAAGTCATTATTTTATTACTATAACATCTCAAAAAGCTCTGCAAATGTCTGTGATATTCTTTAAGCGCTGGATGCAGAAGCAGCTATCTTGTTTGTTTGTGTCCGTGTTATCTCTGTGGTGCTGGGGCTATGTGTATTACTCAGATCTGCCCCTTTTTTTCGGCTCCTGTTGGTCTCATTTGGCCATTGAATGGTTTTCTCGGCTTCACCAGTGTTGCTCAGTGCTTGGAATCTGTTAGATCATTTGATCTCCTCTGTATTTTGACTACTTATCCGTCTCCTTTTCCTACCTTTTCTAGTGGTCACCCAATCCTCATTCAACTCTTGCCTTTCAACTATATTTATTTTCTCCGGTCCCTCTACACATACGCTTCTGCGATCGTGCTGTGGTATCAGTAAGACCTCACCTAGAATATTGTGTTCAGTTCTGGTCACCTTGTTACAAAAAGGATATTGCTGCTCTAGAAAGAGTGCAAAGAAGAGCAACCAGAATTATCCCGGGTTTAAAAGGCATGTCGTATGCAGACAGGCTAAAAGAATTGAATGTATTCAGTCTTGAACAAAGAATACTACGCGGTGATCTGATTCAAACATTCAAAATTCTAAAAGGTATTGACAATGTATTGATCACCGGCTGGTTTCACATTGACTGATCCACAGTTGAACTGCATTTGGTATTGTCTATTGAATTTTTTTTTTAACTGAATATTTTATTATTGTATTTGACTAAACTCCTCCCCTATCTGTTATCGCCTCCCATCATGGGTTCTGATATGCGTGCATGAAGCTGTAAGTCCTGTGAAATGTATTTGGCAGTTAGTGCTCTTCAATTTGTGGAACATTTTATTTGCAAAAAGTGCTTTTTCACTCAGTCCCTATTGCAAAAGGTTTATGATCCTGAAAAACAAATCGAGACTCTCAGAAGCATACACAATCATGAGTATTTCATTGAAAACAGTTTTAACAAAATTAATAATACTTTGCTACTGTTGGATACTGAGGGTGAAACCAACAAAGTCCCTGATTCTAATTTTTTAAAAGAGGCTGCTCCATTCGACATCTCAATACCAAAAGAACATAAGAACATAAGAAAGTTTACAAACGAGAGGAGGCCATTCAGCCCATCTTGCTCGTTTGGTTTTTAACCCTTTGCGGTCCATTGTCGGACTGGGTCCGACATTGCATCATCAAAGTCCGACATCATCAAAAACGCAAAAAAAAGTCGTTTTTCTCCAGAAAAGCCGAAAACCATTCAATGGCCGAGTGGGAGCGACAGGAGCCGAGACAAGCCGATAAAAAAAAAAAAAAAAGGCGTATCTCATGAATAGTCATGCTTGCCCCTGGCATTAGATAAGGGCGGTCATAAAGAAACAAGCTGGTTGTTCTGTATCAGCGCACAGAGACTATCACGGACATTTGCAGAGCTTTTTCGAGATGTTATAGTAATAAAATAATGACTTGGATTGCATTATTGAGGAGTTTGGTGATAAAACGAGTCATCAGGAGATGATTGATCGGAATGTACGACTATTATTATTATTATTATTATTATTATTATTATTATTTATTTGTTAGCATATGTGAAAGCGATAGCGAACGAAAGGGTGGGGTGGGGCTGGAGATGCCTAGTGAGTGTCTTGTTGATATGCAGGGCCTTTTAAACCCGTTTGACTGTGGAAAAAAAATACTTTTAAACAGCGCGTCTAAAATTAACTGCGTGTGTGAAAATAAATTGGACCTGGCGAGCCTGACGCACAATTAATAAATGGACTGCAAAGGGTAGCTTATTGATCCCAGAATCTCATCAAGCAGCTTCTTGAAGGATCACAGGGTGTCAGCTTCAACAACATTACTGGGGAGTTGGTTTCAGACCCTCACAATTCTCTGTGTAAAAAAGTGCCTCCTATTTTCTGTTCTGAATGCCCCTTTATCTAATCTCCATTTGTGACCCCTGTCCTTGTTTTTTTTTTCAGGTAAAAAAAAGTCCCCTGGGTCGACATTGTCTATACCTTTTAGGATTTTGAATGTTTGAATCAGATCGCAGCGTAGTCTTCTTTGTTCAAGACTGAACCGATTCAATTCTTCTAGCCTGATTGCATACAACATGCCTTTTAAACCTGGGATAATTCTGGTTGCTCTTCTTTGCACTCTTTCTAGAGCAGCAGTATCCTTTTGAACTATCTGCGAGATGAAGGCTTCAGGTACACAACAGCGGTCGCCATCTTGTCCCTCCGTGTCGAGTAGCACTCATAGTTTTGGGATTTTTCTTCGTTGATTTTGTGGTCATCCGGTCGAATTCGCCCAATATTTATCCAGGGACATTGTTACTGAAGATTTAGTATTTCTTACTTGCGAAATAGAACAGGAGGGGGTCAAATGGTGGCAAAATATGATCAGGTTATGCAGAGCTTGTCTCTTTCACATCCAGTCAGTTTAATCATCACGTGATCCCCCCGAAGAGCTCACAGTTGACAACGGAATAGTCATGAAAGGTCTCAGAACAATCATACCTAAATCACTGCAAACAGAATACATCTCAATACTACACAGAGGACATCCCGGTACAGAAGCAACAAAACGCAGAGCTCGAGATGTTGTCTTCAATGGGTAAGGACATCAATGGGTAAGGACATTGATAGAATAACATCAACTTGCATTGTGTGCAACAGCTCAAAACCACACCAACAGAAAGAAACATTGAAATTACACCCTGTGCCAGATCTGCCTTGGTCCACAGTGGCAACAGACATTTTTGAATGGAACAGTCATCACTATCTTGTGCTGGTCGACTCGTACTCGGGATGGTTCGAGATAGATGCACTCCGTGATCTTACATCTCACACAACAATCAAGAAATTGAAGCGACACTTTTCAGTACATGGCACACCTCACAAAATAATCTCTGATAATGGAACTCAATTCACAAGCCAGCACTTCAAAGAGTTTGCTGAAACTTGGGACTTTGAACATATCACCAGTAGCCCTGAATACCCACAAGCAAATGATCTGGCAGAGCGAGCTGTTCGCAGTGCGAAACAACTCTTTGAAAAGTCTAAAAGAGATGGAAGCGTTTCTCAACCTTCTCAATCTTCGCAATGTGCCTCGTGATTTAACTTTAGGTTCACCAGCACAATGTTTAATGTCAAGAAGAACACGTACAGCTTTACCCATTAACAATAGTCTTCTCAAACCCTCATCTAAGAATACCTCCACAGTGAAAGCACAACTGACCAAGAAACATCGGAGACAGAAGCTACACTATGACAAATCAAGTAAGCCTCTGAAACCACTGAAAGGCAGGCAAGTAGTTAGACTACAAACTCCACAGAGATACAACCGATTGGGAATCGTAAAGACAACCTGCAAGGAGCCCAGGTCATACATCATTGAAACCGAAGGAAAGGAATACAGGAGAAAAGGAAGACACATCATACCTACCTCAGACACTGCAGAGCAAGAAGACACTTCACAGCAAAACCACAGCATGCCTGAACAAGAGCAAGCACAGCGAAACCACAGCATGCTTGAAAAAGAGCAAGCACAGCGAAACCACAGCATGCCTGAACAAGAGCAAGCACAGCAAAACCACAGCATGCCTGAACAAGAGCAACCACAGCGAAACCACAGCATGCCTGAACAAGAGCAAGCACAGCAAAACCACAGCATGCCTGAACAAGAGCAACCACAGCGAAACCACAGCATGCCTGAACAAGAGCAAGCACAGCAAAACCACAGCATGCTTGAACAAGAGCAAGCACAGCAAAACCACAGCATGCCTGAACAACAGCAAGCACAGCGAAACCACAGCATGCCTGAACAAGAGCAAGCACAGCGAAACGACAGCATGACTGAACAAGAGCAAGCACAGCAAAACCAGCATGCCTGAACAAGAGCAAGCACAGCAAAACCACAGCATGACTGAACAAGAGCAAGCACAGTGAAACCACAGCATGCCTGAACAACAGCAAGCACAATTTACAACTAAAGTACAAAGTGCAATCATTGCACAAAGTCCAACTCAGCCAGTCTCTAGACAAAACACGATCAGGCACAATCTCCAAGCCAAACCCCAAATATATGGACTAATAGAGCTATGTAGCAGTGCATACAGTTACCTGGAGCTATTTCTATATTTGAGTTACCTGATTGATGTAAATACTGGCATGATCAAAATGTTTTTAAAAAAGTACATTTAGTAGGAAATCTCTCTGTGTATTATTATGCCAATATGCTCTGTTTGCTGTTCAGGTATGATCACTAGTGGTATGGATGCATTGTGCTCAAGAGAGCACTAACTAAAGAAGGGAGATGTAGAATACTTTAACACAGGTCCTGCTTAGTTTGTAATGTATAGGACACCATACTTTATACTGGATACATACGGGTACGGAGAGACTCGTTGGTTGTTATGCTTTAGACTGGAGCGATGACGTTCATGTTTATAAAATATAAACCTGTCTAACTAAACTAAACCGCCTTGCCGCGCATCATTCAACAGTACAGAAAGACAGATTAGAATCAGATCCGCTTTTACTATTTAAACACGTGATATATGAGGCTGTTAAAACATATGGTGTATGACATCCACTAATCTTACTAACACTGACATCCATGAATAACCCATGTTACTACCTTCATATTGTATACTGTATTTATATTAACTCTATATTGCTATGAATTGTAATGTGTTCAAGTGAAGAGTTGACCAATATGAACTTCACTGAATGCAATATTTATTATTTTTATAATTTTAATGCATTTAATATTTAGTGGTGCAATCAGGAACTTTGGAGCTACTGTAGAACTAAAGGGGCATTCAGAACAGAAAATAGGAGGCACTTTTTTACACAGAGAATTGTGAGGGTCTGGAACCAACTCCCCAGTAATGTTGTTGAAGCTGACACCCTGGGATCCTTCAAGAAGCTGCTTGATGACATTCTGGGATCAATAAGCTACTAACAACCAAATGAGCAAGATCTTAGCCTCACTCGCCCCTGTCTACAAGGTTTCCATTTCTTTTTTTGCAGGGGCTAAGTGGGCACAGTTGTTTCAATTAGCTAATAATTACCCCCTTGCTAATTTAACCCTTTGCAGTCCATTTATTAAGTGCGTGTCAGGCGCGTGAGGTCCAATTTATTTTCACACGCGCAGTTAATTTTAAAATGTTTAAAAGTATTTTTTTCCACAGTCAAACGGGTTTAAAAGTCCCTGCATATCATCAAAGCACTCACTAGGCATCTCCAGCCCCGCCCCACCCTTTCGTTCGCTATCGCTTTCACATATGCTAATAAATAAATAATAATAATAATAGTCATACATACTGATCAATCATCTCCTGATCACTCGTTTTATCACCAAATGCCTCAATAATGAAATCCAAGTCATTATTCTATTACTATAACATCTCAAAAAAGCTCTGCAAATGTCTGTGATATTCTCTGAGCGCTGATTCAGTTCCAGCCAGCTTGTTTCCTTATGGCCGGCCCGTTATCTGATGCCAGGGGCAAGTATGACTATTCTTTTTTTTTTCGGCTTGTCTCGGTTCCTGTCGCTCCCACTCGGCCATTGAATGGTTTTCTCGGCTTTTTCCGGAGAAAAAACGACTAGAAACCCGTTTTTCGCGTTTTTTTCATGATGTCGGACAGGGTCTGACAATGGACCGGATAGGAACAATTGCAATGTCGGACCGCAAAGGGTTGACAATTACCCCCAATTACCTTCCCAATATGGCTGCCTCTTTTAGTCACCCTCACCAAGATGGAGTAGATGTCTCTCAACCCCCGGGGTCCTAAAGCCTCCAAATTAAGTTCAGGAACACCTACTCTACCACAATACACACACACTCACACAATGTTTCATTTTAAAATTATGATCGTGTTATTATATACAGTTATTTTAATGGCTTCAGAGTTGCTACAGTGGTTAAAGAAAAGGGCTTGTAACCAGGAGGTCCCCGGTTCAAATCCCACCTCAGCCACTGACTCATTGTGTGACCCTGAGCAAGTCACTTGACCTCCTTGTGCTCCGTCTTTCGGGTGAGATGTAATTGTAAGTGACTCTGCAGCTGATGCATAGTTCACACACCCTAGTCTCTGTAAGTCGCCTTGGATAAAGGCATCTGCTAAATAAACAAATAATAATAATAAAATAAATCCAGTTTCCCTGTGGAAATCTGTTAACCTGTCTGTGCAGTCAATCAATCAATCAATCTTTATTTCTTATATAGCGCCTTTCATGATAAATTACCTCAAAGTGCTTTACAGATAAGAATAAAAAACAACATACAAAACAATTTGGAGAAACAGTAAAAGATAAGATGATTTATTGTTTTGTAAATATGACAGTGAAGTGCCCTGGGTTGTGTTATTGTTTTGTATTTAAATATGGCGGCGTAGCCATGTATTTTGTTATTTTGTTTAGTAGCGTGGATGGGTAGCCCCATCCACAGCAATTAAAAAATTAAAAAATAAAAAAAACTTTGTGCAGAAGGTGGCCATCTCCCGAATTAAGTGATTCATTTATTGCTAATCGGGAGATGGTCACCTGCATAAAAGCCTGCAGCTCTCTGCCCTCTGTGTGGGTGTTAGGAGTGAGAGCAGAAAGAGCGAAAGGAGCGAGATAGAAACTAAACTTAAAAGTAAATACAGGATCAGTGAAGGCTACTGCCCAGCCTGACCTGGATCATTTATTGTTTTTGTGTTCGTGATTTTGTTTTGTTTAAACCTTTTATTTTGCTCTGTGAGCAAGTGTTTTCTGTTTAAACCAATCCTTGCCCAGGACAACTGGAAGCTGCTAGAGACTGGAAAATGCTGGCAGATGTTGGTCAACGGCTTATTTTTCCACCTGAGATTGCCAGCTCTAACCTTCGTCCAGATATTGTCTTGTGGTCTGGATCAGCACGTCTTGTTCACCTGATAGAGTTAACAGTGCCATGGGAGGATGCTGTAGATGAGGCGTATGAGAGGAAGAAACTGCGGTATGCTCAACTAGCCACTGAAGCGGAACAGCGAGAATGGAGAGTCCGGGTTTACCCAGTGGAAGTGGGTTGTCGAGGATTTGTGGCACAATCTACAACCTGGTTTCTCAGAGATGTCGGATTCTGTGGCCAAGAGTTGCGTCGCACAGTGAAGAACTTATCTGAAGCAGCAGAGAGGAGCAGCAACTGGCTGTGGTTGAGACGGAAAGATTCTGGCTGGGGATCTCAAGCACAATAGAAAGAAAGAAACGCTGATGTACAGGTAAGTAAGCTGGGCTGAGTTGAGTGGGGGACGGAGGGGGGTGATGCTGGGACGCCAGAATCACCGTCGAGCCCTCTTGAGGTGTCGTGGGCTAGTCGACGAAACACTGAGGATGGAAGGTGCCCACTTGAAGACCCCAGAGATGTACCCTACTGTGGCAAAGTGCCCCCCCTGTGTGTATTTTGTGTTACGTGTTGTGTGTAAATGTTGGTGTATAGGCATTGGTACACGGGATATAAGCGGGTCTGTGTTTCACATGTGTTTAAATTGTAGATTTGTATTTAGGCACGAGGAGGGCACAAATCACTTCACGTGCTGGTTAAAGTAATAATATGTGAGCACGGGGAATTGCACTTTAATTAATTCACGTGCAGTTGTACCGAGATTCCAATTGAATGATTGACTAGCAATCGAGTCTCGGTACAACTGCATAAAGCTGCATGTTTTCACTCACTCGGGTTGGGTGTTCGTGGAGTGGAGAACGGGTGAGAGAGGAGAAAGAAGAAAGAAATATTTATAACAATTGCTATCGCGTGCTGGTAGTACCAGCACGATACTTGTTTTATTTATTTACTCACCGTGTTTGTGTGTCTGTCCGGCCCACCGCTTGTTACTGTTTAGTCCGCTTTTGTTTATATATTTATTTTGGCGCAAGTGCCGTGTCCTGTTTTTTGTGTTATATTATTTTGTTTATTAAATGCTGAGCGCGATCACGCGCTCAGCTTCACCAAAACCCCAAGTCTCTGTCTGCTCTGTGTGTTTTTAGTTCTGGTCTGAGTTCCTCCCTGCAGCCATCTTGTCACACCTACTTAGCTCAATCCAGACGGCTGTCATGCTGATGCGCTGGGGAGGCCGCACTGTGGTTGATCCCCGGAGCCAGCATCGCAGCCGTTGTGTGTGCTGATGCGCCAGGGAGGCAAAATAAGCTGATCCCTGGAGCCAGCATTACACTTCAGCCATTAACACCAGACAGAAGGATATCTACATCATATGGAAGGAAACGTAAATGGATGGAGACACATATGGATCGCATTAGTTTACTGTAAAGCTACGTCTTAGTTGGTGCCTATCTTGGCGAGAGCCAAGTTCAAATCAGCATGAAGTTTTAACATCTACTCTCGTGTAATGGAAATCATGTATTTGAATAAACGGCGCGCAGCATCTTTTTGCCTGCAGTACTACCCGGTGTCAGTGTTTTTGGTTCCTGCTTCTGGCCTGACGTCACTACTCGTCCACCCTGTCACCCCCTTAAATGACGTTCAGTGAAGCAGTTAAACAAGTCATTTAATAAATTACTTTAAAAAGCAGGGATACAAATCAGTAGTGTAAAATACATCAATACAATTAAGCAGTATACAATAGGATGTTGATGTTCCCGTTTAAAATACATCTGCTAAATTATAAAAATGTGTCTAATCTGTATTTAAAAGCAGCAAATCAAGGCAGATCATTCCACAACTGTGGGGCTGTAGAGCTGAACACTGCCACCTGCCTGCTTTCTCTGTGTCCATGGAATATGTTTCATGGGTAAGAAAATACATGGGAGTTATTGTTTACATTTCCATGTAAGACGAGTTGTCAGGCTGATGTGTAAATGTAGACAATAACACCTGTTTCTTTAAATGTCTGATATGCATGTTTTCATTGCTCCGCTCCGTTTCTGATGAAATCTTAATTGGTACAGAACGACCACCTTGAAGTAGAAACACACAAGTGACACAAAGGACAAACTGGGGGCTCAAATGACAAGAATCTTTGAATCTGATCGAACCTAAGCCAGTTCAGGTCTGAGTTGTAAGTGTAAACACACCGATAGAGAACAGATTGTAATACTTCATTTCATTTTCTGTTTTCAGGACTGTCTTATCCTGGTGGAAGCCAAGGAACAAAGATGGAGTCTGTTTACATTAAACAGGAGGAGGTTCTGGAATTGGTACCTGTCTGCATTAAACAGGAGATACCTGAACTGGAGCCTGTCCACATTAAAGAAGAAGAGACTGAACTGGAGCCTGTCCACATTAAAGAAGAAGAGACTGAACTGGAGCCTGTCCACATTAAAGAAGAAGAGACTGAACTGGAGCCTGTCCACATTAAAGAAGAAGAGACTGAACTGGAGCCTGTCCACATTAAAGAAGAAGAGACTGAACTGGAGCCTGTCCACATTAAAGAAGAAGAGACTGAACTGGAGCCTGTTCACATTAAAGAAGAAGAGACTGAACTGGAGCCTGTTCACATTAAAGAAGAAGAGACTGAACTGGAGCCTGTCCACATTAAAGAAGAAGAGACTGAACTGGAGCCTGTCCACATTAAAGACAAGTCTATTGACTTGTTGTTTAAAAATTCAGAAAACATATTCAGACCAAAGATACCACATCAATGTACTGAATGTGGGAGGAGCTTCAGTGAGTCAGGAAACCTAAAAAAGCACCAGAGAATTCACACAGGAGAGAAGCCACACCACTGTGCTGAATGTGGGGAGAGCTTCAGTCAGTTAGGAAACCTAAAAAGACACCAACGAGTTCACACTGGAGAGAAGCCATATCACTGTAGTGAATGTGGGAAAAGCTTCATTGACACAGGAAGCCTAAAAAACCACCTGCGAGTTCACACTGGAGAGAAGCCGTATCAGTGTACTGAATGTGGGGAGAGATTCAGTCAGTTAGGACACCTAAAACACACGCATAATTCACACTGGAGAGAAGCCGTATCACTGTATTGAATGCGGGGCGAGCTTCAATAGGTTAGGAAGTCTAAAAAGACACCAGCGAGTTCACACTGGAGAGAAGCTGTATCACTGTACTGAATGTTGGAAGAGCTTCAGTCAGTCAGGCACCCTAAAAAGACACCAGCGTATTCACACTGAAGCCAGTCTCCCTCCCTCCCAGTCCCTCACCTCTCCACTGCTTGTTTGAGTGTGTGGAGAGCTGTCTGATTCCTTGTCTCTCTCTCACCCTGCAGTAAATGAAGGGGGTCTCCAGGAGTGAGAGCCAGCCTGAACCCAGAGACACTGAGAAGGGGAGCATGTCAAACTGAAGGAGACAGACTCATTCTTTCAGAATGAACTGGAGAGCCCTGGGATTCAGCTCCACTCCTGCCCCTGAAATGGAAATGAATCTCACTCATCATGCTGTGAGGATTTAGGACAGAGTTACAGGGTCATTCTACTTAGAAGGGACGCATTAATTTTTTTAAATTCTTTGTTTTATTTGAAGTGCTGCAAACTTTGCTCTGGAGCAAATGCTGTTTTGGTTTTGAATGAATTTGAATGAATGAATCTGCTTTGCTGAGTGTTTAAATACTGAGAACATAAGAACATTATTGATCCCAGAATCTCATCAAGCAGCTTCTTGAAGGATCCCAGGGTGTCAGCTTCAACAACATTACTGGGGAGTTGGTTCTGTGTACTTTGTTCTTGGTCCCTTTTAAACGCTCTGTACAGTGCCTTTTTTCTGTGAATATATTTTTTAATCAATCTATTAAACCATTTTGTCCATTTTATTTTAGAGTTAGATTTGTCTACCTTTGGGATGTAATTGTTTTGTGCCTCTAGTACTACTTTTTTAAAAGAACAGCCATCCCTTTTCTGTGGGTGTTTTCTCTATTTTACTCCAATTTACTTCTGTTAGTCTCTGTTTCATACCTTCATAGTTTGCCTTCCTAAAATTGTAAACCTTAGCTTTAGTCATTATTTTTGGAGTTTTAAAAATCACTTCAAATGAGACCATGTTGTGGTCTGAGTTTTCCAATGGTTCTCTGACCTCTGTTTTAGTTATTCTGTCTTCGTTATTTGAAAAGACTAAATCAAGGCATGCCTCCCCTCTAGTCGGTTCCTTGACAAATTGCGTTAGGAAGCAGTCATTTGTCATTTCCACCATTTCAATTTCGTCTGTCGTGCTCCCCACTGGCTTTCCCACTTTATATGGGGGAAGTTGAAATCCCCCATTTGTATGGCTTCTCCTTTGCTACACGCATTTCTAATCTCATTGTATAACAGATTATTTTGCTTCGTGCCTGAATTTGGCAGTCTATAGGATGCTCCTATTATGACCTTTGAATTTTTGTTCATTATTTTGACCCATATTGATTCAGCATTGTTTTCTTTGTCCAGATTTAACACCTGGGCTTGAAGACAATATCTTATGTATAGCTCTACCCCTCCGCCTCTTCTGTCTTTCCTATACAATGTGTACCCACTAATATTATATTCTTCTCCATCACTCTAAGACAACCAAGTTTCTGTAACACCTATCACATCGTAGTTACTTGTTAGTGCAGTAGCTTCAAGTTCTAACATTTTGTTTCTGAGACTAATAGCATTTAGATAAATACATTCTGTTTTGTTTTCTCCCACCTTCCTTTCCAGTTTAAATGCTTCTGGACCTCCTCAAGGACTCCTTCTCCAAGTAGATTGGTTCCCTTTTTGTTTAAGTGCAGTCAGTCCTGCCTATATAGATAGTCCTTGTTGTAGAATGTGCTCCAAGAAAGAAAGATGAAGCCTTCCTGTGTGCACCACGATTTCAGCCATGCAATTTGATTTTGTATTTCCAGCTGTCCATATGGTCCTTTGCAAGGTGCCGGCAATATCCCAGAAAATACCACAGTTTTGGTCTTGTCTTTTAATTTCCTTCCTAGCTCTCTGAATTTGTTTTGCAGGGATCTTGGCCTGTCTCTTCCAATGTTGTTTGTACCGATGTGGACGACTACTACCGGGTTGTCTCCGGTTCATTCTAGGAGCCTGTCCACGTTCTAAGTGATGTGCATGACAGAGGCTCCTGGAAGGCAGCACACTGTTGTAGTGAGAGGGTCCAAACTGCGAACTGAACTTGCTGTTTGTCTCAATATGGAGTCCCCAACAATCATGACTTTTTGCTGCCTGGCCAGCACTGTTTATAAGGTCCTGGGTGTTGTTCCTTTTGTTCTTCCCTTTCACCCCTACCCTGACAACTTGTTCTCTAAAATAAGTATTGAGAAATTGATCTGCTGAGTCCCCTAGCCTAGTACATACTGTATAACTTGTCATCTGGAAGCTGTGTACAACATGTTAATAAAGATACCCTGAATGGGTCTGCTCCCCAATACATTTCTTTACTAAACATGTTATTGTTAATTTCTATACTGGATGAACGCTAACAACAACAAAAAAACAATGGTCGGATTTTCAAACTCGGATCATTTTCATGTAGTACCCTCTCTATTTCTCAGGCAGATAACACACCTGAGGTGTTGTACTCTGAGATAACCAAGCAAATCCCTCAGGTAAGCACTGCTGCAGAGTATCTAGAACCCCTCCTCTGTGTGTCTCCTCCCTCTATTAATCAGGGTGCATTTCACATGCAAACCCACAGCAGCTAACAGCCCTGAGGTATTGTAATCTGAACTGTAAGCACTGCTGCAGAGTATCTAGAACCCCTCCTCTGTGTGTCTCCTCCCTCTATTAATCAGGGTGCATTTCACAGGCAAACCCACAGCAGCTAACAGCCCTGAGGTATTGTAATCTGAACTGTAAGCACTGCTGCAGAGTATCTAGAACCCCTCCTCTGTGTGTCTCCTCCCTCTATTAATCAGGGTGCATTTCACAGGCAAACCCACAGCAGCTAACAGCCCTGAGGTATTGTAATCTAAACTGTAAGCACTGCTGCAGAGTATCTAGAACCCCTCCTCTGTGTGTCTCCTCCCTCTGTTAATCAGGGTGCATTTCACAGGCAAACCCACAGCAGCTAACAGCCCTGAGGTATTGTAATCTAAACTGTAAGCACTGCTGCAGAGTATCTAAAACCCCTCCTCTGTGTGTCTCATCCCTCTGTTAATCAGGGTGCAATCCCTGAACTGGAGGAACTGCATCTTGTTTTTTGTTGTTGTTTTATTGTTGAACTGGAGGAAGTGTATATTGTTTTGTTGTTGTTTTATTTGCTTTGCTGACTCAACTGCATATCCAAGTGTCTAGACTGCTGCAGGCAGTCCGGGCTGCATTAAAAACATAACATTGTAACAAGGCAAACAGGATATTCTGTTTGAGTGGCCGTTTGATTGCAGCCCTTCAAATGTTTGCAACAAAAAACAAAATTGCAACAAAAAAGTCAAAGTCTAAATGCTCCAATGTATCCAGTAGGTGGCACCAAAACACTGTTCAACTTTTACATTGTAAAGCTTAGACTGCATTCTGTTGGTTTGTATTGGTTGATAAGTCAGGGATAACACACAACGGTGTGGGTTGTGTTGCATGGCTTGGAGGCACCAACAAAGCTGTATGTTAATGCAACGCAACCCACAAGCCCTGGAGTGTATTATCCTGCATATAAAATGGACACAATAAACAAACAATTTTATTGTATATTCTTCCACTTTGGAGAAAAATAGTCCATCAGACACGGTTATACTGGAGGTTTTCAGCATTTCCAACAATGAATACAATAATAGAATACTATTTTATCAACTGCCTGAAGCTAGTTAAAGTGAAAGAACTTGCAGCCGAGAACGTGCTGGACCTGGGGGGAAGTGCGAAATATAGTTGCAGGCTTTGCAATGTGCTATGCCGCGACGGGGGATAATTAGCCAAAACGGCTAAAATAACATTAGAACACAGCTAAAAACGGAACCAGCAGGCATTCACCCTCTGCTGGTGGAGGTGGGAGGGGCAAGCAGTCCTCCCACTGTGGTGGAGACAGAGGCAGCTCCTGCTGCTCTGCTCCTGGCGGTGGAGACAGAGGCAGCTCCTGCTGCTCTGCTCCTGGTGGTGGAGGTGACGGAGGCAGAGGCAGCTCCTGCTGCTCTGCTCCTGGCGGTGGAGACAGAGGCAGCTCCTGCTGCTCTGCTCCTGGCGGTGGAGACAGAGGCAGCTCCTGCTGCTCTGCTCCTGGTGGTGGAGGTGACGGAGGCAGAGGCAGCTCCTGCTGCTCTGCTCCTGGTGGTGGCAGAGGCAGTGGCGAGGGCTCCTCATCCTCTGGCGTTGGAGACGGAAGCGATGGCTCCTCTCCCTCTGGTGCTAGAGATGGCAGCGACGGCTTCTCTCCCTCTGGCGCTGGAGACGGCAGCGACGGCTCCTCTCCCTCTGGCGCTGGAGACGGCAGTGACGGCTCCTCTCCCTCTGGCGCTGGAGACGGCAGCGACGGCTCCTCTCCCTCTGGCGCTGGAGACGGCAGCGACGGCTCCTCTCCCTCTGGCGCTGGAGACGGCAGCGACGGCTCCTCTCCCTCTGGCGCTGGAAACAATGGCAAGGGCTCCTCTCCCTCTGACGTTGGAGATGGCAGCGATGGCTCCTCTCCCTCTGGCACTGGAGAAGGCAGCGATGACTCCTCTCCCTCTGGCGCTGGAAACAACAGCGGGGCCCCTCCCATATCTGCAGCCAGGTAGTTGAGCACCATGGCTGCAATGTCTGGGAGGGATGCTGGGTGGTGTTTCTGTTCCCAGGCCTCCCAGCGCCCCCATCTCTCGCCCACAGGAGGTTGATCACAGCAGGGAGGGCGCACCATTATATCCCTCTCAGGCTCCGCCAGCCAGTCCC
The DNA here is from genome assembly GCA_030684275.1 of Acipenser oxyrinchus oxyrinchus. Taxonomy (NCBI): domain Eukaryota; kingdom Metazoa; phylum Chordata; class Actinopteri; order Acipenseriformes; family Acipenseridae; genus Acipenser; species Acipenser oxyrinchus. The sequence continues at coordinate 80,037 of CM060304.1, read as the reverse complement.
AGATCCCCTCAGAGGAGACAAGATTCTTCCTACTCGGAGGATGCGGGTCCTCTCTCACCCTTGCTGGATGCTCAGGCTCCTTCCTCTCCTGCCATGGTGGGGGTTGGTCCGGTGCCACGTGCCCGACCTCACCAACCGCGAAGCACCACTCCTCACCCTTCAGGCAGGTGAGGCAGACGTCCAGCATAGTAAGGACCAGCTGCTGTTGCTGCGCCTCCTGCTGCTGTTGTTGTTGCTGCTGCTGCTTTCTCCTCCGGCTACTTTTCCCCATTTTTTTTTTTTTTTTTTGGTGGGTGAAGCTGAGTGCAACGGCACTCAGCTGGATTTATTAATAATTAAACAAAACAAAAGATTTAAACACAACAACAAAACACAAACAAAAGGGCACGAGGGCCAAACGAATAAACAGACAAACAAGTAAGTGTCATGCTGGCTAATCCAGCACGTTTTAGCAATTGTTTTTATGTCTCCTCTCTATCTCCCCGTACCTCCTCTCTGCACCCAACCCCGCAGTACGGACAGCTGCAGGTTCTTATACTCTGGCCGAGGGGTTAACTAGCTGTTAATTATCTTATTACCCCTCGGCCACAGTCTGCACGCGTTTGGTAAGGATACATGACTGTCAGCTAGTTAAATAATCAGTAGCTGATCAGTCATGCATCCTCATGGGATTTTTAAATATAAATATAAAAAACAATAACAAAAAGACGCGGCGCTTTTAACTGCGCCGTAAACAAATACAAATAATAATAAATAGGGGCTAGACACTCCGCCACAATGTCCCACACCTCTTTACAAACGCCATTTCGTCGACTTTCTGGGATCCGGTAAGGTCTCTCCCGCACGATTATACCTGGTGGAGAGATAATGTCATATTCAACCAAATTAGTTCTTCCGGGCAAGTCAGAAAAAACATTGCTGAATTCCTCAATAAGCTTACGCAGCTCCCGTTGCTGGTCTGGATCCAATTGTTCCCCCATCGGAATGATTTTTGTGCTAGGAGTCTCTGGACAGGGGCCTAAATCATCCTTTATGTTGCCTGGGGCTATAAACAAGACCTCCCTTGCCTGCAGGGCTTTAACAAATTGACATGATAAATTTCACGTTCATTACGGCGATCAGGCTGTCTAATTTCATAATTCACCTTTCCTATAGCCCGAATCACTTCATATGGCCCCTGCCATTTAACACATAACTTGGATTCTGATGAGGGAAGCAGCAGCATTACCTTGTGTCCAGGTCGAAAGGTTTGAATTAGTGCATTTTTGTTGTAATGCTGCTGTTGTCGGTGCTGAGCCGATCTGAGGTTGTCCTCGGCCAAACGACCGACCAAATCTAGGTGATCTCTTTGTAAGAGCACATGCTTCACTACATTTTTGGATGAGCCTTTGTGCTCTTCCCACCCCTCTCTCAACAGATTGAGAATGCTGCGAGGCTTTCGGCTGTACAAGAGCTCAAAGGGGGAGAACCCTGTCGAACTCTGTGGCACCTCTCTCACTGCAAAAAGGAGGTAGGGAAGGAGCGATGCCCAATGTTTTTGCTCTTGTGTTAAAAATGTCTCAGCATCGACTTCAAGGTCTGATTAAAACATTCCACCAAACCGTCCGTCTGTGGATGATAAACAGACGTCCTGATGGGACATATTTTTAATATTTTATATACCTGCTGTAACGTTTTAGAAAGAAAGTTGGTTCCAATCAAGATCTCCTTGGGGATCCCTACTCTAGCCACAATCTGAACTAACTCGGTGGCTATTGCAGCGGCACTAGTGGACCTAAATGGAACTGCCTCTGGATATCACGTTGCATGATCTACCATTACTAATATATGCGTATACCCAGAGTCAGAAGGTAGCAAAGGGCCCACTATGTCCATTGCAATGCGTTCAAAAGGAGTGGAACCAAAGGGGCGGGGCGCACTCGGCCCGGCGTTACTCGCTGACAGTCTGGGCATGTGGCTACATATTTCGACACATCAGTATGAAGACCTACCCAATAGAATTGAGCCAATATCCGCTCCCTTGTCTTGTCAGCTCCGAGGTGCCCCGCAAAAAGGGATATCATGCGCCAGCCTCATGACCTCGGTCCGACAAGACGGGGGAACCAATAATTGTGTTACAGGCTGTCCTGTGCCCATGGCTAGATTTACCCTATATAGTAATTGCCCCTTGATACTGAAGTGTGGATATACTAGCGCCCCAGTGCCATCAACATCCTTATTATTTATTATTTCTTAGCAGGCGTCCTTATCCAGGGCAACATACAGTCGTAAACAAAAATACATTTCAAGAACCACAGTATAAGTAATAATACAATTAGGAGCAATATAAAAATACAATGACTTTGGTTCTAGCGAGTACAAGTATAACAAAAAACCATTCAATAACGGAGCAGATAACAGTGTCAGTGATAGTTACATCAGGATATAATTATATACAAAATACTACAGATTAAATAACACTTGTGACAGATTACAGTAATCTAAAGTACAGGATTAAATGCAGTAAAATAGGGGGCAGATAAGAGCAAGTAAAGCGCATTTAAGGAAGAGAGATAAGTGTCCATAGGGGAAAAAAGAGCAGTTCTACAGGTGCTGTCTGAAGAGGTGAGTCTTGAGGAGGCGCCGGAATGTGGTCAGGGATTGGGCAGTCCTGACATCTGTAGGAAGGTCATTCCACCACTGCAGGGTGAGGGCTTTGGAGGCAGGGGAGCGTAGAGGAGGTAGAGCCAGTCTTCTAGTGCAGGAGGAGCGGAGAGGTCGAGTGGGGGTGTTGGGAGATATGAGGGTCTGGAGGTAGCTGGGTGCAGTCTGGTCAAGGCATCTGTAGGCTAGTACAAGAGTCTTGAACTGGATGCAAGCGGTGATCGGGAGCCAGTGGAGTGAGCGGAGCAGTGGAGTTGCGTGGGAGAAGCGAGGCAGAGAGAACACCAGGAGAGCAGCGGAGTTCTGGATGAGCTGGAGTGGATGGGTGGCGGACGCAGGGAGGCCAACCAGGAGGGAGTTGCAGTAGTCTAGGCGGGAGAGTACCAGGGCCTGGACCAGGAGCTGGGTGGCGTAGTTGATGAGGAAGGGTCGGATTCTTCGGATGTTGCTCAGGAAGAATCGGCAAGTGTGTGCCAGAGTGGAGATGTCCTGGGAATAAAAGAGGCAGGGGTGCAGGGTGACTCTGAGGTTCTTAGCTGAGGAGGTGGGAGAGAGAGTGGTAGATTCCAGAGGAATGGAGATAGAGAGATCAGAGGAGGGGGAGGAGGAGGAGGGAAAGAAGAAGAGGTCAGATTTAGAGAGGTTTAGTTTGAGGTGATGCTAGTGCATCTGCATCCAGGAGGAGATAGCAAACAGACAGGTAGAGATACGGGAGGGGATGGTGGAGTCAGAGGTGGGGAAGGAGAGGAAAATCTGAGCATCATCAGCATAGAAATGGTATGAGAAACCATAGGATGCGATGAGGGGGCCCAGGGAGCGGGTGTAGAGAGAACATGAGAGGACCCAAGACTGACAGAGAGAGCGAGGTGAAGAGGTTGCTCCACACCAGGTTACCTGGTAAGTGCGGTTGGAGAGGTAGGAGGAGAACCAGGCCAGAGCATTGCCAGAGATTCCCAGGTCGGCGAGAGAGGATAGTAGAATAGAGTGATCGACAGTGTCAAAGGCAGCAGAGAGGTCGAGGAGAATTAGGACAGAGGAGAGAGAGGCAGCTCGGGCAGAGTTTAGTGAGTTGGTGACAGACAGAAGGGTGGTTTCAGTGGAGTGAGCAGAGCGGAAGCCAGATTGGAGAGGGTCAAGCAGAGAGTGGTTGGACAGGAAAGCAGAGCTGGCGGTGTACAGTCCGCTCTAGGGTTTTGGAGAGGAAGGGTAGGAGGGAGACAGGACAAGGAGGCTGTGTGGTCCAGTGGTTAAAGAAACGGGCTTATAACCAGAAGGTCCCCGGTTCAAATCCCACCTCAGCCACTGACTCATTGTGTGACCCTGAGCAAGTCACTTAACCTCCTTGTGCTCCGTCTTTCGGGTGAGACGTAGTTGTAAGTGACTCTGCAGCTGATGCATAGTTCACACACTCTAGTCTCTGTAAGTCGCCTTGGATAAAGGTATCTGCTAAATAAACAAATAACGGTAGCTCTGGAGGGAGGTGGGGTCGGGGGTTGGTTTTTTGAAGAGGGGAGTGATAGAGGCTTGTTTGAAGGCAGAGGGAAAGAGACTAGAAAGGAGAGAGGTGTTGAGAAGAGAGGAGATGAAGGGAAGTAGAGCAGGAGAAGCAGCTTGAAAGAGGTGAGTGGGGAGGGGGTCCAGGGCACACGTGGTGGGTTTGTGACCCTGGAGTAGGGAGGAGAGGTCAGAGTCTGAGAGGGGAGAGAAGGTGGAGAAGGAGGGTGAGTTGTCTCAGTGATGCTCCCTCCCATTTTGCGGTCCTTCTGTCTTTATTTGTTTTTTTAGGACGGAAAATGGGAGAAAAACATTTCGGCTTGAAAAGGAAACACCAATTCGTTCCTTTTTTCTGCCACGTTTATGTGTGCAGCTGAGACTGCCATTATTTGCATTAATTCTTTAAATTTTGGCCAGTCTCGGCCCAGAATAACTGGATGTGGCAAACTTTCCGCCACCCCTACTACCAGGTGACGTTTTATCGGTCCTCCCCATAAATATACTTTTAGTGTGGGGTATGCCGCCGTGTCTCCATGGATACAGGAGATGGCCACCTGACCTAGTGGCCGCCATGACACACCGCCCAAGAGAGCTGTTCTAATTAAGGTTTGCTCACATTCTGTGTCCACTAATGCATGGGTTTTCACATTGCCTAAAACCACATCTATCATACAAGGCCCCTCTTGACCATTTTCCTCGTGCTTACCTATCTCAGGTGTCCAATTACACGCGGCCACATCACACTCCATGGCAGCGGGGCTTGACCTGGCCAGATGTCCCTGTTGGTTGCACCTAAAACACGTTGGGGGGACAGAGGAAACATTGGTTATGTAGTTATGCAGCACCTCCACCCCAGCTGGGGGCCAACCTTGGTCTCCATGAAGCGGAGGCAAGGGGGCCCATTGGGTCCGGCGGTCTCAGAGGTCTGGGTCCTGGGACTCATGGTAGGGGTGGTGTTGGAGGAGAGAAAGGTAGGCGTCGGCTGCTCCGAGGGATGGGAACCGACAGTATCCCAATCCGAGCGGAGACCAGGGAGTCCTCGTAATCCTCCGCCAGTTTTATGGTAGCTTCCAGGGTGTCGGGGTTGTGGCGCCATACTGAAATGGCGAGATACTGAAATTGAAGTGGGAATCTATGAAAAAGACCTATGAGTTTATGTTGACTCAGAAATGTCTTCATCTAGATAATGAGGGGAAGCTATAAAAAAGGCCAACAAGATGCTCGGATATATTGTGAGAAGTGTTGAATTTAAATCAAGGGAAGTAATGTTAAAACTTTACAATGCATTAGTAAGACCTCATCTAGAATATTGTGTTCAGTTCTGGTCACCTCGTTACAAAAAGGATATTGCTGCTCTAGAAAGAGTGCAAAGAAGAGCAACCAGAATTATCCCAGGTTCAAAAGGCATGTCGTATGCAGACAGGCTCAAAGAATTGAATCTATTCAGTCTTGAACAAAGAAGACTACACTGTGATCTGATTCAAGCATTCAAAATCCTAAAAGGTATAGACAATGCCAACTAGGGGACTTTTTTGACCTGAAAAAAGAAACAAGGACCAGGGATCACAAATGGAGATTAGATAAAGGGGCATTCAGAACAGAAAATAAGAGGCACTTTTTACACAGAGAACTGTGAGGGTCTGGAACCAACTCCCCAGTAATGTTGTTGAAGCTGACACTCTGGGATCCTTCAAGAAGCTGCTTGATGACATTCTGGGATCAATAAGCTACTAACAACCAAACGAGTAAGATGGGCTGAATGGCCTCTTCCCATTTGTAAAATTTCTTATGTTCTTATGTTCTTATAATTGGCAGCGCTGAGGTCGCTCATGGCCTGGTAGGCTGCCTGAACCTCCCCGATCAGGTAGGGTCCCAGCTGTCTTGCCCAGGGCTCCCGTGGCTATGACACGGTGGTAGCCATCCTCTCAAATGCCACCAAGTATGCCTCTGGGTCATACTCCGCTGTCAACTTCGCCCGAGCCTTCGGTGCCGACATTGCTGGTGTTACGGTAGGGGCTGGTGCTGTGGAAAGTGCCAGCCCTACCTTTTCAATGAGCGCAGTGTAGCGCTCCTCCCTCCTTCTCTCCTCTGTGTCCCGTCTGCTATCCAGCGCCTCCAGCAGCTCCACTAGTGCTTGTGATCCATCCCGTGTGCTGACAGCACGTGTGGCAAAGTGGTTGCTGATTATGTACAGGTGCAGAGGTGATGCAGTGCAGGAATAAACAGACAAATAAAAAGAGATTTGTAATCCGGTATGGAAAAGTATACGTTTTATTTTCGTTATAATCCAAGTCTGGTGACCAAATAATAAACTCTGGTTATACACAGCGATGCGTAAAACATGGAGAACAGTAACAGGGATTGCAGCCCTAAACAATAAACACAGTATCTCTCCCACAATATACAACCACGGTCAACAGTCCTGGGTGCGTGCTGTAGTGCTCGTGGTGGGTGATACAGTTTAAAGAGTGACAAATAGTGCAGTGCTGTTCCGGGTTCAGTGCTGGCTCTTAGCGACAGCTCCGGAATGTGTTAGCCATCTATAAACACACAAGTAACAGTTATAGACAAGACAAACAAACAAACACTCATGATACTCTTAATACACAGTGCACGGGTCCTTCCGGGTCTATTTCGAAACCAAAAACGAAGAAAAAGATTTACAATTCTCCGGCCCCTTTCATGCGATTATGCACGACCCCTTGGTAAACGATTGCAGCTGATTCTATTGCCTGCAGCTGCTACCTCGTTTGCCTTCCAGGTCAATACGTTCCTGCACTGGAGTCTCGTCTTTTTACAGGCTGACTGACTTCCCGATCCAGGGAATGAACTGTCAGACCAACCTGTCCAAAGCCTTTCCCTTTCGCTACTTAGCACCCTCACAGGTCGAGAGGGAGATTTACAACCAGAACTCATTATATTTCCGTCACACACCCCTAATATCCCCAGAATCTGATATTATCAAAGCTTCTGCTCAATAATGTTGATTCCGAGTTCCATACCAATCGGATAAGCATTTTTCTAGATATATGTGAAAGTCTAAGAGTTTCCATGCAGATGGACCAATAGACTCACTTATTCTTCATTCATGAACCATCTGGTGATCTGCAATGAGCTGTGCTGCTTTTTGATCTTGTATCACGATACAAACGATACAGACCTATTACCATACGATTCATCGACACGTGATGAATTGATACACCCTACCCAGAGCCCCATATACCTCATTCTATCAGCAGCTGACCTCCGGTCAATTATAATTCTACTTACAACTACAATTACAGCACCACTGTTTGCTGAAATTACAATTACAATTGCAATGCTACTGTGTTCAATTACAATTACAGTTATTATTTATTTCTTAGCAGACACCCTTATCCAGGGTGACTTACAGTTGTAAACAAAAATACATTTCAAGAACCACAGTACAAGTATTAATACAATTAAGAGCAAGATAAAATACCATTACTTCGGTTCTAGCAAGTACAAGTTACAATGATGCTACAGTAATTGCATATAGAATTACACTAGAAAGTCACTTAAACAGCTACCCACACACATGAATATGTTTACTGTGTTTACTCTACCCAGCAGTAACCACAGGTACAAATACACAGACACTGTAAAATGATTTTTTCAAATGACTAATGGGACATCACTAAAATATTATCCCCAAGCAAAAGCGCCCCACACTGGGAGAACGCTGTTTTACCTTCATGGCCCCGACGCTCTGGATCTCTCTCCCCGCTTTAGTGTGTGCAGCTCCCACCGTCGCTCGCTTCAAATCAGCTCTCAAGACCCACTTGATCAATTACCATATTCCTTTGAATTTAAGACCCATTTTTAACCAATGTTTTCTTCTAAAAAATGGCCTGCGTTTTCAATTCGAATATAGTACAGTGATGCGTTTATTAGAATCGCCAACAAAAGATGCGACTGTCCGAGTACACGAACAGCAGCGTGACTGACTGGCAGTTGATGCGACTGTCCGAGTACACGAACAGCAGCGTGACTGACTGGCAGTTGATGCGACTGTCTGAGTACATGAACAGCAGCGTGACTGACTGGCAGTTGATGCGACTGTCCGAGTACACGAACAGCAGCGTGACTGACTGGCAGTTGATGCGACTGTCTGAGTACAAGAACAGCAGCGTGACTGACTGGCAGTTGATGCGACTGTCCGAGTACACGAACAGCAGCGTGACTGACTGGCAGTTGATGCGACTGTCTGAGTACATGAACAGCAGCGTGACTGACTGGCAGTTGATGTGACTGTCCGAGTACACGAACAGCAGCGTGACTGACTGGCAGTTGATGCGACTGTCTGAGTACATGAACAGCAGCGTGACTGACTGGCAGTTGATGCGACTGTCCGAGTACACGAACAGCAGCGTGACTGACTGGCAGTTGATGCGACTGTCTGAGTACATGAACAGCAGCGTGACTGACTGGCAGTTGATGCGACTGTCTGAGTACATGAACAGCAGCGTGACTGACTGGCAGTTGATGCGACTGTCTGAGTACACGAACAGCAGCGTGACTGACTGGCAGTTGATGCGACTGTCCGAGTTCATGAACAGCAGCGTGACTGACTGGCAGTTGATGCGACTGTCCGAGTACATGAACAGCAGCGTGACTGACTGGCAGTTGATGTGACTGTCCGAGTACATGAACAGCAGCGTGACTGACTGGCAGTTGAAGGGTTCTGTAGTTATCCTGCGGAGCGGACGATCTCCTCCTCGAGGTAAATAAAGCTTTCACTCAGCGCCCGTCTGTGTAGCTACGGCCGTGGCGCACTAGCCTCAATCTGGTGCTGCTGAGTTGAGGCTCCCGGGCACGCCCCAGCCAATCAAGACCTCCGACTCCGGGCACGCCCCCCAGCCAATCAGGACTTCCCGACTCCCGGGGCACGCCCCCCAGCCAATCAGGACCTCCCGATCAGCTCAGCTCTGGGCAAGCCTTCCTGTTTACCACAGCAGCAGCGTTTCGTTATGAAGCTCAGTTCTAATCAAAGCCCCGAATTTTTCTACTTGCCGAGCATTACCAGTTCACAAAAAGGGAGAAAAACGTGTGTGTAATCACAACTAGAAATGAGAAGCAGTGAGTAACTGTAATGCTGTGTGTGACAGCAGACTGGAAATGAGAAGCAGCGAGTAACTGTAATGCTGTGTGTGACAGCAGACTGGAAATGAGAAGCAGCGAGTAACTGTAATGCTGTGTCTGACAGCAAACTGGAAATGAGAAGCAGCGAGTAACTGTAATGCTCTGTGTGACAGCAGACTGGAAATGAGAAGCAGCGAGTAACTGTAATGCTCTGTGTGACAGAGACGGCTGCAAACTGCCTCCATACGTCGTGTTCCTATAGGTGTAAAGCATCTTTGTAAATGCATCTTTATTTGATTTTTTTTTCCCCCTCAAGTCGAGGGTGGGAAATTTGGGCTGTGTGTTAAATTGTTAGGAATCTGGTCTATGGTAATTCCAATTCCAAATACAATGACTGTTATTTGGCTCTTCATACTCATGCACATACACTAGGTACTGCAGGAGCGCTTGTGTTCAGACTGCACTGCACAGCTCTTGATCCATCCCTCCTGCTCTGCATTGGACTTGCCTGACCTGACCACCATGTTACTGGATCCTCAGCTGATGGACACGTTAGGAAAAAAACACAGGCCTGGGCCAGGCAGGGCCAGCTAGCACCAATCCGGCCCAATAGTGCTGCACATGGAGCCGGTGCACAGCAGCAAGGACAGGCATGATAGTGCTGCACATGGAGCCGGTGCACAGCAGCAAGGACAGGCATGATAGTGCTGCACATGGAGCCGGTGCACAGCAGCAAGGACAGGCATGATAGTGCTGCACATGGAGCCGGTGCACAGCAGCAAGGACAGGCATGATAGTGCTGCACATGGAGCCGGTGCACAGCAGCAAGGACAGGCATGATAGTGCTGCACATGGAGCCAGTGCACAGCAGCAAGGACAGGCATGATAGTGCTGCACATGGAGCCGGTGCACAGCAGCAAGGACAGGCATGATAGTGCTGCACATGGAGCCGGTGCACAGCAGCAAGGACAGGCATGATAGTGCTGCACATGGAGCCGGTGCACAGCAGCAAGGACAGGCATGATAGTGCTGCACATGGAGCCGGTGCACAGCAGCAAGGACAGGCATGATAGTGCTGCACATGGAGCCGGTGTCACAGCAGCAAGGACAGCCATGCTGGTTCAGTTGCTCCAAGACATCAGAGTGGAACAGCAATGGCAAAACAAAGGGGTTGTTTGTTAAAGAATCGATGTGTTTATTTTCACAATGACTGCGGTGTCTAACCCTGCAATGCACGGTATTTGTATTTTTTGCTGTTCATTCTTGTTATTATTAACGATGATATTGTTACTCATTACTTTTTCTGGGTTAAATCCCCAGACTCTTCTCTGTATAGTCACTTCACTTATTAGGAGGTGCAGCTCACCCAAGTGGGCACATAAAGAACACAATTAATTTAAAAAAAATTACAAAATAACACATGATTATTTATCACAAGAAGTTTAATTTCCCTAAATTGTTTTCATTCAGGGTCAGCAGCTTTAAGAGACATCTTTTTATTTTCCTTTTCTGATTTCCTGCAGTCATTCAGAGTGGTTCTTATTGTATCACTCCAGTATTGTTAAGGTGTGTTGAGTTTGATTTCTGCAGTCATTCAGAGTGGTTCTTATTGTATCACTCCAGTATTGTTAAGGTGTGTTGAGTTTGATTTCTGCAGTCAATCAGAGTGGTTCTTATTGTATCACTCCAGTATTGTTAAGGTGTGTTGAGTTTGATTTCTGCAGTCATTCAGAGTGGTTCTTATTGTATCACTCCAGTATTGTTAAGGTGTGTTGAGTTTGATTTCTGCAGTCATTCAGAGTGGTTCTTATTGTATCACTCCAGTATTGTTAAGGTGTGTTGAGTTTGATTTCTGCAGTCATTCAGAGTGGTTCTTATTGTATCACTCCAGTATTGTTAAGGTGTGTTGAGTTTGATTTCTGCAGTCAATCAGAGTGGTTCTTATTGTATCACTCCAGTATTGTTAAGGTGTGTTGAATTTGAGTTACTCAGCTATTGTTCCAGTGCAAATCACTTTTGTTTAAAAAATTAAATATTTGACAAAGACATATTTGCAAAAAAAACAAAACATAAACAACAAAAAAATGGTCTTCAACAATGTGGGATTTCCAGTAAAGAAGGTGTACAATGGGTTCTATACAAATGTACATTTTGAACTCATCTTACTTTTATTATTCTGTGTTATTATTATAACAATGTTAATAATACTGGGTAATACTTCATTAGCTGCAGTGTAAATGTGTTACTTTATTGTACGCTTAAACAATAATACATGGAGTTAATAAATTCAGTTAATAATTCTCTCCATTATCTGGCTGGGTTAATGCAACCCTGAAAGTGTTCAGAGGTCCCTGAATATCCTTCCCACAATGCATGAGCACTGAGGGCAAAAGACTGATTGAATGCTCACCAGGGTCCTAATGCCCAAAGAGTATGGCTCCGTACATTAATGTTACAGTAGAACCTGTCCATTCCAGCATTGCTTTGAACAGGATTATACAGTGTGCTGGATTACACAACTACTGTCAAATCTAATACTGCACATAAACAAAGGGTTAATGCACTTAATGCAACACCCCCCTTCCAATGATTAGGAAACATTATTTCATTATTAACCATTAATGTCTACAACGATTATTGTTTCTACTGCAATACTTTGAGTTCAAATACATGTTGAAGGTGTGTGTGACAGTCTGGCTTGCAGTGGTGACGTCACGGACCAGGAAGTAACTGAGTCAAACAATGGATGGGCGGGTGAAACTGAGTGCAACGGCACTCAGCTGGATTTATTAATAATTAAACAAAACAAAAGATTTAAACAAAACAACAAAACACAAACCAAAGGGCACGAGGGCCAAACGAATAAACAGACAAACAAGTAAGTGGCGTGCTGGCTAAACCAGCACGTTTTAGCAATTGTTTTTGCTCGCTCTCCCGTGTTCTCCCGTACTTTCCTCTCTGTACACCCAACCAACGCAGAACGGACTGCTGCAGGTTCTTATACTCTGGCCGAGGGGTTAACTAGCTGTTAATTATCTTATTACCCCTCGGCCACAGTCTGCACGCGTTAGGTAAGGATGCATGACTGTCAGCTAGTTAAATAATCAGTAGCTGATCAGTCATGCATCCTCACGGGTTTTTAAAATATAAAGACGCGGCGCTGTTATCCGCGCGCAAACAATAATACAAATAATAATAATAGGGCGGGACACTCCGCCACACATGCCCCCTTGTGCGCAGCACACATGGCCTTTTCGGCCACCTCCCCTTATTCCCTAAAGTCCCGCTAGCAGTCCCGGCGCAGGAACAGGGGCAGCAACGGGCCAAAGGTGGCGGCCACGGTGGGATGTCCTCCTCCCACCCAAACAGCCGTAGCGCTCCAATGGCCCGCGCACAGGCCGGCTCCTCTGGCCAAAAATTTTTGGGGTGGTCTCCAGACCTGCCCCCTTCTTCATGGCCGGCAGCTCCCTCCGTGGGGCTCCGGCCATCCTCTCCTGCAGCGAAATTGCTGCGGGGAGCTGGTCTCCTGACCTCCCCCTTCTTCATGGCTGGCAGCTGCCCTTCATGGGGCTCCAGCCACAGTATTTCCTGCCGCGAAAGTGCGGCTGGGGAGCTGGTCTTCTGACCTCCTCCCCTTCTTCGTGGCCGGCAGCTGCCCTTCATGGGGCTCCAGCCACAATATTTCCTGCCGCGAAGTGCGGCTGGGGAGCTGGTCTCCTGACCTCCCCCTTTTCCGTGGCGGCAGCTCCCCTTCATGGGGCTCCAGCCACAGTATTTCCTGCCGAAAGTGCGGCTGGGGAGCTGGTCTCCTGACCTCCCCCTTTTCCGTGGCGGCAGCTCCCGCTCATGGGGCTCCAGCCACAGTATTTCCTGCCGTATGGCAGGACTGGTAGCGACCCCAAGCAAAACAGGACCCTCGGGAGGCGATGGCAGCAGCAGCGGACCCTCGGGAGGCGACGGCAGCAGCAGCGGACCCCGGGAGGCGACGGCAGCAGCAGCAGTAGCGGACCCTCGGGAGGACTCGGGAGGAGCCCCTGGCCATGGGGAGCGGGAGCTCCACTTCTCCCTCGTACCCTATAACTGGTGGCTCTCCAGGCGATGCGGAGCAACAGGCAGCCCCAGGCGATGCGGGGCAACAGGCAGCCCCAGGCGATGCGGAGCAACAGGCAGCCCCAGGCGTCGCGGAGCAACAGGCAGCCCCAGGCGATGCGGAGCAACAGGCAGCCCCAGGCGATGCGAGACAGGCCTTCTTGGGCGAAGCGAGGCAGGCATCCTTGGGCGGCGAGGCAGGCATCCTTGGGCGGCGAGGCAGGCATCCTTGGGCTGGCGAGGCAGGCATCCTTGGGCGGTGCGAGGCAGGGCAGGAGCAGTTCTTCCCATGATGGTGGATGTGGAACCAGCAGGTATTCACCCTCTGCTGGTGGAGGTGGAGATGGAACCAGCAGGTATTCACCCTCTGCTGGTGGAGGTGGGAGGGCAAGCAGTCCTCCCACGGGGTTGAGGCGGAACCAGCAGGTATTCACCCTCTGCTGGTGGAGCTGGGAGCGGCAAGCAGTCCTCCCACGGCGGTTGAGGCGGAACCAGCAGGCATTCACCCTCTGCTGGTGGAGCTGGGAGCGGCAAGCTGTCCTCCCACGGCGGTTGAGGCGGAACCAGCAGGTATTCACCCTCTGCTGGTGGAGGTGGGAGGGTCAAGCAATCCTCCCACAGCGGTTGAGGCGGAACCAGCAGGAATTCACCCTCTGCTGGTGGAGCTGGGAGGGCAAGCAGTCCTGCTGCCACGGCTCCTGCTGGTGAGGTGGAGACCAGCAGGCAGTTCACTGCTGCTCTGCTGGTGGAGGTGGTGGAGACAGAGGCAGCTCCTGCTGCTCTGCACCTGGCGGTGGTGGAGACAGAGGCAGCTCCTGCTGCTCTGCTCCTGGTGGTGGTGGAGACAGAGGCAGCTCCTGCTGCTCTGCTCCTGGTGGTGGTGGAGACAGAGGCAGCTCCTGCTGCTCTGCTCCTGGTGGTGGTGGAGACAGAGGCAGCTCCTGCTGCTCTGCTCCTGGTGGTGGTGGAGACAGAGGCAGCTCCTGCTGCTCTGCTCCTAGTGCTGGAGACAGTGGCGAGGGCTCCTCACCCTCTAACGCTGGAGACGGCAGCAACGGCTCCTCTCCTCTGGCGTTGGAGACGGCAGCAACGGCTCCTCTCCCTCTGGCGCTGGAGACGGCAGCAATGACTCCTCTCCCTCTGGAGAAGGCAGCGATGACTCCTCTCCCTCTGGCGCTGGAGACAACAGCAATGGCTCCTCTCCCTCTGGCGCTGGAGATGACAGCAATGGCTCCTCTCCCTCGGGCGTTGGAGACGACAGCAATGGCTCCTCTCCCTCGGGCGTTGGAGACGGCAGCAATGGCTCCTCTCCCTCTGGCACTGGAGACGGCAGTGATGGCTCCTCTCCCTCTGGCGCTGGAAACAGCAGCGGGGCCCCTCCCATATCTGCAGCCAGGTAGTTGAGCACCATGGCTGCGATGTCTGGGAGGGATGCTGGTTGGTGTTTCTGTTCCCAGGCCTCCCAGCGCTCCCCATCTCTCGCCCACAGGAGGTTGATCACAGCAGGGAGGGCGACCATTATATCCCTCTCAGGCTCCGCCAGCCAGTCCCAGATCCCCTCAGAGGAGACGGGATTCTTCCGCCTCGGAGGATGCGGGTCCTCTCTCACCCTTGCTGGATGCTCAGGCTCCTTCCTCTCCTGCCATGGAGGGGTTGGTCCGTGCCACGTGCCCAACCTCACCAACCGCTGAAGCACCACTCCTCACCCTTCAGGCAGGTGAGGCAGACGTCCAGCGTGGTAAGGACCTGCTGCTGTTGCTGCGCCTCCTGCTGCTGTTGTTGTTGCTGCTGCTTTCTCCTCCGGCTACTCTTCCCCATTTTTTTATTTTTATTATTTTTTCCAAAAACACAAAAAATACTTTTGAAAAACAAAAAACGTCCTTTTCCTTTCCTGGTACGGCTCGTGGAGGCGTTGTTTGTCCCACGCAGGACACCATATGTGACAGTCTGGCTTGCAGTGGTGACGTCACGGACCAGGAAGTAACTGAGTCAAACAATGGATGGCGGGTGAAACTGAGTGCAACGGCACTCAGCTGGATTTATTAATAATTAAACAAAACAAAAGATTTAAACAAAACAACAAAACACAAACCAAAGGGCACGAGGGCCAAACGAATAAACAGACAAACAAGTAAGTGGCGTGCTGGCTAAACCAGCACGTTTTAGCAATTGTTTTTGCTCGCTCTCCGTGTTCTCCCGTACTTTCCTCTCTGTACACCCAACCAACGCAGAACGGACTGCTGCAGGTTCTTATACTCTGGCCGAGGGGTTAACTAGCTGTTAATTATCTTATTACCCCTCGGCCACAGTCTGCACGCGTTTGGTAAGGATGCATGACTGTCAGCTAGTTAAATAATCAGTAGCTGATCAGTCATGCATCCTCACGGGGTTTTTAAAATATAAAAGACGCGGCGCTGTTATCCGCGCCGCAAACAATAATACAAATAATAATAATAGGGGCGGGACACTCCGCCACAGTGTGTCATTAATAATATAAAACAACACCAGTAGAGTAAAGCAGTTTATTGATTACAGAATAGTTTATGAATACAGAAATTCAATTAAATAAATCAAAGAGTTAAATCAAATCAACAAGAAGCACTATTCTAGTTCCACTCCAGTCTATGGTAATGCAGCACTATTCCAGTTCCACTCCAGTCTCTGATAATGCAGCACTATTCCAGTTCCACTCCAGTCTATGGTAATGCAGCACTATTCCAGTTCCACTCCAGTCTATGGTAATGCAGCACTATTCCAGTTCCACTCCAGTCTATGGTAATGCAGCACTATTCCAGTTCCACTCCAGTCTATGGTAATGCAGCACTATTCCAGTTCCACTCCAGTCTCTGGTAATGCAGCACTATTCCAGTTCCACTCCAGTCTCTGGTAATGCAGCACTATTCCAGTTCCACTCCAGTCTCTGGTAATGCAGCACTATTCCAGTTCCACTCCAGTCTATGGTAATGCAGCACTATTCCAGTTCCACTCCAGTCTATGGTAATGCAGCACTATTCCAGTTCCACTCCAGTCTCTGGTAATGCAGCACTATTCCAGTTCCACTCCAGTCTATGGTAACGCAGCACTATTCTAGTTCCACTCCAGTCTATGGTAACGCAGCACTATTCCAGTTCCACTCCAGTCTATGGTAATGCAGCACTATTCCAGCTCCACTCCAGTCTATGGTAACGCAGCACTATTCCAGTTCCACTCCAGTCTCTGGTAATGCAGCACTATTCCAGTTCCACTCCAGTCTATGGTAACGCAGCACTATTCCAGTTCCACTCCAGTCTGCTGCACACGGCTGGAGAGCTCAATCCCCTCTGCTGACTGCTCCTGATCCTGATCTGAGGTTTTCCTGAGACAGATGTCAGAGACACACAAGGAGGGCTCAGAGTTTAACTGCAGCAATAACAAAAGCTTTAAAGGATGATGACACTTCTAGGCTTCAGAGTAATCAAGTCCCATTGAAATCACAGAGTGCATTTCAGGGTAAGGAGCAGCTGTGTATCAACTGTAAAGACACTGTGTGGAGGCAGCAGCTCTGTGACATTACTGACAAAGGGTTATTATTAATACTCTAGATTGAAGAATCAAAGAATAACGATTATGAGTCCAGTATCTCAAAACAGAAGATCTTTATCATCCGGAAACCAGCAAAAAACCACATGAACCCAATATAGCATCTTAGGACACAGATCTAAGTGAAGGGTACCGTTAGAGTTTGCAAGAGGGATTCTTAAGGAGCGCATCAGAAAGTTTCCATCTCCATTTTCAGTGCTGTAAAGGATGATGACAGGTAGAGATAGCGAGTGCTGCCCCCTGTCTGTACACGCACTGGCTAATACTGACTTACCTTGACTTTCCAGGTTCCCCGTGTCTCGCTGGTGGTAAAACACATATACAGATTGTTGAGTTTGTTTCTTATATTTGTGTTAACAAAAAAATACAAACTTGCAAAATGTGTGTTTTGTAAATTAGCTGTGCATGTTTAATGATGAAATAATGATTTCTTAATGAACTATCCCTAAGACTGGGCTGTGCTGTTTAAGAAGAAGCCTGCATGTGTGCTGCGACAGGCCAGGTGAAATGTGTGCACTGACTGGGAGTCTCACCTTGGATCCCGCAGTATTGAAGGAGCAGCAGAGTGAACACAATGAAATGAATCAGAGAGAAGCTCACTCTGTAGCCAATAGCAACAGCGCTGTGCCAGGACGCTGGGGGAAGGAAGGTACAGTATGAGTGTGTGCTAGTGACTTCCATACACCTTGACTGAGCTGATAGGGATTCAAGAACATTACCCTGCTCACACTCGCTCTATAGGAACAGCCTTCAGCCACTCTGTCACTCGAATGTCTGTCTGCTGTAACTGCATTTTATTTGAACCATCATTTTATAAGATCCTCAGTCTGGGAATCATGTGTTTTCATTTGATTGTTTGTCAAAAAGCAGAAAATAATGATTTGTTTAAAATGTAATCAAACCCATGCAGGAAGCTAAAACATGAGTGGGAAATATACACCACTGAATTTGCAAAGTGTAAAAACAGTGTCTGTACTGTGCAGTATTTGTTACAAAGCCATTGTGTTGCAATCACTGGTAATTCAGTGATCTGTTTAGGCTCTATCTCTTCACACAGGAATATAATGGGTTCACATTTATAAAGAAATATAAGCTTAGTGATTGCATTTCAGAAGTGCATTGTAATAATCATTCAATCCATTGTGTTGTAACTGCTGGTAATTCTGTGGTCTGTTAATTCTGTTTCTTCAGGGAATGGGAATACAATGGGATCACAATGTGACCTATTTTACTGTGACACCACTTTCAATCATCAAGGACAGTCATTTAGGATGGGTTTGTAATCTTACTTTCCACTTCAATGTGTAACTCCTGGCTGCTCTTCTTCACTCCCTGTGACTCCACACCACACGTGTAGCTCCCAGTGTGGCTCTTCTCAGTGCTGGCTATGCTGTACAGTGCAGAGTCAGTGCTGTTAGTCACAGGCTCCCCGTCTCTCACAATGGTGTAGTGGAGTTGAGGGCAGGGAGTTTTGTTCACTGCTGCCTCACAGGTCAGGTTAAGAGCCTCTCCCTCCTTCACTGTGGCTCCAGGAGAGACCGTCACATTCACCCATGAAAACAATACTGAAAAGGATTACATGAAGACAGGTTAGTGTTTGTGAAGCTGTCTGACCAAGATATAACAGTATATGTTGTACAATGACATTAGAAATTTGTGCAGCAAAGGAGAAACCATATTAAATGGGGGATTTCAACTTCCCCCATATAAAATTGGGAAACCCGGTGGGGAGCATGACAGACGAAATTGAAATGGTAGAAATGACAAATGACTGCTTCCTAACGCAATTTGTCAAGGCACCAACTAGAGGGGAGGCATGCCTTGATTTAGTCTTTTCAAATAACGAAGACAGAATAACTAAAACAGAGGTCAGAGAGCCATTGGCAAAGTCAGACCACAACATGGTCTCATTTGAAGTGCTTTTTAAAATCCCAAAAAGAAACAAATAAAGCTAAGGGTTACAATTTTAAAAAGGCCGGCTATGTGGAATGAAGCAGAGATTAACAGAAGTAGATTGGAGTATGTGACAGGGTAGCCGTGTGGTGACGTCAGGCCAGCAGCAGGAAGAAAAACAAAACAAACAAGTACTGCGGTGCAAAGGCGCTGCGGCGCCGTTTATTTAAACAAAAATAAAAAGAAAATATTTTAACAAAAAAAACTGCTCACAGAGCCAAATAAAACAGGTATATGAAAACAAAATCACGAACACAAAATACAATGATCAGGCTGGGCCGTAGCCTTCACTGATCCTACTTTTTTGTTTTTATTTTTACCCTCCGCTCTTGTTCACTCCTTCGAACACCCACCCAGAGTGCTGAAAGCTGCAGACTTTTCCCTATTAGCAACAATTAATTAACTCGGGAGATGGTCCCCTTCTGCACAAGGATTTTTAATGTGGATGGGGCTTCCCATCCACGCTGTAAACCAATAACAAAACATATGGCTAAGTCGTCATATATATTTTTAAATAAATATAAAAACAAAACAAAACAGATGCAAAATAATACACACTAAACACAGGGACGGAGGGGTACTCGGTTCGAAAATAAATAAACAATACAAAAACAAACCCCCCACATTTTATGGCAGGGCTTTGCCCAGCCCTCTTTTCAAGTGCAGGGCTTCTCTCCTGCTGCCCTGCTGCAGAGTATAATAGAGAAAACATACACAGAAAAAGGTAGTACAACAGAAGCAAAACAATTGCATCCCAAAAGTAGACCAATCAAAATCTAAAACAAAATGGCCAAAGTGGTTTAATAGATCAATTAAAAAAAAATATTCAGTGAAAAAAGGCACTTTACAGAGTGTTTAAAAGGTAACAGCAAATGTTTCAATCAAGACAGGAACAAGCTATAAACAGCATCCAGCCCCCCTCTCCTCCCCAGGTTCTAAACCCTTAAGAACCTTTCACACTGGCATGCTCCTGGTCAGAACCTACCTGGGTCAGGACCCGCTGTTACATGGGTCGTGTACGTGATTTCACACTGCTTTTGATAAAGCAGGGTTGACCTGGGTGACAGACACAAGCACACAATGCCCCGGAAGCAGCTTGTTACAGACGCTTCCATTAAAGCTTCTCTGGATTGAACCGTTGGCCCAAATGTTGATTAGAGCAAATGTTTCTCCATCCCTGCTGCAATCTGGCACATGCTGTGTCTCAATCAACAAAAATACACCTAAACAGAATAAACAGAAATGTTTCTTGCAGAAGTAATTATTGTGTCGGCACACAAATGGTCGTCATGCATTTTGTCTCGCTCAACCTGGGTCAAAACCCACATTCTGAGGTGGGTCGCTGGGACCCAGGTCAACCTGAGTGTGACCCAGGTAAATTGCATTGTGACCTGGGTAGCCAAGACCAGGGTCTGGACCTGGGTAGGAGTGCCAGTGTGAAAGGGGCTTTAGCTATATCTGCATTGATAATCCTCATTTACAATAGTGTTAGTCTTGAGTTTAAGTCCCACTCTCAAATCATTCAATACATATTTTTTTCTTGGTATTGAAAAAGGAGCAATGAGATTATTATTTTTAAAATGGACATTTACTGTAAATAGATATGCTTTGTCATGGTGTTCTATATAACATCAGATATCGCTTTGATTTAGCTATTGCATGCTAGAGTAGGTGAGAAACTTCAATCTTAATAGACAGAGAGGCATAGAGAGGACTCAAATTAGAAATTGAGAATTAGAGAAATGCTGTCAGGCTGGTACACTGGAGCTCCCTGCCTGTCTTTGTACCAGAGATATCTCCAGCCACTAGAATATGGCTGAACAGAGCAGCTCAGGGTGACTGTGTCTTCTTCAAATATTTCTCCCCCTCTCCCCTCCCGGGACAGTGCTGGCTTTGGTCATCCCGCTGAAATACAGAAGATGACAAATAAGGACTCACGTTTCCTTTATTACTGATTGGCTGTGGGCAACACTTCCCTAGCAGGATAGCTGTGGGGTATTATGTTCAGTGGAGACTATTTTTACTTTTATTAAATAAAACAGTTACTTGAACCTGGACACGCCAGCAGGAGCAGCGCTGGTGGCACCTCTGGTGGCGGAGGCGGGAACGGCGGCCCGTCTCCCTCTGGTGGCGGAGGCAGGAACGGCGGCCCGTCTCCCTCTGGTGGCGGAGGCAGGAACGGCAGACCCTCGGGAACAGCAGGCAGAGACTGCGGAGCATCGGGAACAGCAGGCTGAGACGGTGGACCCTCAGGAACAGCAGGCAGAGATGACGGACCCTCAGGAACAGCAGGCAGAGATGACGGACCCTCAGGAACAGCAGGCGGAGACGGCGGACCCTCTGGAACAGCAGGCGGACCCTCGGGAACAGCAGGCGGAGACGGTGGCCACTCTGGCAATGGCAGTTCCAGCTCCTCCGGTGGCAATGGCTCCAGCCACTCCGGCATCGGCGGTGGTGGCTGTGGCCATTCTAGTGGCCTCTGAGGCCGGGCTGGCACCTTCTGTCGTCGCAGTCTGGTGCGTCTCCACTGAGCTCCTCTCAGCAGCATGTGCAAGGGCTGCTGAGGGGCGTCAGCCTTCTCCCTTTCCAGTTCTCTGGTCTGTGGCTCCTCCACTTCCGGTTATCTGGTCCGTTGCTCCTTCCCTTCTGGTTCTCTGGTCCGTGGCTCCTTCCCTTCTGGTTCTCGGGACGGCAGCTCAACCCCCTCTGACTCTCGGGATGGCAGCTCCACCTCCTCTGGCTCTTGGGATGGCAGCAGCGGGGGAACGAGCAGACATGCTCCCTCTGCTGGTGGCGGCGATGGAGGTAGCACCAGCAAGTACTCTCCCTCTGCTGGTGGAGGTGGGAGCGGCAAGTCTTCCTCCCACGGAGGTGGAGGCAGAACCAGCAGGAACTCTCCCTCTGCTGGCGGAGGTGGGAGCGACACACAGTCCTCCCACGGCGGAGGAGGTGGCACCAGCAGGTATTCTCCCTCTGCTGCTGGAGGTGGAAGCAGCAAGTCGTCCTCCCACCAAGGTGGAGGCGGAAATAACAGGAACTCTCCCACTGCTGGCAGAGGTGGGAGCGACACACAGTCCTCCCTCTGCTGGCGGATACCTGGGCTGTGGACGTTCGGCCTTCCCCCTCTTGGGTTGTGGACGAACCGACTCCCCCCTCTTGGACTGTGGACGCACAGACCCCCCTCTTGGGCTGTGGGACGATCGACTCCCCTTCTTCGGCTGTGGACGTTCGGGCTCCTCCCACTCAGGCGCAGGACGTTCAGGCTCCTCCCACTCCAGGTCTGTGTCCTGTAAGACCTCCAGGCAGTGGTGCTCCTCATGCCCGTACTGCATGCAGTGGGTGCAACACTCCTCTTCCTCCCATGTCTTCCTTCCTCTCTGCCTCCTTCTCCTCACCTCTGTTTGGTTGGGGCAGATGGGCACTGTGTGCCCAAACTCCCCACAACCAGGGAACCACTCATCTACTATGAAGATCGGGCCGATGTCCCCCGGTGGCAGCTGTTGCTGCTGCCTCTTGCAGCTCTTCCTCCTTTTTCCTCCCATCCTCTTCTTTTTTTCAAAAAAAAACACTCAAAAAAAATTTGCTATTCACAAAAACAAAAAAAAATCATGCAGTACTGCTCTGAGCCTCTCGGGGAGCGCTATATCTCACTCCTGACACCACATGTGACAGGATGGCGCAAGGGATGAGGCCCAGAGAAAGACTGCAGTTCAAACAAAATACTTTTATTAAATAGAAAACACAAAATAAACAGGCACAAGGGCCAAACAAAAAGGTTCTTAAAACACAAACAATAAACACAAAGTAAAACTTACAAAAATAAGGCTTCCAGGCTGAGCTATGCCTTCACTGGAATACAAAATTAACAAAAACAGCACGCAAAGAAAAAAATCACCCGTGCTTCCTCAGGTACCTCTCTCTACTGAGGAGCTGAGGCCTCCTTTTATGTCAGGTGGCTGGGTGCTAATTGATTACTAATGATTCCCACTTGACATCATAAACCTGGGCAGGGAGGAGAATTTAACCCAATCCCTGCTAATATTTCCAAGGGCAGAGCGCTGCTCTGCCACACCATGTCATATGCTTTGTCGATGTTGCATCCTCAAAAAAATTAAGCAGGTTGGTTAGACACGATCTCCCTTTCCTAAAACCATGCTGACTGTCTCACAGAATACTGTTACCATATAAGTAATTTTCCATTTTGGATCTTATTATATTTTCCATAAGTTTATATATAATAGAAGTCAGGCTTTTTTTGTCTGTAATTACCTGGTTCGGTTTTGTCTCCATTTTTGTGGATCGGTATTATGTTTCCAATTCTCCAGTCTGTCGGTACAACCCCTTTGTCAGGAGACTGTTGCATGATCTTGGTTAGCAGTTTGTAAATAACTTCTTTCATTTCTTTGAGTACTATTGGGAGGATCTCATCTGGCCAAGGGGATTTGTTTATTTTAAGAGCTCCCAGTCCCTTTAACACTTCTGCCTCTGTTATGCTAAAGTTATTTAAAACTGGATAGGAACTGGTCGACATGTGGGGCATGTTGTCCATATCCTCTTTTGTAAAAACCTGTGAAAAGTAATCATTTAATATATTTGATATTTTTTTTTCTTCATCTAAGATTTTGCCATTTGTATCTCTTAGTGTTCACACAACATGTAAATGTCCCTTCTCACAATCCTGGTCATATTCTTGATTTAGTTATTACTACAAGCCTATCAGTTACTAATCTCCAAGCTCTCCATTTAACAATTTCTAATCATTTGGCCATTTTGTTTAATTTGGATTTACCAGTGCCTGCAGTAAAAATGAAGCACACTGTTAAATTTCACAATGTTAATTCTATTAATCTGATTGCCTTTGCTGACAGTTTGTTATCTACTGCATTTTACGACGATCAGACCCGGGTGCTGGTGCAGTCTTATAATACAAACCTGTGCAATGTGCTTGATATCTTGGCTCCTGAGTAAACACATCTGGTTTCCTATACCCAGTGTTCTCCATGGTATAATGATCAGTTAAGCTCCATGAAAACTGCAGGGTGTAGGCTTGAACGCAGGTGGAGGGATACTGGCCTAACTGTTCATTTTGAAATATGGAGGGAGCATAAAACTGTATATAGGAATGCTCTATACTCAGCCAGATCACTTTTTTATTCTAATCTCATTAGAGAAGGCTCCGCTAATCCCAGGCATCTCTTCTCGACAATAAATTGCATGATACAACCTTAACACGTTTCTGTATCTACTGGTTCTAGGGAGCAATGTGATGGGTTTCTTGACTATTTTCTAACTAAAATCGATACCATCATACAGGAACTGACCCGCTTGCCATTCTACCCTCTGATATATTAGCTTTTAACGGTACCTGTTTGTTCTGTTTTGTTGAGGTTACTTCTCAGATCCAGTCCCCACACCACTCATTGTGACACATGTTTCAGTTCTCAGCCCGGTGGTGACTGACATCATCAACGAGTCACTGAGTTCTGGAGTAGTTCCACCAGCATTTAAATATGCATTTGTGACTCCTTTGTTAAAAAAACCAAACCTTGACTCAGATATTCTTTGTAATTATAGGCCCGTCTCTAATCTGCTCTTTCTGTCTAAACTCCTAGAACGCACAGTGGCTCAGCAGCTACAGTCATCTACCGGAATGCGATATTTATGAACCTTTGCATTCAGGTTTTAGATGAAGACACAGCACTGAAACAGCTGGTTAAGGTTGTTAATGATCTGTTCACGGCCGCTGACTCGGGTGCACTGACCATTCTGGTCCTATTAGAGCTTAGTGCTGCATTTGATACCGTAAACCACGCCATTCTAATTAACAGCTTGGAATGCTGTGTGGGTATGTGGCAAAGTGGTAATTAGTAGCAGGTGTATATCAGGTGCAGTGCGGATGCAGTAATTCCAAATAACAAACAGGCAACAAATACGGGTGAAATGAGGATTTTAATGATAAGAAATCCAATTGTCTGATGACCAGCCAGAAAACAATAATGAGCTGGCAATACACAGTAATGTGTATTGCGCAGTAATAAAAAAATGGTTGCAGTCCCGCAAACAATAAACACGGTACAAAACACACACAATTAGACACACACGATCACAGGTCCAAAGTGAGTGCTGTCAGTGCTTGTGGTGAAGTACAATATATTACATGCTATTGGTGAAAACAAGTGGTGTGGTGATCTGGCTTTGTGCTGGCCCCTGGAGACAGCTCCGGATTTGTTTGGCCGTCTAGTGTTATTTAACGAAACAAACACAGACAGTTACTGAACAGAAAACACCAACAAAACACTCATGAACTCTCTATTTCAGTTTGGGGATATCTCCCGGTCCTTTCAGTCTCCTCGTAACACTGAAACCCAAGCGAAGGAAAAGATTTACAATTTTACAGCATCGGAGTGTCGTCTTTTTCCAGGCTGACTGACCTCCCGACCCAGAGAATAAACTGTCAGACCAACCTGTCCAAAGCCTTTCCCTTTCGCTACTTAGTACCCTCACAGGTCAAGAGGGAGATTTACAACCAGTACATCTCATTATATTTCCGTCACAGGGTATTACTGGCATTGTCTTACAGTGGTTCTGATCATACTGGTCAGATCATAGGCAGTGTGTTTCTATGGGCAGCTATACATCTGACCCTAGCCTGGTATCTACAGGTGTGCCACAGGGCTCTATTCTAGGACCCTTACTTTTTAATATCTCTATGCTGCCATTTGGACAGATCATACGTCGTCATGGTGTGAGTTTTCACTCATATGCAGATGACACACAATTATATTTTCAGACCACACCCGATACAAATGTGGCCGTTTCGGCTCTTGATAATTGTTTGACTGAGATTAAAACTTGGATGCGGCAAAACTTCCTACAATTAAACAGCGATAAAACCGAAGTAATGCTACTTAGCTCTCCTCGACAACTTAGCATAGTGATCGATGAGCTTGAAGTTAAATCTAGCTCTGCAGTTAGGAATCTTGGTGTGGTCTTTGGCCCTAGCCATACTTTCGAGTCACATATCCGCAATGTCACCAAGGTGTCCTTTTTTCACCTTTGTAACATTGATCGTCTGCGCCCTGTGCTGTCTGTGCCTGATGCAGAAAGGCTAGTTCATGCCTTTGTTTCTTCCCAGCTTGATTATTGCAACACGTTGTTTGCAGGTGTCTCCAAGGCTGCTATCAGCAGGGTACAATATAGTCAGATCTCTGCTGCTCGCATTTTAACTGCACTAAACTGGGTGCCCAGATTACACCAGTTCTTGCTTCTTTGCACTGGTTGCCGGCTGAGAGCAGGATTGATTTTAAAATACTGTTGTTAACCTACAAGGCTCGGAGCGGTTTAGCTCCATGTTACATTGCTGAATTGCTTACACATTACACACCCGTACAAAATCTACGTTCTTCATCCTCAGGTTTACTGGCAGTACCCAAAACTAAACTTCGCTCCATGGGCAATAGGGCTTTTTGCCACTATGCACCCAAACTTTGGAATGACTTTCCTCAATCTATCAGGGATGCTAAGACCGTCAATGCTTTTAAAAAACAGTTAAAGACACATGTCGCAGGGCACGCTAATATACAAGTTCCGACCACACCACTGGGGATTTGCACCCCAGAAATATATTTGAATAGCTAATCAGTTCAACTAAAAAGAGCAACACAGGTTCGATTATATTCTGGAGGGGAGCCACACCACCAACCAACCAACACCCAGGAAATGGACAGCACACCAGAGACTAATAGACAGCAGTTTTATTTCATTAACAATTGTTAAAAACCCACTAATAACAAAAGAAACAATTAAACTAAAAGAAACGATTAATAAACAAAACAACAACAAAATAATAAAGAAAAGAAACTAAACAAAACAAACAATTTAAATCAAACACAAAAGACACAACAAGGTTAATACAATAATTAAACACAGTATACAGCAAAAACACACAGTCCAGATGACGAAACGTCAGTCACAAGACAAGGTCCATTCGTTAGAAACAGTCACTTGAATAACTGCCGGTCACATCAGAATCCAAAGGATCTTCTCAGTGCAAACTTGCAATAAACTAACAAATAAAACAAAACACGCAGTCAATCTTCCTTAAAAGACCCCAGACAGATACTGTTTAAGAAAAAAAAATAAAAGTAAACAAAAACTAAATTTCAGGACAGAATTGTGGTAGTGTATGTATACAAAGCTAAAACACATTCAGACCGAAAAATAACTATAGCAGCAATTTAATACACCTATTACAACTACAGCGGAGGCAGGGCCAGAGTATAAAATCTGGTACAGGGGTAAATGCACAGCACACTAAAACCAAATACAGTGGATATCTAAAATACTAATTCACAGTGGCTTCCATTTTCAGCGTTCCTTAATGGTGCAAAACACCAAAACAAAGGTTAAAAATCGGAGAGGCACTTAACTCTGCGGAAGGGCTAGTCGACACGCCCTTCCGATTGTAGTTTCTCGCCTTCCTCTCGATTCCGCAGTTTCGCCACACCAGCCAAATCCTCCAGTCAGCTCGTCTCCTAAATACTCGTTCCACTCGCTCAGCCACTGTATCCCAATTCACCCGATCCACCGCAACTTCTTTTCACTCTTGGTTCATGCCTCCGCTCTTAGCTGCTGCGTCCTCTGTCTCTGTCACTGTCACTCCTGATGCCCCTGATGCCCTCCCTTCTTTGCGCTCTCGCGCTCTCTCTCTCTCTCTCTCTCTCTCTCTCTCTCTCTCTCTCTCTCTCTCTCAAATTCAAATTCAAATTCAAATTCAAAAAATGCTTTATTGGCATGACAAAATGGAATTGAGTTTTGCCAAAGCAATTCAACAATGAACATTATCACATAACAACCCAGACAATACAATACAACAACAACCCTCCCATTTCCCTCCCTCCCTCTCTGTATTTACAGTGTACATGGGTGCACATGAGTGCCTGGTCCCTGTGCTCCAGGGTGTCTACACCAGGGACTGTCTGTCTGTCTCTCTGTCTCTCTGGCTGTGGCAGGCAGCTACATACTGGGCAGCTAGCTCTGCTGTCTGCTGCTCCTCTCCTAACAGAACTGGCAGTTTGTCTAAGTCAGAGAGCAGCTGGAATGTTGTGGCCTGATTGGCCAGTTTGGGGAAGTACGTGTCCCTGATTTCCTTATACTGGGGACAGTGTAACAGGAAGTGCATTTCTGTCTCTACCTCTCCCAGATCACAGTGACAGCACAGCCTTTTTCTTTGGCAATCCAGGTTTTTGTGCCGGCCAGTTTCGATGGCCAGGCTGTGGTCACTGAGTCTGTACTTGGTCAGGATCTGTCTATGTTTTGTGTTTTTGACCCTGATCAGATATTCTGCCAGGGTAAATTCTTTTTAGGGCCAGATAGCATTGTAATTTATTGTGTGATTCAATTTCGTTATTCCAATGTACTTTATAATTGTTTTCCAGATTTAGATTAATTTGTTTCATTTTTGTGCAGGGAGTTTTTGTTGGTGGTGTTCTGAAGCTCGCTGGTGTTAATTTGGCTCAATTGACTGAGCTTCAGTACCATTCTACTGAGGGGATTCTCTTGTGGGGGCTGTGTGCAGCTCCGCAGTGCAGTGTGGTGGTAGGACTGCGGATCAGCCTGCTGTAGATGGACCCAGTAGTTGGCCTTCGTTTCTGTATGGAGTGGAGTAAGGGGAACCGGCCCAATTCAGCCCTGCAAGCGCTATTTGCTGCACTCCTGTGAACCTGCAGGAGGTGTTTACAAAATTCCAAATGGAAAATTTCTATGGGGCTTTGATCCCATTTTTTATAATCAGGGTTCATAAGGGGACCCCATACTTCACTACCATACAGAAGGATTGGCTTTATTATGCTGTCGAAAATTTTTAGCCAAATTTTTATTGGTGGTTTAATTTTGTATAGCCGATTCTTTATTGCATAAAAAGCCCTGCGCTTTATCTCTTAATGCATTTATAGCCAGGTTGAAGTTCCCAGACGCACTGATTTTTAGACCCAGGTAATTGTAGCTGGTGCTGTGCTCCAGGATGTTGTTTCCCAGGGTGAAGTGGTACCTGTTTCCCTGAGATCTGGCTTTCTTCTGGAATACCATAACTCTGGTCTTGTCCAGGTTTACTGTCAGTGCCCATTTCTGACAGTACTGCTCTAGCAGTGCCAGGCTCTGCTGCAGCCCCTGCTCTGTGGGTGACAGCAGGACCAGGTCATCTGCATAGAGCAGGAATTTGATTTCTTTGTCGTGTAGAGTGAGGCCAGGGGCTGCCGACTGCTCCAACACTGTGGCCAACTCGTTGATATAGATGTTGAACAGTGTTGGGCTCAGACTGCAACCCTGTCTCACTCCACCCTTGGGTGAAAAACCCTGTTCTTTGGTTTCCAATTTTGACACCACACTTATTCTCTGTATACATTGACTTAATGGTGTCATAAATTTTACCCCTACACCGCTTTCAAGAATTCTAAGGAATAGACCTGGATGCCAAATTGAGTCGAATGCTTTTTAAAATCTATAAAACAAGCAAAGATTTTCCCTTTATTTTTTGGTGGACATGTTTGTTTATTAGGGTGTGTAGGGTGTAAACATGGTCAGAGGTGCGGTAATTTGGTAAAAATCCAATCTGACTCTTACTCAAGACATTGTGTTCGGTAAGGAAGGCCAGTATCCGGCGTTAATGATACTGCAGAACACCTTCCCCAGATTACTGCTCACACAGATGCCTCGGTAATTATTGGGGTCGAATTTGTCTCCACTTTTGTGAATTGGTGTTATTAGCCCTTGGTTCCAGATGTCAGGGAAACAGCCAGCAGCCAGGATGAGGTTGAATAGTTTGAGCAGGGCCTCTTGCATCTTGGGGCTGCTGTGTTTCAGCATCTCGTTTATGATGCTGTCGGGCCCGCAGGCTTTCCTGGGCTTGAGGGCTTGGAGCTTCTCTTTTAGCTCTGGTCCTGTTATTGGGAAGTCCAGTGGGTTCTGATTGTCCTTGATTATGGTTTCCAATTCGTTTAGTTTTTTTAAAATAGAATTTTGGTCTGGATTTAATTCATTTTCATCTAATTCTTGATAAAGTTTATCAAAGTAATTTTTCCAAATGTTACCATTTTTGATTGCCAATTCGTGACTGGTTTTGGATGTGTTTAATTTGTTCCATAGTTCCCAAAAGGAATTTTGCTCTATGGATTCTTCAATTTGGGATAATTGTTTGGACACGTGTTCTTCTCTTTTTTATTGAGAAGGTGTTTGTATTGTTTCAGAGCCTTGCAGTAGCTGAGTCTCAGTTCGATATTGTTTGGCTCTCTGTGTTTCTGGTTTGACAATTTTCTTAATTCTTTTCTGTTTGTTTTACACTCAATGTCAAACCATTTTTCATTTGATTTCTTTTTAGAATTAGTTTTTTCTTGTTTGTTTTCTTGAGTTTTGATTTTGTTGCTGTTGTTTCGAATATAAAATTCATTTCTTTGATGGCCAAATTGATTCCATTTTTGTCTAATTTAAAAATTTAGTTAGAAAGCTGTTTAGCATACTTTCTATTTCTGCACTATAAATTGTTTGTTTATATTCCTCAGCACTGCTTGGTGTCCACTTATAGGCTGGTTTAAGACCGTATAATTTGGCGGGTGGGGTCGGGTTTGAATTATTTAGTTTTGGGTTTGTTTTTAGATACAGGACTGTTTGGCAGTGGTCTGATAAGGGGTTTGTTGCCGGACTATAAATGCATTAATAGATTCTGGGTCCATGTCTGTGATAGCGTAGTCTACTACACTATTTCCTAAAGCAGAGCTGTATGTATATCTGCCCTGAGAATCCCCTCTGATCCTGCCATTAACGATGTACAGACCCAGGCCTTTACAGATATGCAGGACCTGCTTCCCACTCTTGTTCACCACACTGTCAAAACTATTCCTCTGTGTGGTGATGGGTGTGTGGTACAAAGAGGTCTGCTGTCCAATCACATGGCTGTTCCCCTCTGTGCTGATGTAGTCGACCTCTCTGCGGTCCTGGCATTGAGATCTCCACACAGCAGCACAGAGCCCAGGGATTGGAAATGGGTAATTTCTGATTGTAAATTTTGGAAGCACCCTCTCGGTGGTAGGGGAGTCAATTGGTGGCATGTAAACTGCGCACAGGAATGTGTCAGATTGGGATTGGATGATTTTTTTCAATTTTGAGCCATAAATGTGTCTCTCCTCTTTTAATGGGAGAGACAGTGTTTTTAAGTTCCTCTTTGTACCACACAATGATGCCCCGAGTCCCTGCCACGTTTGATGTGGGGGTTCTTTAGGGAGGGACTATCAGTTCCCTGTATCCATTGGGACAGTGTGTGGACACGTCCATGCGACTCCATGTTTCATGGAGGATTATTATCTCCATGTTATTTATACTATTTACAAAGTCTGGGTCTGTGCTCTTCATTCCAAAGGTTGAGGAGCACAGACCCTGGATATTCCAGCTACTTATTCTAAATGATGCCGTTTTTATTAACAAAAATCTATGGTTTATAGTAGTAAAAGAAATAAGAAGTGACTAAGTTTTACATATTCATATTTAAATTTGGTTATGTATACCTACTATATTAATTAGTTTTGATTTATCTATTTATACTATATTATTGTTATTTTCTTTAATTTTGTGGCATACAGGTGATACATTATCTAATTAGCTTAGTGCAGATAAGGTTTAAGAGATGTCTTATCTCGTTCAGCTCCGTGCTGGCGGGGTTTCCTGGCTGACAAGACATGGCTGCAGCATAGCTGTGCTGCGGGGCTGGGGAATGCGGGGCGTGGGGTCCCTGGCGTCGCTCCTGTTGACTTGCAGCTCTGTGGTGGGGGCGTGGCCTGGGGGCTGGAGGGAATGCGGGGCGTGGGGGTCCCTGGCGCTGCTCCTGCTGACTGCCAGCTCTGTGGTGGGGGCGTGGCCTTGGGGGCTGGGGATCCTAGGAGCTTGGGGCGGCTGGGCGTGCTCCTGGTCTCGGTGTAGGGTGGGCTGGTGAGCTCTCGGCCCAGGGCGATGTCCTTGAGGGATTTAGCAAAAAGCTTCATGCCCTCCCTGTTGAGGTGCACCTGGTCGTACATGTGGTGGGGCCGGATGTAGTGGTGGTGTGCCAGGTGCACGTTGGGTAGTAGGGTGCAGCCCCGGGACACCTCTGCGTTGATGCTGTGGATGATGTGGAAGGGCACGTCTGCTCGGGGCAGCAGGGTGGACACAATGATTTTGGCGCTGGGGTATTCTCTGGCTGCTGTTTCTGCCACCTGCTGCAGGGATTTGGCCACATCTCCTCTGTCTGCGCGCAGGTTGTTGGTGCCGGTGTGGATCACAATGTATTTCGGGCTCCTCTGCCTGTTTTTGGACAGGATTTGCAGGGCGCTCTGTGTCGTTGGGCACTTGATCTTGTCGACACTTCGGCCAGGGAAAAGCCGTCTTTCGTCCAGGTACCTCCCGTTCGAATCTATTAGGATGAGCACCTCCGCACTGCCCTGCTGCTCCGACTGTATGTTTGGAGCTGTCTGTGTGTCTGCCTGTGTGGCTGGTGTTGTGTGTGTGTTTGGGGCTGTCTGTGTGTCTGCCTGTGTGGCTGGTGTTGTGTGTGTGTTTGGGGCTGTCTGTGTGTCTGCCTGTGTGGTTGGTGTTGTGTGTGTGTTTGGGGCTGTCTGTGTGTCTGCCTGTGTGGCTGGTGTTGTGTGTGTGTCGGTGCAGGCCGTGCGGGTGCTTTGTTGCTCTTGTGCTGCTGGTGTGCGGAGCTTGCTGCCTCTCAGTTCCTCCAGCTCTCTCTCTCTCTCTCTCTCTCTCTCTCTCTCTCTCTCTTTCGCTTTTACTCGCCTGGGTCCACTCAAATAGCTTGGAGGGCGGGACAAACCACTGCCTCGCCCAATCGCCGCTACACTTCCTGTAATCAGGGTTCTACCATAACTGTCAGTCTGGGTTGGCGGAGAGAGAGTGTACGTCAACAAAACAAACAATCTCGTGCAACACAAACAGTGCATACAAATAAATCCATATATAAAAAACAATACGCAAAATAAATACAAATCAAATAAAACGTGCAATTCAAAACTCAAATCGTGAACAACAGAAGAAAAAGTGCAACTACCAATAAATAATATTATAATCAGAAAAGGGCTTAAACACATTGTCGGACTGGGTCCGACATTGCAATTATTCCCATCAGGTCCTTTGTCGGACCCTGTCCGACATCATCCAAAAAACGCAAAAAACGCAAAAAAGTCGGTTTTTCAACGGAAAAAGCCGAGAAAACCATTCAATGGCCGAGTGTGAACGAAAGGAGCCGAGACAAGCCGATAAAAAAAAAAAAAGAAAGAAAAGGCGTATCTCATGAATAGTCATACCTGCCCCTGGAATCAGATGGGGCGGTCATATGGAAACAAGCTGGAAGTACAGTATCAGCGCACAGAGGCTATCACAGACATTTGCAGAGCTTTTTTGAGATGTTATAGCAATAAAATAATGACTTGGATTGCATTATTGAGGAGTTTGGTGATAAAACGAGTCATAGGGAGATGATTGATCGGTATGTACGACTATTATTATTATTATTATTTATTTATTAGCATATGTGAAAGCGATAGCAAACGAAAGGGTGGGGCGGGGCTGGAGATCTCTAATGAGTGCTTTGTTGATATGCAGGGCCATTTAAACCCGTTTGACTGTGGAAAAAAAATACTTTTAAACAGCGCGTCTAAAATTAACTGCGCGTGTGAAAATAAATTAGACCTGGCGAGCCTGACGCAGAATTAATAAATGGACCACAAAGGGTTAAGCTTGACACCCTGTGACACACACTGCTACGATCAGGCATTTTTATCATGATTTGGTTTTTGATTTGTGTAATTTCTTTTTATATTACGTTTACTCTTCATATGCTGTATGGATAGAGGTGGCTCTCTGTGTTTTTTGTGTTTGTACAGCGCTTTGAGATGCATGCATTTAGGCGCTTTATAAAATAAATATTATTATTATTATTATTATTATTATTATTATTATTATTATTATTATTATTATATAATAAAAAAGCTGGCAATGGTTTTAATGTCTGTTTTTTTAAGATCACAGGATGAACGCTCAATATAAACACAGGTATCTAGAACGATTCATTTAATGTGAACACGTCATATGAATTGAGACAGAACTGAGATTGACACAACAAACAAGAACAAAATCCACACACCGATTACAATCCCATGTATAAATGTTATTCCCGTTGCCAATTCATTTAGATCAGTGTTTCTCAACAGGGGGCCGCCAAAGGGGGCGTTTACATCCAAGAGGGCAGGAGGGGGGTGTTTTAGCTAAAAAAAAGGGGTGTTGTGTTTTCTTATTTAAAATTAAGTTAACTTTTATTTCAAAATGTTGATTAACTACTTCCACACAATGTGCCAGTGATATACTCACTGACTTGTGCCCTATAAGATCGTGTGCACATCAAGTCAGAAATGTTTGTTGCTGCGCAGCAACGTCACTGCCATTTGTGCGATCCTTTTTGTCACGCAAATGTAATATGGTCCAATCGGAAGGAAGCAGCCGTCCCATTTCTGCCTGTTGCCATGTTACATTACACATCTGAATTTCACTGTATTCTTATTGTTATCTAGTGATGTGCATTTGAGGAGATTTTTGGAATCAGTTCCGAACCGGGCATTTCGATTCTGGTTCCAAAACTATTTAGTAAAACATGTCTGTATGTCAATCAGGGCTCAAATTTGCGAGCTGTGCGTCTCTTGATCTCAACGATCAAATATGAATTTGCATTCGCCATTGTCGACTGTGGGAGTGGGAGTGGGCAGGTCAGACACAAAATAAGATATATTATTAGTTTCGCTGATTGTTTTTTTTTCCTCTCATAATATTATTAAGCACTATTTTTTTGTTATTTTTCAAAACGTTTACCTCAATATTCCACGTGGTTTTCTCTGAATTCCATGCGTGGTTAGACCCTGTTCAGGCTTGGGTTCAGTATCCCAGCGGCGCAGTAAACAGCACTTTAGAAAAAATGTTCCCTTTCAATTCGAAGATGACCACCAACCATTATGTAAGGGATATCCCTGCCCATTGGGTAGGTATCGCTGAGCTCTTTATATCAGAGCTGCCAATAGGCCTCTTCCTTGGATGATGCACTCGGTCCCGCCCACCGAGGGTATAAAACTACTATCCAAACGAAGCCATTTCTCTTTTTCCTTCTCAAGACGGTATGGTAAGACCTCTGTGTTTAGCTGAGCGTATTGATAAGAAAAGAGCTTCTCGATTCGAGTTGATTGTATTTCTCTTGCAGTCGTGCTGAAAGCTGGCTTGCCGCTTTCCTGAAATCAACAACTTTGATAAGATTGAGTCTTTTGACTTTCTTTCTTTCAGCGGCCCACTCGCTTACGTGGTAGGCCGCCTTTTGTATCTGTCTGTCGAGTGTGAGCGACCGCCTGTGTCTTTTCTTCTGGAGAGTCCATGGGGCTAGGCCTTCCATATCCCCGCTGTTGAGTGACTATTCCAGCTGCGTCTCCTCCAGGGGGGTAGGCTTTGCTGGATCCCCGCTGTCAAGTAGACCCTCTTGGCTGTGTAGGCCCGCCCGCTGCGGTGGGTTCGGGCCCCCAAAAAAAAAAAAAAAAAAAAAAGTGTGCTCTCCCCTTTTACTATCTTTCCACATGCTGTCTGCTTCGGCCTTCTGTCCCTAGTACACGTTACGCGCTGACCAGGTGTGTTGACCACGCGGTTCGAGCGGGGCATACAGTGTACGGGCATACAGTGCGCACTGTTAGGTACTATTAGCGCTTCTGGGTGAGTGCACGGCATTCGCACTTACTAGTGCTTGAGCACAGTGTGAGTGGTGCTTTCTACACGGCATGCAGAACACCAGGCCCATGTCAGGCAAGTCGGGGTTCCACCCGTGCATGGCCTGCAACGCCAACATCTCGCAGGAGAACAAGCATTCCCTCTGCGTGCGATGTTTGAGCATGCAACATGCCACCTTGGCCCTTGAAAAGGAGGTGGCTTGTAGCATCTGCAAGGCTTTCCAGCCCCTGGTGAAGGAAGCTCATCTGTGGAGGGCCACTAGGGCGAGCCCGCGTCCTCTATGGCGGACATCGGCTCTTGGAACCCCAGAGCCCCTCCTCCATGACCTGTCCCAGGACCCCCTGCCAGACATCCCTGATGTGCAGACTGCATGCATTCACTCCCCATCTCCACCAGCGAGAATGGTGAAGCGCTCCACAGGCAAGGGATATTATGGACCTGAAGGCCCAGATGGCCCAGGTCCTAGAGTGTCTAGCTAAACAGGAGGCTGTGTGGTCTAGTGGTTAAAGAAAAGGGCTTGTAACCAGGAGCTCCCCGGTTCAAATCCCACCTCAGCCACTGACTCCTTGTGTGACCCTGAGCAAGTCACTTAACCTCCTTGTGCTCCGTCTTTCGGGTGAGACGTAGTTGTAAGTGACTCTGCAGCTGATGCATAGTTCACACACCCTAGTCTCTGTAAGTCACCTTGGATAAAGGCGTCTGCTAAATAAACAAATAATACAGGTGCCAGCGACTCAGGCCCAGGCCCCATTGCAGCCCCAATTGCAATACCCCCCCTCTCCTCTGGGATTTCAGGGGGGGTGGGGAGAGGGTTCTCAGCCGATGCTTTCCATAGTGGCCTCTGGGGGCGAGGTCTCCTCCAGTGACATGTTGGTGGGTGAGACCCCTGCTGAGGATGATCCGGGCTTCGAGGTTGCCCCCCGTTGTCCGGCTCGGTTTCAGCACTTATGGGACACGCTGCAACTTTCTTGCAGGTCCCCTGGACGCCACCAGCGGAACCACGCTGGTCCATGTTCCGGACGCAGGCAATGGCTCCTCGCCCTCAGCAGTTCCCCATCTTCCCAGACTTCATGGAGGAGGTACGCTCCTCCTGGGATCATCCGGCGTCAAGTCCTAGCGTGCTGAAACATGCCACATCGCTTGCCTCCTTGGAGGGCGTGGATAAGCTTGGCCTGGCGGGGTTCCCCCCGGTAGACTCCACCATCGCGGCCCTGGTCAATGCCCCGCCAGTGGGCGGATTGGCTAGGGACCTGGTGTGACGGAAACGCACCTCAAACAGGCATATGCAGCAGGGGCGCAGCCAACTCGTCTGCCTAACACAGCGAGTGTGCTTACTGCGTACTTGGATGGTGTATTGTGCGAGGCCCCGCTCCCCGAGCCGGTGGCCACAGAGTTACGTCTCCTGTCCAGCACACTGCTACAGATCTCCGGTCTCCAGGTGCAAGCTGTTGGCCGCAGCCTGACTGGCATGGTTGTGGCTTGTAGACAGCTGTGGCTGTCACAAGCCAGGGTTCCTGATGCAGATAATGCCGCGCTCCTTGCCGCGCCTATATCCCCAGCACATACCTTTGGGCCAGCCGTGGAGGAAATCTTACAGAGATCCCACCGGGAATGCGAGGCGTCCTGGCAGGTGGCTCTGTTTCTCCCTCCACGCGCCTGGGGCAGGTCGAGCCACTCACGGTCACCCCCAGCTCTGCTGGGTGACCTAAGGCATCACCTACAGGGCACATCAGCAGCAAGCAACCTGGCCCAACTGGCAGGGAACGCAGGTCATGGCCAGTAAACACACCAGCATCACAGGAGGCGTTTTCAGGGCCAGCAACCTAAAAAGCCACCCCAAACTGCCCCGCCTCAGCCTCGGAAGCCCGAGCAGGGCCCCTGAAGGTTGGCGGCCTCAGACCCCCTTTTCGGCACAACAGCTGAAATACTAGAACATAAGAACATAAGAACATAAGAAAGTTTACAAACGAGAGGAGGCCATTCAGCCCATCTTGCTCATTTGGTTGTTAGTAGCTTATTGATCCCAGAATCTCATCAAGCAGCTTCTTGAAGGATCCCAGGGTGTCAGCTTCAACAACATTACTGGGGAGTTGGTTCCAGACACTCACAATTCTCTGTGTAAAAAAGTGCTTCCTATTTTTTGTTCTGCATGCCCCTTTATCTAATCTCCATTTGTGACCCCTGGTCCTTGTTTCGTTTTTCAGGTCAAAGAAGTCATCTGGGTCGACATTGTCTATACCTTTTAGGATTTTTAATGTTTGAATCAGATCGCCGCGTAGTCTTCTTTGTTCAGGACTGAATAGATTCCATTCTTTTAGCCTGTCTGCATATGACATGCCTTTTAAACCCGGGATAATTCTGGTTGCTCTTCTTTGCACTCTTTCTAGAGCAGCAATATCCTTTTTGTAACGAGGTGACCAGAACTGAACACAATATTCTAGGTGAGGTCTTACTAATGCATTGTAAAGTTTTAACATTACTTCCTTTGATTTAAATTCAACACTCCTCACAATATATCCGAACATCTTGTTGGCCTTTTTTATAGCTTCCCCACATTGTCTAGAGGAAGACATTTCTGAGTCAAGATAAACTCCTAGGTCTTTTTCATAGTTCCCTTCTTCAATTTCAGTATCTCCCATATGATATTTATAATGCACATTTTTATTGCCTGCATGCAATGCTTTACACTTTTCTCTATTAAATGTCATTTGCCATGTGTCTGCCCAGTTCTGAATGCTGTCTAGATCATTTTGAATGACCTTTGCTGCTGCAACAGTGTTTGCCACTCCTCCTATTTTTGTGTCATCTGCAAATTTAACCAGTTTGCTTACTATACCAGAATCTAAATCATTAATGTAGATTAGGAATAGCAGAGGACCTAATACTGATGCCTGTGGTACACCGCTGGTTACCTAGCTCCATTTTGAGGTTTCTCCTCTAATCAGTACTTTCTGTTTCTGTACTACATGTTAACCACTCCCTAATCCAGTGCATGCATTTCCTTGAATCCCTACTGCGTTCAGTTTGAGAATTAATCTTTTATGCGGGACTTTGTCAAAAGTTTTCTGGAAATCTAAA
The DNA here is from genome assembly GCA_030684275.1 of Acipenser oxyrinchus oxyrinchus. Lineage (NCBI taxonomy): Eukaryota > Metazoa > Chordata > Actinopteri > Acipenseriformes > Acipenseridae > Acipenser > Acipenser oxyrinchus. The sequence goes on along the minus strand of CM060304.1, from coordinate 41,313 downwards.
TAAACCATTTTGTATGCTTTGCAATTATCCATTTTCAATGTTACATCCTCAAAAAAGTCAAGTAGGTTAGTTAGACACGATCACCCTTTCCTAAAGCCATGCTGACTGTCTCCCAGGATATTGTTACCATATAGGTAATTTTCCATTTTGGATCTTATCATAGTTTCCATAAGTTTACATATAATAGAAGTCAGGCTTATTGGGCTGTAGTTCCCTGGTTCGGTTTTGTCTCCCTTTTTGTGGATCGGTATTACATTTGCTATTTTCCAGTCTGTCGGTACAACCCCTGTGTCAAGAGACTGTTGCATGATCTTGGTTAGCGGTTTGTAAATAACTTCTTTCATTTCTTTGAGTACTATTGGGAGGATCTCATCCAGCCCAGGGATTTGTTTATTTTAAGAGCTCCTAGTCCCTTTAACACTTCTGCCTCTGTTATGCTAAAGTTATTTAAAATTGGATAGGAACAGGTCGACATGTGGGGCATGTTGTCCGTGTCCTCCTTTGTAAAACCTGTGAAAAGTAATCATTTAATATATTTGCTATTTTTTTTCTTCATCTATGATTTTGCCATTTGTGTCTCTTAGACATTTAACCTCCTCTTTGAATGTTCTCTTGCTGTTATAATATTGGAAAAACATTTTGGAATTGGTTTTAGCCCCTTAGCAATATTGATTTCTATCTCTCTCTTGGCCTTTCTAACTTCCTTTTTGACTTGTGTTTGCAGTTCCAAGTACTCTTTCTGTGTACTTTGCTTTTGGTCCCTTTTAAACGCTCTGTAAAGTGCCTTTTTCGCTGAATATTTTTTTAATTGATCTATTAAACCATTTTGGCCATTTTGTTTTAGATTTAGATTTGTCTACTTTTGGGATGTAATTGTTTTGCCTCTAGTACTACATTTTTAAAAACAGCCATCCTTTTTCTGTGGATGTTTTCTCTATTTTACTCCAATCTACTTCTGTTAGTCTCTGTTTCATACCTTCATAGTTTGCTTTTCTAAAATTGTAAACCTTAGCTTTAGTCATTACTTTTGGGGTTTTAAAAATACTTCAAATGAGACCATGTTGTGGTCTGAGTTTGCCAATGGCTCTCTGACCTCTGTTTTAGTTATTCTGTCTTCATTATTTGAAAAGACTAAATCAAGGCATGCCTCCCCTCTAGTCGGTGCCTTGACAAATTGCGTTAGGAAGCAGTCATTTGTCATTTCCACCATTTCAATTTCGTCCGTCGTGCCCCCATCGGGTTTTCCCATTTTATATGGGGAAGTTGAAATCCCCATTAGTATGGCTTCTCCTTTTCTACACGCATTTCGAATGTCATTGTATAACAGATTATTTTGCTCAGCGTCTGAATTTGGCGGTCTATAGCATGCTCCTATTATTATGCCCTTTGAATTTGTGTCCATTATTCTGACCCATATTGATTCTGCATTGTTTTCTTTGTCCTGATTTAACACCTGGGCTTCAAGACTATTTCTTATGTATAGCGCTACCCCTCCGCCTCTTCTGTCCTGCCTGTCTTTCCTATATAGTGTGTACCCACTAATATTATATTCGTCTCCATCACTCTCAGACAACCAAGTTTCTGTAACACCTATCACATCGTAGTTACTTGTTAGTGCAGTAGCTTCAAGTTCTAACATTTTGTTTCTGAGACTTCTAGCATTAAGATAAATACATTTAATAGTTGTCTTACCTGAGTTGTTGCCCTTGTTTTGATGTGGTCTCCCTTCTGTTTTTTGTTTTCTCCCCCCTTCCTTTCTAGTTTAAATGCTTCTGGACCTCCTCAAGGATCCTTTCTCCGAGTAGATTGGTTCCCTTTCTGTTTAAGTGCAGTCCGTCCCACCTATATAGATAGTCCTTGTTGTAGAATGTGCTCCAATGTTCAAGAAAGGTGAAGCCTTCCTGTGTGCACCACGATTTCAGCCATGCATTTTGATTTTGTATTTCCAGCTGTCCATATGGTCCTTTGCAAGGTGCCGGCAGTATCCCAGAAAATACCACAGTTTTGGTCTTGTCTTTTAATTTCCTTCCTAGCTCTCTGAATTTGTTTTGCAGGGATCTTGGTCTGTCTCTTCCAATGTTGTTTGTACCGATGTGGACGACTACTACCGGTCGTCTCCTGTTCGTTCTAGGAGCCTGTCCACATTCTCAGTGATGTGCTTGACAGAGGCTCCTGGAAGGCAGCACACTGTTGTAGTAAGGGGTCCAAACTGCGAACTGAACTTGCTGTGTTTCTCAATATGGAGTCCCCAACAATCATGACCTCCCTTCTTTTTGCTGCCTGGCCAGCACTGTTTATAGGGTCCTGGATGTTGTTTCTTTCATTCTCTTGATGTTGGTTTTGGTCATCTAAATGTTGAAGTGGCTCAAATTTGTTGGATGTCTGGATTTCTGGTGGTTGTGTTTGACGAAGTTTCTTTTTTCCCTTCTTCTGCCTATCTGAACCCAGCTGTTTCGACTCTCTTCCATCTCCCTGGTGGCTTTCAGTCTGCTAGGGGTGCAGACTTCCATGAATTGTGGGTGTGTCAGCTCCTCAAGCTCCTGTTGCTGTCTCATTTCCTCCAGCTCCTTTTCTAGCAGGCTTAATCGCTAAAGCAAGTCCTGGATCGTGCGGCACTTTACACAAACTTGATTGAGCTCTGTTGGGTTTTCTCGGATTTCCCACATCATGCAGTTGTCACAGATTACTGGCTTGAAGACCATTTTTTTGTGGAAGTTTAGTTTAGCTTCTGCAGCTGTCAACCTGCTTTCAAACTGCTTCTAACTGCGTTGTACTTGTCCACTCGTACTTCTCACACGATGTTGCTTCAACACGCTGTCGCTGGGAAGGCTGCCTGCCTTTTGTTTGTTTGTGCTGCGGGCTCTGCCCCTCCCCTGTGTCTCAGAACGCCGCGGAGTTTGAATCAGCTGCTCTGAGTTTCAGCTTGTTATCAGAAAAATACACGCAGCTGTAAGGCTTTAAGCTGCAATGTTTTCTGATTAAAGCAACTCCAAATTCAATTTAAAGATGTAATTCCTCCTTTCTGCTTCTAACTGCGTTGTACTTGTCCACTCGTACGTCTCACACGATGTCGCTTCCACACGCTGTCGCTGGGATGGCTGCCTGCCTTTTGTTTGTTTGTGCTGCGGGCTCCGCCCCTCCCCTGTGTCTCAGAACGCTGCAGAGTTTCCCAGTGCAGTGAACTGGGCAGCGGAACTCCTCTCCAGGAGCAGTCAGCATCCGTCAGAGTGGCGACTCCACCCTCAGATAGTGGAGCGCATTTGAGAACGGTTCGGGAAGCTACATATTGATCTCTTTGCCTCGGCAGAGACAACGCATTGCCCTCTGTGGTACTCCCTCCATCGCTTAGGCGGTCCACTTGGCGTAGACGCCCTAGCGGATGAATGGCCCAAAGCGATTTTGTACATTTTTCCGCCTATACCGCACCTACCGGCCTTTCTCAAAAAAGTCTGGTTAGAGAAAGCGTTGGTTTTTCTAGTGGCCCCCAAGTGGCCCAGGAGAGTCTGGTTTTCGACAGCTGTTACAAGGCCAGCCCTGGGAGATTACGCTTCACTGGGATCTCCTCAGTCAGGCGAGAGGCTCCCTTTGGCACCCGGTACCAGGCAGGTTCCAGCTCTGGGTCTTGCCCCTGAAAGGGACTGCTGGTTAGCCCTAGCTATCGTATGCAGTTGTGGGTACATTGCAGAGCGCGAGGGCAGACTCCACTAGGTCTTTGTATACCTATAAGTGGAGATATATCCAAACTTGGTGTCTTGCCAGGAGCCATGACCCCATATCTTGCCCTATGCCAGTCATCTTACAGTTTCTGCAAGAACTGCTTTGTGCTGGTAGGTCGCCTTCCACCTTGAAGGTGTATTTAGTGGCTATCTCTGCTTGCCATGCCCCCGTAGATTCAATGTCTCCGGGTGCGCATTTTTTGGCTACCTGTTTTCTTAAAGTTGCTCGTGACACGCCCTCCTAGGAGGACTGTTCTCTCTGAATGGAGCCTTAATATTGTACTGGAGCATCTCATGAAGGTCCCGTTTGAGCCCAGACATTCCATAGAGCTGAAGTATCTGTCTATGAAAACAGCCTTCCTCATGGCTGTCACCTCCGCTAAGCAAGTCAGTGAGCTGCAGGTGCTGTCTGTGCACAGCTCCTGCATGCATGTTTGGGAAGACGGCAGCAGGGTGTCTCCTCGCACCAACCCTGCTTTCCTCCCCAAGGTGATTACAGCCTTCCACGTCAATCAGTCTGTGGAACTGGAGTCTTTTCATCCACCTCTGTTTATTTCAATGGAGGATGAGAAATTAAACTGCCTCTGCCCAGTGCAGGCATTGAGATGCTACGTGCATAGGACAAGAACGCTGCGTCAATCTGACTAGCTCTTCGTCTGTCATGGGACATGGACCCTAGGACAGCCCCTCTCTAAGCAGCGTCTGTCACACTGGATTGTGGATACAGTCTCGACTGCATATAATAGTGCTGGCTTGCTCCCACCTGATAGGGTAGCCACACACTCCACTAGAGGGTTGGCTACATCTTGGGCCCTCTTCAGAGGTGCCTCGATGTCTGATATTTGTACTGCAGCTAGCTGGGCTATGCTGCATACCTCCTCCAGGTTCTACCGTCTTAATGTGGTAGACCCTGCCCTGCCTTCTGTAGGCACAAGGGTCCTTGAGGGTGTAAGTTCAGACCACTAACCTCTGGGTTAGACAGTGCTTGTGTGTCCCTCATATGTTGCTGTTCCTTCTCCTTCGCGATGGTTCTCGTGTACATTATCCCATACATAATGTTTGGTGGTCATCTTCTCTTTCAGGGAACCAGGGTTACGGTAAGTAACCTAACATTCTTAATAATTTACACGCAGTATATGTACCTTAAATATGGTCCTGGTTTGTCAACTGTTTATTTTTAACTAGCCTGCATGTTAAGCAATCAAACTATTGTTTTTTAATACATATCATTTCAGTGAGTGTATAGATTTCAATAGACCCTAACTTACTGTATTTAGTACTACGTCTTAAAATGTATTAGCGAAAGTAATAGAAGTTGACATATGGTAGCCAACGTGTTGTTGCTAATCGTGCTGTTTGTTCAGTTTTCATTGTGTTCATAAAGTTTATTCAGTCTGCTGTTGTATAATGAACTACTGAAGTTGCTCAATGTCAGCGTCCGTTTGTTTTATTTTAACACCTTGTCACTAAAACCACAGAGTAGCTGCTAGTGCCGCTGATTGCAAACACTTAGATTGTTTTTGTTTCATATAGCAGACTGACAGCCTTCATAGGATGTGTACAAAAACAGAGATTTACTTTCACATAGCAGAAAAAGGTCAATTACACAAGCAAATTCATACTATATTTACGTTTTTTCGGGCAGATTGATTTGTAACTGTGATTTACAGTGGATTAAGGCAGGAATCCACTGTAAATCCAGATGCCCATAAGGATTTTAAAGCTTGGAGCCAGATGCCCATATGGATTTTAAAGCTAGGAGCCAGATGCCCATATGGATTTTAAAGCTAGAAGCCAGATGCCCATATGGATTTTAAAGCTAAAAAAAACACAGCAGATGCCCATATGGATTTTAAAGCTAGGTTCCAGATGCCCATAAGGATTTTGGCCAACTTTGAGCCCTGTCAATGTGTGAGCAGAAGTTCTGATAATATTGTGCAATCTATGAAATCGCTCTGTATAATGAAAGTGAACAAAATAATCAATAATCTCCAATTTGCACAGTAACAGTTTTATTAGAACAGCAAAAGCTTGTATATGAACCTTGTTAACTGCAAATTTTACAAAGCTTACAATTAAAAAAATCTTTAACAACATGGTATGTGCAAACAGGTCAGTGTATGTTAGGATCCCAAGCCGAAATACGACCCCATCGGCTTGGGGTTAAACTACTTTTTTTAGATAGCTGAAATCGTATCATGTTCGGCTTGGGGTAGTCTTGCGAATGATCCCCTCGAGGTGCAGAAGAGTCACTTTAACTAAAGCGTTTTCATCACTTCATGTAAAACTGACATTGAATTATTCTCCAGGGAAATACATTCTAAGTGTGAACGTGTCAATTATATTTATCAAATGTATTTGACAGAAATGAATGTTTTAATAATCAGTTTTACTAAAAACATAACAGTACTCACTGCAGCCGGATCCCTGATATTTGATTCCAGTTCGTTGGTTCTAATGCAGGAACCGGGTTCCGATTTCAAAGGAACCGGTTCACAATCTCTATTGCTATCCATAGCATGACGCAAGCAAAGAAGATATGTCGGCAATATTCCATAATAGTAAGCATTTTATGTATGTATCTACATGCTGAGTATACCAGTTACTGGGGTTTCATTATTTTTGTTTTATGAATTATTTATCTGTCATTTTTGGAAGTAGTGGAATTAAATGTAATTAATAATTGATGTTAATTAAACAGCATTGTTAATCAGCAATAATTCTTAATTTTTTATTTTTATTTTCTGTTGCAAGGGGGCGATGACTAAGCTCAGCTAATCCTTAGGGGGCGCTGTTACGAAAAACATTGAGAAACACCAAGTTAAGGAGAAGCTATCAAGATATTTCTTTCTTTCTTTTGTTTAGACAAGACACATACAAAATAAAAAGCTACCACGGTCTGAGAGCACAAGGGTTACTGTACCAAACCAAACTATTCAATATGAATAGTGAAAGTTTAACATTAGCATCTCGCGCCCCAGCCAACCTTCAGCGCATTGTCCTCTCAGCTCACAATTTCCAAAACCCGGTAGCTCTCTTGTTTGGCTGACCTGGCGTGTTTTTATACACCTGGCCCAATTAGGCGTTAGCTCTACAGTTGCTATGGAGACCCAAATGTTTTTGGGAGGTTTAAAGGAGCCGTACCACATTATCAATGTTTTAAAAGTAAAAACAGTAAACCACATTGCACACCCATTACATAGGCCACTATCTTTAAGCATTATAGAAACTCAGTACAATGCAGTAACTAAACAGTTTTGAAAAAAAAGACGATATTAAGTCTATCTAGGTGTTGCTTTGCAAGCAGTGACTTTCGCTTTAACTCTTAAAACTCAGCCCCATTCATTTAGTGGCGCCAGCACACAAAGGTTACGCACATATTACTCAGACACCGTAAAAGCCAGCTACCTTGTTTAAAAGGACAGATTCAGGGCTTTCCAAAGACGTATCCAGTGTGTGTATGTGGTAGCCAGAACTACGATCGCCTGAAGTGAAGCCTCTCGTCATGTGACAGAGTTCACAGCTTAGGTTTCGTTTTGAGTCTATTGCTCCATCATTGTAGCAGCTAGACTGAAAGGGGCGGTATCCTTGTAAAGCTTAGAAGCTCAGCTCCCCCATGTTCATTTCATATTGATGTTTTTTTAGCCATCTATGATTACAATATATATAGCAGTGACCAAACATGATTTTTTTGGAAAAGCGTTTTTTTTTTACATGTATTCTCATCTCTATCACATATAGTATGCCTGATCCTGTTGCAACTTACATAATATTTTTGTGGCCTTTCATTTCATGTGTTACATGCATGCAGCACAAACTATCCAGTAGTTAAACATACACTGCTGCAACAGTGTTTGCCACTCCTCGTGTTTTTGTATCGTCTGCAAATTTAAGCAAACTTGTTAAATTTGCAGACGACACAAAAATAGGAGGAGTGGCAAACACTGTTGCAGCAGCAAAGGTCATTCAAAATGATCTAGACAGCATTCAGAACTGGGCAGACACATGGCAAATGACATTTAATAGAGAAAAGTGTAAAGTACTGCACGCAGGCAATAAAAATGTGCATTATAAATATCATATGGGAGATACTGAAATGGAAGTGGGAATCTATGAAAAAGAGTTTATGTTGACTCAGAAATGTCTTCATCTAGATAATGAGGGGAAGCTATAAAAAAGGCCAACAAGATGCTCGGATATATTGTGAGAAGTGTTGAATTTAAATCAAGGGAAGTAATGTTAAAACTTTACAATGCATTAGTAAGACCTCATCTAGAATACTGTGTTCAGTTCTGGTCACCTTGTTACAAAAAGGATATTGCTGCTCTAGAAAGAGTGCAAAGAAGAGCAACCAGAATTATCCCGGGTTTAAAAGGCATGTCGTATGCAGACAGGTTAAAATAATTGAATCTATTCAGTCTTGAACAAAGAAGACTACGCAGTGATCTGATTCAAGCATTCAAAATTCTAAAAGGTATAGACAATGTCGACCCAGATGACTTCTTTGACCTGAAAAAAGAAACAAGGACCAGGGGTCATAAATGGAGATTAGAAAAAGCGGTATTCAGAACAGAAAATAGGAGGCACATTTTACACAGAGAATTGTGAGGGTCTGGAACCAACTCCCCAGTAATGTTGTTGAAGCTGACACCCTGGGATCCTTCAAGAAGCTGCTTGATGAGATTCTGGGATCAATAAGCTACTAACAACCAAACGAGCAAGATGGGCTGAATGGCCTCCTCTCATTTGTAAACTTTCTTATGTTTTTACCTCCTGACCCATGGTAGAGAAGCACGAGTACCAGCAGATGTTTTGATCGGTTTCTTTGCCAATGCTGGAAACACCAGCTGAGTATGTGACTTCTTTACTAAGCCGTCTGAAATCAATTTTTACCCAAACTCAACAAAATAGTGCTTCTGCACGTGAACAGCAGAAACAGCACTGCGACATTCAAGTAAGACACAAACCTTATCAGCACTGCGACATTCAAGTGAGACCCAAACCTTATCAGCACTTCGACATTCAAGTAAGACCCAAACCTTATCAGCACTGCGACATTCAAGTGAGACACAAACCTTATCAGCACTGCAACATTCAAGTGAGACACAAACCTTATCAGCACTACGACATTCAAGTGAGACCCAAACCTTATCAGCACTACGACATTCAAGTGAGACCCAAACCTTATCAGCACTACGACATTCAAGTAAGATATAAAGTAAGACACAAAGTAAGACACAAAGTCCAGTTTTACACACCAACACTAAACACAAAACACAAACACAGTTCTTAGTGATAGTGAATATGTGCAAGTGGTGTAATTCAGTTCTCCGTGAAATGTGAGTGATGTCCAGGTTTATGCTGGCTTTCGCTACAGCTCTGGATCGTGCAACTGGTAATCTATTAAAAACAACAGACGACAGTTAACAAAACACTAACAAACACAAGACAAAACTCATGGTTCACGATACAGCACACAGACTCCTTGTAGGTTTTCAACACTAACCATTTACCAAGGACCAGATCATGTCAGCTATGACCCCTATTTATATCCTCGCTCATGACCCCTAGGTTAATGAGCGCATCCGCTCCACCAATCCTCAGATGCCACACCGTTTACCGTCTGGGTCATTGAGTTTGGATACCGTAGCTGTGCCCCTTTCCTAAATGACCAACTTCCACCTACCCTACAGAATAAATTGTCGTGCCATTTAGTTATTGGTACTCTGTTCCCGTTACACAGTGCCCTCACAGGTCGAGAGGGAGATCTAACACCAAGCACCATTCAATCTCTGTCACAGTTATCTATAGTAAACTTGTTTTACCGGTAGCCAAATACACCACATGGTGATGGTCAGACACCAGGACCCGAATTTCAACAAGCTTACACAGGTTTGTTTTAAAATGTGACAAGTTGAGAACCACCACAGATGCTAACCACACCAAGAGGCAGACATAAATTGCATTGTATAAAACAGTTTATTAAAACTGCACAATAAACCAGTAAATAAAAATCACAAAATAAAAACCCAAAACATAGCACCCACATGACTAGGGTGTAAAGTAACAAAATAAAAGCCCCCACTACAGTGGCTAGGGAGAAAAGTAACAAAATAAATTAATAAAACCCTCCTGTAATAGCTAAGGAGCTAAGGCTTCAATTCACTCAATCTCCACTTGAGTCCCCAGGGGCGTCTTGCCGGCTCCGCAAAATCCCTGTCTTCTGTTCCACGACCAGGACAATCCCCCATTAACATGTGCCCTCTCCTGGAGAAAAGGGAAGGGAAGAAAACACAGCAGCAATAATCTATTCCAACAGCACTTAACTCTTTTCAATGACGCACCTTGCCAGACAGACTAAAAAGATGGCAATATAAAGAAAGTAAATTAAAAACATATCTAAAATCCCACAAAAAATAGAAGAACTTCCAATCAGAATCAATACAAACAGGAAGAAAGGGTGCACCAGGGTCCACTGTAACAACTAGGTTTGCTGACAATCATAAAATCATACCGCAATGTCCTTTACCCAGCGATTTGCTTAATACACCCAGTTATCTAGGTAACAGCCACAATCCAACGCAGCCTCAACCAATAATTCCAGCTCCAGTTCCAGTTCCAGTTCCAGATCCAGTACTCCAGTATTCCAATACTTCAGTCAGCAATCACAAGGTGCACCATAATTCTTCTCCCCAGTTCCGCTGTGTGTCTCTCTCCTCTGTATCCCGGCGTCTCTCTCTCCTCTGTATCCCGGCGTCTCTTTCTCCTCTGTATCCCGGCGTCTCTCTCTCCTCTGTATCCCGGCGTCTCTCTCTCCTCTGTATCCTGGCATCTCTCTTGCCTCTGTATCCCGGCGTCTCTCTCTCCTCTGTATCCCGGCATCTCTCTCTCCTCTGTATCCCGGCGTCTCTCTCTCCTCTGTATCCCGGCATCTCTCTCTCTCTCCTCTGTATCCCGGCGTCTCTCTCTCCTCTGTATCCCGGCGTCTCTCTCTCCTCTGTATCCCGGCATCTCTCTCTCCTCTGTATCCCAGCGTCTCTCTCTCCTCTGTATCCCGGCATCTCTCTCTCCTCTGTATCCCGGCGTCTCTCTCTCCTCTGTATCCCGGCGTCTCTCTCTCTCTCCTCTGTATCCCGGCGTCTCTCTCTCCTCTGTATCCCGGCATCTCTCTCTCCTCTGTATCCCGGCCCGTCTCTCTCTCCTCTGTATCCCGGCTCTCTCTCTCTCTCTGTATCCCGCGTCTCTCTCTCTCCTCTGTATCCCGGCGTCTCTCTCTCCTCTGTATCCCGGCATCTCTCTCTCCTCTGTATCCCGGCGTCTCTCTCTCCTCTGTATCCCGGCATCTCTCTCTCCTCTGTATCCCGGCGTCTCTCTCTCCTCTGTATCCCGCTCTCTCTCTCTCTCTCTGTATCCCGCGTCTCTCTCTCCTCTGTATCCGGCATCTCTCTCTCCTCTGTATCCCGGCGTCTCTCTCTCCTCTGTATCCCGGCGTCTCTCTCTCTCTCCTCTGTATCCCGGCGTCTCTCTCTCCTCTGTATCCCGGCGTCTCTCTCTCCTCTGTATCCCGGCATCTCTCTCTCTCCTCTGTATCCCGGCGTCTCTCTCTCCTCTGTATCCCGGCATCTCTCTCTCTCCTCTGTATCCCGGCGTCTCTCTCTCCTCTGTATCCCGGCATCTCTCTCTCTTCTGTATCCCGGCATCTCTCTCTCTCTTCTGTATCCCGGCTCTCTCTCTCCTCTGTATCCGGCATCTCTCTCTCCTCTGTATCCCGGCATCTCTCTCTCTCTCTCTGTATCCCGGTGTCTCTCTCTCCTCTGTATCCCGGCCTCTCTCCCCTCTGTATCCCGGCGTCTCTCTCTCCTCTGTATCCCAGTGTGTCTCTCTCCTCTGTATCCCGACGTCTCTCTCTCCTCTGTATCCCGGCATCTCTCTCTCTCCTCTGTATCCTGGCGTCTCTCTCTCCTCTGTATCCCGGCATCTCTCTCTCTCCTCTGTATCCCGGCTCTCTCTCTCCTCTGTATCCCGGCTCTCTCTCTCCTCTGTATCTCTCTCTCTCCTCTGTATCCCGGCTCTCTCTCTCCTCTGTATCCCGGCGTCTCTCTCTCCTCTGTATCCCGTCTCTCTCTCCTCTGTATCCCGGTCTCTCTCTCCTCTGTATCCCGGCTCTCTCTCTCCTCTGTATCCCGTCTCTCTCTCCTCTGTATCCCGTCTCTCTCTCCTCTGTATCCCGGCTCTCTCTCTCCTCTGTATCCCGTCTCTCTCTCCTCTGTATCCGTGTCTCTCTCTCTCCTCTGTATCCCGTCTCTCTCTCCTCTGTATCCCTCTCTCTCTCCTCTGTATCCCGCTCTCTCTCTCCTCTGTATCCCGGCTCTCTCTCTCCTCTGTATCCCGCTCTCTCTCCTCTGTATCCGTCTCTCTCTCCTCTGTATCGGCGTCTCTCTCTCCTCTGTATCCCTCTCTCTCTCTCCTCTGTATCCCGCTCTCTCTCCTCTCGCTGTCCCGCTCTCTCTCCTCTGTATCCCGGCTCTCTCTCCTCTGTATCCTCGTCTCTCTCTCCTCTGTATCCGGCTCTCTCTCTCCTCTGTATCCCGGTCTCTCTCTCTCTCTCTCTCCTCTGCTCTCTCTCTCCTCTGTATCCCGGCTCTCTCTCTCTCCTCTGTATCCCGCTCTCTCTCTCCTCTGTATCCCGTCTCTCTCTCTCCTCTGTATCCCGTCTCTCTCTCCTCTGTATCCCGTCTCTCTCTCTCCTCTGTATCCCGCTCTCTCTCTCTCCTCTGTATCCCGCTCTCTCTCTCCTCTGTATCCCGGTCTCTCTCTCTCCTCTGTATCCCGGCTCTCTCTCCTCTGTATCCCGGCGTCTCTCTCTCCTCTGTATCCGGTCTCTCTCTCTCCTCTGTATCTCGTCTCTCTCTCCTCTGTATCCCGTCTCTCTCTCTCTCTGTCTCCGTCTCTCTCTCTCTCTCTCTCTCTCTCTGTCTCCTCCGTCTCTCTCTCTCTCTCTCTCTCTCAGCTCTCTCTCTCTCCTCTGTATCCCGGTCTCTCTCTCCTCTGTATCCCGGCTCTCTCTCTCCTCTGTATCCTCTCTCTCTCCTCTCCTCTGTATCCCGCGTCTCTCTCTCCTCTGTATCCCTCTCTCTCTCTCCTCTGTATCCCTGTCTCTCTCTCCTCTGTATCCCGCTCTCTCTCTCCTCTGTATCCCGGTCTCTCTCTCCTCTGTATCCCGTCTCTCTCTCTCCTCTGTATCCCGTCGTCTCTCTCTCCTCTGTATCCCGTCTCTCTCTCTCTCTGTATCCCGTCTCTCTCTCCTCTGTATCCCGTCGTCTCTCTCTCCTCTGTATCCCGTCTCTCTCTCCTCTGTATCCCGTCTCTCTCTCTCCTCTGTATCCCGCGTCTCTCTCTCCTCTGTATCCCGTCTCTCTCTCTCTCCTCTGTATCCCGTCTCTCTCTCCTCTGTATCCCGGCTCTCTCTCTCTCTGTATCCCGCTCTCTCTCTCCTCTGTATCCCGGTCTCTCTCTCCTCTGTATCCCGTCTCTCTCTCCTCTGTATCCCGCGTCTCTCTCTCCTCTGTATCCCGTCTCTCTCTCCTCTGTATCCCGCTCTCTCTCTCCTCTGTATCCCGCTCTCTCTCCTCTGTATCCCGTCTCTCTCTCCTCTGTATCCCGGCTCTCTCTCTCCTCTGTATCCCGGCTCTCTCTCTCCTCTGTATCCCGTCTCTCTCTCCTCTGTATCCCGCGTCTCTCTCTCCTCTGTATCCCGGTCTCTCTCTCCTCTGTATCCCGGCTCTCTCTCCTCTGTATCCCGCTCTCTCTCCTCTGTATCCCGCGTCTCTCTCTCCTCTGTATCCCGGTGTCTCTCTCTCCTCTGTATCCCGCGCTCTCTCTCCTCTGTATCCCGGCTCTCTCTCCTCTGTATCCCGCGTCTCTCTCTCCTCTGTATCCCGCTCTCTCTCCTCTGTATCCCGCGATCTCTCTCTCCTCTGTATCCCGCTCTCTCTCTCTCTGTATCCCGGCTCTCTCTCCTCTGTATCCCGGTCTCTCTCTCCTCTGTATCCCGCTCTCTCTCCTCTGTATCCCGGCGTCTCTCTCTCCTCTGTATCCCAGTGTCTCTCTCTCCTCTGTATCCCGTCGTCTCTCTCTCCTCTGTATCCTGGCGTCTCTCTCCTCAGTATCCCAGCGTCTCTCTCCTCTGTATCCCGGTGTCTCTCTCTCCTCTGTATCCCGGCCTCTCTCTCCTCTGTATCCCGGCGTCTCTCTCCTCTGTATCCCGGCGTCTCTTTCTTCCTAGTTCATACTATGCTGCTTATAAACCCAGTTGGCCACTCCTATTCCTGCTCAAAACCAATCAGACACCCCCAATATCTAATTGGTACTAGCACTGGCTCAAAAACTACATTTCCCAAAATCTAACAGGAAATGTCTATATAAGGCGCGAGTTGATGACGTCATACTCCTGCTTCTCCTCAGTCACAGTACTCCGTGCAATACAAACAAAAGAAGTGAGTAACTTAATTTACATAAAATAAATAACTGTGCTTCAAACAAATAAGTAATAAAGTGTTCTCACAACAAAAACAAAAGTTAAATACGTGATAAACCAATAAAAAAGTGTTATTTAAAATACAAAATTGGAGACTGGACTGGAAACGCTAAATTGTCATTCAGGCTGCGCCCCTACACTTTACCACTATACCCCGGGGCTCTTCCACATCGGAGTTCCTCTGCTCAGACATCTCCTTTAAGAGTGCATCCATACTTACCTGCTGAAAACTCAGAGACTAATCGAAGTGACCCGGTGGAGACTGAACTGAAAATGGACTGTATGGACTGTCTGACTGTACTGACCACACGGAGACTGCTCAGCCCATAGAGATCATCAGCCTGGCAACAGAATAACACGTTTTGGACCGACTGTCATACTGCCAACTCAATTAAAAAAACGATGTGCTTCATTGATGACTTAATTGTTTTTCTATTTGCGCAATTGTTTTCTTTCTAAACTGTTACATACTCTTTGACTACATGTATGCTTTGTATTGCCATATGTCATGGTTTAATGTTTTCTTTCCATTTTTCAGATTTTTTTGGATAGCTGACAGGCTTTAAACATAAGAACATAAGAAAGTTTACAAACGAGAGGAGGCCATTCAGCCCATCTTTGACTGATTTAAAAAAAAAAAATACTGTGGAAAGGAAACTGAATTCATGTTTACACTGGAAATGCTTTAATGTTTATTTGTTAGTGCTCTTTCTGGTTAAAATGAATATTAGAAACAAGAACGTTTCTTAACAGAGCAGGAGAATTATGTAGCCGTCTAAAACTGTACTGAATAAATAAGGATTCCCCAAGCTATTTGTGGTCTTATGCTGCCATCTAGTGGAGTAATAGGGTTATGTATTATGTGGTTGGCTGTGTGTCATGTGACCCCACGAAAAAGAATAAAAAGATTTTCTCCATTGTTGAGTTCACCTGGCCTTGTTTTATTGTCAGTAAGTTTATTCATTGACTCAAACGCTGCAATAACAATTAACACAAAATTATTAAAAAAACAATACATCCCAATAATAATAATAATAATAATAATAATAATAATAATAATAATAATAATAATAATAATAATAACACAGCTCTCTAGCTTCATATTGATTCTTTGTCGCTCAGGATTTGGTGTGTAAGAAGTTATGGATGTATTAATATGGAAGTATGTTAACAGATAATGCTTCTGTACCTGTACTTGTTAGAGGAGTAGTCTAGTCCCTGAGGTCCACATTTTAATTCTGGCAGCACTGTCCTTAGTTACCATTACATTGTTATGTTTTGCTTTTTAAAAGTCTAAAAGGATGACTACAATAAGTTAGAAAGAAAGAAAGAAGAGCCCAAAGTGACTCTCACACCTGAAGACCACATGGGGGAGCAGCACAGAGAGCCCTGAGTGACTCTCACACCTGCTGACCACATGGGGGAGCAGCACAGAGACCAGAGTGACTCTCACACCTGCAGACCGCATGGGGGAGCAGCACAGAGACCAGAGTGACTCTCACACCTGCAGACCACATGGGGGAGCAGCACAGAGACCAGAGTGACTCTCACACCTGCAGACCACATGGGGGAGAGGCACAGAGACCAGAGTGACTCTCACACCTGCAGACCACATGGGGGAGCAGCACAGAGACCAGAGTGACTCTCACACCTGCAGACCACATGGGGGAGCAGCACAGAGAGCCCTGAGTGACTCTCACACCTGCAGACCACATGGGGGAGCAGCACAGAGACCAGAGTGACTCTCACACCTGCAGACCGCATGGGGGAGCAGCACAGAGACCAGAGTGACTCTCACACCTGCAGACCACATGGGGAGAGGCACAGAGACCAGAGTGACTCTCACACCTGCAGACCGCATGGGGGAGCAGCACAGAGACCAGAGTGACTCTCACACCTGCAGACCACATGGGGAGAGGCACAGAGACCAGAGTGACTCTCACACCTGCAGACCACATGGGGGAGCAGCACAGAGACCAGAGTGACTCTCACACCTGCAGACCACATGGGGGAGCAGCACAGAGAGCCCTGAGTGACTCTCACACCTGCAGACCACATGGGGGAGCAGCACAGAGAGCCCTGAGTGACTCTCACACCTGCAGACCACATGGTGCTGGATGGAGTTGCAAAGTTTCAAAAGTAAAGAACATATATGAAGTGCAGTGATCATGCTGTGTTTTATAACCAAGCTGGAAATAAGAACATAAGAAGAACATAAGAACATAAGAACATAAGAAAGTTTACAAACGACAGGAGGCCATTCAGCCCATCTTGCTCGTTTGGGTGTTAGTAGCTTATTGATCCCAGAATCTCATCAAGCAGCTTCTTGAAGGATCCCAGGGTGTCAGCTTCAACAACATTACTGGGGAGTTGGTTCCAGACACTCACAATTCTCTGTGTAAAAAAGTGCCTCCTATTTTCTGTTCTGAATGCCCCTTTATCTAATCTTCATTTGTGACCCCTGGTCCTTGTTTCTTTTTTCATGTCAAAAAAGTCCCCTGGGTCGACATTGTCTATACCTTTTAGGAGTTTGAATGTTTGAATCAGATCGCCGCGTAGTCTTCTTTGTTCAAGACTGAATAGATTCAATTATTTTAGCCTGTCTGCATATGACATGCCTTTTAAACCCGGGATAATTCTGGTTGCTCTTCTTTGCACTCTTTCTAGAGCAGCAATATCCTTTCTGTAACGAGGTGACCAGAACTGAACACAATATTCTAGGTGAGGTCTTACTAATGCATTGTAAAGTGTGCTGCCATCCTGTTAGAAGGCAACAGATTATTTTATTATAGTGGTTAAGATTGACTTTCATTGTGTTCCATGGTGTTTATCGCCCCCTAGTGGAGCTTTCTGGTACTTAGAAAGACTGCACGGAAAAAGGAAGTAGAGTAGTCATTCTGCACGCAGCCAAGCAGCTAAAAGCAACGCTACGGTGCAGCGCTTTCAGTGCAGCTGTTTCTTGTCACGCTTCAGCCTCGGAAAATATTTGTTTGTAAGTTCAATTCAAGCATATTGCTAGTGATGATAATATTGTTATTGATAGAATTGCTTACTTATCAATGTTAGTTGGTTACATTTACTGACGCAAATTGCCTTGCCTTTCATGTATGCCGTCAGTTGTATTAGTTTGCTCGTGCGTCATGTAAGCGAATTGTAAAACATACTATACTATAGTTTTGTTACTGTTTCTAGTGTAATATGCTCTGTTATTGTACAGAGGTGTTTGGACATTATTAGAGTAATGAAAGGAGTTGGCTAGTTGCTACTCATATGGTAACTATCTATCTGGTTTGGCGTCATGCCAGACACATGGTACCTTGGCAAGTGCTTTGTATTTATGCAACTTCAACTTGAAATGTATAATGTACAGCTACAGTATGTCAATGTGAATTGAATACTAAAGTATATTCTTTTCTGTATTTTGCAGTTTCACAACATAAACGTTTTCAATATATTTGTTCAAGAAAAGTCACGCCTTGGGAGTTTTATTGAAGACTCAATTGTTAGCTATCTGTCTAGTTTTGCATGGGAACGCAATTCCAGGGCAGAATATAAAGTTTTAACATTACTTCCCTTGATTTAAATTCAACACTTCTCACAATATATCCGAGCATCTTTTGGTCTTTTTTATATCTTCCCCACATTGTCTAGATGAAGACATTTCTGAGTCAAGATAAACTCCTAGGTCTTTTTCATAGTTCCCTTCTTCAATTTCAGTATCTCCCATATGATATTTATAATGCACATTTTTATTACTTGCATGCAATACTTTACACTTTTCTCTATTAAATGTCATTTGCCATGTGTCTGCCCAGTTCTGAATGCTGTCTAGATCATTTTGAATGACCTTTGCTGCTGCAACAGTGTTTGCCACTCCTCCTATTTTTGTGTTGTCTGCAAATTTAACAAGTTTGCTTACTATACCAGAATCTAAATCATTAATGTAGATTAGGAAAAGCAGAGGACCTAATACTGATCCCTGTGGTACACCACTGGTTACCTCGCTCCATTTTGAGGTTTCTCCTCTAATCAGTACTTTCTGTTTTCTACATGTTAACCACTCCCTAATCCATGTGCATGCATTTCCTTTAATCCCTACTGCGTTCAGTTTGAGAATTAATCTTTTATGCAGGACTTTTCAAAAGCTTTCTGGAAATCTAAATAAACCATGTCGTATGCTTTGCAATTATCCATTGTCAATGTTGCATCCTCAGAAAAGTCAAGCAGGTTAGTTAGACATGATCTCCCTTTCCTAAAACCATGCTGACTGTCTCCCAGGATATTGTTACCATATACTGTAGGTAACTTTCCATTTTAGATCTTATTATAGTTTCCATAAGTTTACATATAATAGAAGTCAGGCTTATTGGTCTATAGTTACCTGGTTCGGTTTTGTCTCCCTTTTTGTGGATCGGTATTACGTTTGCTATTTTCCAGTCTATCGGTACAACTCCTGTGTCAAGAGACTGTTGCATGATCTTGGTTAGCGGTTTGTAAATAACTTCTTTCATTTCTTTGAGTACTATTGGGAGGATCTCATCCGGCCCAGGGGATTTGTTTATTTTAAGAGCTCCTAGTCCCTTTAACACTTCTGCCTCTGTTATGCTAAAGTTATTTAAAATTGGATAGGAACAGGTCGACATGTGGGGCATGTTGTCCGTATCCTCCTTTGTAAAAACCTGTGAAAAGTAATCATTTAATATATTTGCTATTTTTTTTCTTTATCTATGATTTTGCCATTTGTGTCTAATGTCAAACCAAATTGAATTAAAAAAGAAAAGGAATGCGTTTGATTACTAAATTAGACCTGACAACTAACCACAGACTAACAAAAATTAAGCTGTATAAATAAATGGGTGAACTAAACCATAGTTCTAAAAGATAGAACGCAAAGCCCCCATTATCACATGAGTACAAAAGAAAGTCGGCCCTACTTACCGTATCTCCTCTGTCCCTTTAAACTACCCGGCACTAAGCAAAGACCAAATCACTGCAAACTAGGGAAAGCCGGAAAGGACCTGTGCAAAACGCATTTGAAAAAGGATAGAGAATTAAAACAGCACTGAAATTCAGCAAGGCAAAAAAACACAGACCGAAGCCAAATGGATTTCTTTTATCTATCTATCTATCTATCTATCTATCTATCTATCTATCTATCTATCTATCTATCTATCTATCTATAATATATATATATATATATATATATATCTATCTATCTATCTATCTATCTATCTATCTATCTATCTATCTATATATATATATATATATATATATATATATATATAATGTTAACACACCAACGAAGGTATTACTTTCACAGAGTTTCATTATTATTATTTTGTATTATTATTCAAACAGAATTGAATATATTAAGAACGTATGAATATAGCCTGGCCAAGAATACTACCACTCAATTAAGAGTAGTAGAGAGGCAAACTTATTATGCTGCATGCTACAAGCTTACACCCCCCCCCACCCTGGCGTATTTCAGTCTTTTGGTGTCCACGAAACAGAAGTATTCCATGGGGGAGAGGGAGGCGTGCATATGGGCATGTGAGCGATGGCACCTGTATCTCTATGGTTGAACCTTTACTCTTAAGACAGATCATCAGGCTCTCAGACACACAGGGGTCAGGACACAAACCTGTTTGGCTCTTCAGATGGGCCGACCGCCTCAACCTGTACCACTACAAGCTGGAGTTCAGCCCAGGATGCCACAATACCATGGCTGATCTCCTGTCGCGAGCTGTGGTGTCTCCACCCCCAGTAAGTCATGTCATAGATGGGGATCAGGATTTTGTACAACTGCTGTAAGGCCCACTGAAGACAGTCATCTCCATGCCAGAGCTGTGGCAAGCATCATCCAGGACGACGAGCTGTTTGGACTCCTCCGCACTTACATCAGAGAGGGATGGCCACCCAAGGTGGACGGGAAGCTGCTCCCATTCTACAGAGTTCATGACAAACTGTCCTGCTGGGACCATCGCATGTTGATCCCGGAGGCACTGAGAGCCCGGGTGCTACGCATGGCACACGAAGGACACTTGGGCATTGTAAAGCTCAACCAACGCTGCAGGGATACCGTTTGGTGGCCTAACCTTGACCAGGATGTAGAGCTATTAGTAAAGGACTGCACGGCATGCCTCCTTAGCGGTAAGTAGAGTGGCAGGCTGGACCATGGGATCATCTGCAGGTCGACATCTGCAGAAAGTTACATGGAGATCCTGCTCATGCTCGTTACCTGTTGGTGATTTAGACCTCCACTCCAAATGGCCAGTAGTGCTGCCTTTGAGCTGTACCACCACCCAGGCCATTACATGCAGCCTTGACTCTCTATTGGCACGGTGGGGCTTGCCGAACAGAATCACCACAGACAATGGGCCCCAGTTTGTCTCGGCTGAGTTTACCACCTACTTAAAGGAGCATGCCATCACTCACATCAGGACGACTGTACCATCCACAGGCTAATGGAGGGGTGGAGCAGTTGAACAAAACTCTGAAGGATGGTATCTGCACGTATCTCTCTGAGGGCCGTCAGTTTGACACCGTCCTTCTTCAGACGATGCTACATTTCTGGACCACCAAACACATGACTACAGGGCTCTCGCCGGCGTTTCTGAACAGAAACTAGAAGATGAGATCTTCAATTTGAGCTGTAGGGGATTTAAATCAAGGGAAGTAATGTTAAAACTTTACAATGCATTAGTAAGACCTCACCTAGAATATTGTGTTCAGTTCTGGTCACCTCGTTACAAAAAGGATATTGCTGCTCTAGAAAGAGTGCAAAGAAGAGCAACCAGAATTATCCCATGTTTAAAAAGCATGTTGTATGCAGACAGGCTAAAAATTGAATCTATTTTGAGGATGCAACATCAACAATGGATAATTGCAAAGCAAAGAGTTCCAGAAAGCTTTTGACAAAGTCCCGCATAAAAGATTAATTCTCAAACTGAACACATTAGGGATTCAAGGAAATGCATGCACATGGATTAGGGAGTGGTTAACATGTAGAAAACAGAAAGTACTGATTCGAGGAGAAACCTCAAAATGGAGCAAGGTAACCAGTACCACAGGGATCATTATTAGGTCCTCTGCTATTCCTAATCTACATTAATGATTTAGATTCTGGTATAGTAAGCAAACTTGTTAAATTTGCAAACAACACAAAAACATGAGGAGTGGCAAACACTGTTGCTGCAGCAAAGGTCATTCAAAATGATCTAGACAGCATTCAGAACTGGGCAGACACATGGCAAATTACATTTAATAGAGAAAAGTGTAAGCTACTGCACACAGGCAATAAAAATGTGCATTATAAATATCATATGGGAGTGTGACAGAGATCGAATGGTGCTTGGTGTTAGATCTCCCTCTCGACCTGTGAGGGCACTGTGTAACAGGAACAGAGTACCAATGACTAAATGGCATGACAGTTTATTCCGTAGGGTAGGTGGAAGTTGGTCATTTAGGAAAGGGGCGCAGCTACGGTATCCATATCTCAATCAGATGGTAAATTGTGTGGCATCTGAGGATTGGAGGAGCGGATGCGCTCGTTAACCTAGGGGTCATGAGCGAGGATATAAATAGGGGTCATAGCTGACGTGATCTGGTCCTTGGTAAATGGATAGTGTTGAAAACCTACAAGGAGTCTGCGCTGTTTCGTGAACTGTGAGTTTTGTCTTGTGTTTGTTGAGTGTTTTGTCATCTGTTTGTAATAGACTACCAGTTGCACGATCCGGAGCTGTAGCAAAAACCAGCATAAACCCGGACATCACTTTAACCCCTGCATCTCACGGAGAACTGTATTACACCACTTGCACATATTCACTATCACTAAGAACTGTGTCTGTGTTTTATGTTTAGTGTTGGTGTGTAAAACTGGACTTTTTGGTTACGGGTCAAACCCAGGGAATTACAAATACCAAGTGATACACGCCGCTGTATCATGATACACGCCGCTGTATCACTCCAACATTATTATTTACAGGTGTTTGCCACAAGGCTCTGGACATTATTAATTAAATCAATAAACACCCTTGCACCTGGAAATCATTGTCTATCTGTTTTATATTCGCTCTGCACTGCACTCATCTGTATTCACTCACCACTTTACCACACATGGTTGTCAGAAGAGAGACGGATTACGCAGCACTGTCGGCGCTGCTGGAGCAGCTGGACAGCAGATGGGAGGCTGAAGAGAGATGGAGAGAGGAGAGGTACACCGCGCTGATCGAGAGGGTCGGGCTGGCGATAATGCCCACAGTATCAGCGGGACCTACCATGACGGCCCTGAAGGTGAGGACGCAGAAAATGACGGTGGAGGATGACCCGGAGGCATACTTGGTGGCGTTTGAGTGGCTGGCTACCACCGCGTCATGGCCCTGAGAGTTCCGGGCGAGCCAATTGGGACCCTGCCTGATTGGTGAAGCACAGCAGCTTACCAGGCAATGGCTGATGACAACGCCGCTCAATATGACCTGGTAAAGCTGGCCATTCTCCGAAATCTCAACATCACGGAGGAAACCCACCGAGTGAGGCTCAGGGAGCACAAGAGGTCCCCAAATACACGCCCCAGAGTGGTGGCGCAACAGCTCTGTGACCACATGGTACACTGGCTAATACCAGCACTGATATCACAGATATCTAACCGCTGTACCCTCCTTTCCCTCTACCTGTTTTAGGTGCCACCAGCCGGGTCATCAGGCCAGATCGTGCCCATCTGCGATGGAGTGTGATGTGGCCATATGCAATCTGGCATCTGAAGCGGGTAAGCGAGAGGAAAATGGTCAGGAGGGGCCTTGTATTGTTAATGCAATTTTGGGAAATGTGAAAACCCATGCATTAGTGGACACAGGGTGTGGTCAGACTTTAATTAGAGCATCTCTCTTGGGCGGTGTGTTGTGGCAGCCACAAGGTCAGATGGCTATCTCCTGTATTATTTGTTTATTTAGCAGACGCCTTTATCCAAGACGACTTACAGAGACTAGGGTGTGTGAACTATGCATCAGGTGCAGAGTCACTTACAACTACGTCTCACCCAAAAGACGGAGCACAAGGAGATCAAGTGACTTGCTCAAGGTCACACAATGAGTCAATGGCTGAGGTGGGATTTGAACCAGGGACCTCCTGGTTACAAGCCCTTTTCTTTAACCACTGGACCACATAGCCTCCTGTATCCATGGAGACACGGCAACATACCCCACAGTCAAAGTATACTTATTGGTCGGTCCGATAAAACGTCACGATAGTGGGGGTGGCAGAAAAGTTACCACACCCAATTATTCTGGGTTGAGACTAGCCAAATTATAGAGAATTGGTGAAATTAATGGCAGTCCCGACCGCACACGTAAACGTGGCAGAGAAAAACGAAAGGGAAATGATTGGTAATGTATTTTCCTTTCAAGCTGAAATGTTTTCTCCTCTGTTCCGCCCAAGAAAAACAAATAAAGAGAGAAGGAAACGGAAATGGGAGGGAGCATTAATGAGACAAGGCTGGGGGCTGGTGGGAGCCTGCTACAATGGTAACAAAATGCCAGTCAAAGGGGGATGGAACGTTGTGTGATTGAGAGGGCGAGGTTACTGGGCCATCGAGGGCAGATGTTACTCCAGCCCCTCTCAATATACCGGACATGTGGCACTCAAGCGTGGACATAGTATGGGGCCAAAATAACGACCCCTCAGTAGTGCACACTTGGGGACAGGTCCGGTCTATTGAAGGTAAGGATGTTGAAGGCGCTGGGGCGCTAGTATTTCCACATTTCATTATCAAGGGGCAATTACTGTATAAGGTAAACCTTGCCACGGGAACCGGACAGCCTGTAACACAATTACTGGTTCCCTCGTCTTGTCGACTGGAGGTCATGAGGCTGGCGCATGATATCCCTTTTGCGGAGCACCTCGGGGGTGACAAGACAAGGGAGTGAATATTGGCTACATTTTATTGGGTAGGACTTCATACTGATGTGTCAAAACATGTAGCCACATGCCCAGACTGCCAGCAGTAGCGCGGTCGAGTGCACCCGCCCCTTTTGTCCCACTGCCGATTATTTCCACCCCCTTTGAACACATTGCAATGGACATAGTCGGTCCTTTGCTATTTTCTAACTCTGGGTATACGCATATATTAGTAGTGGTAGATTACGCAACACGATACCCGGAGGCAGTTCCATTGAGGTCCACTAGTGCCGCTGCGATGGCCAAAGAGCTAGTGCAGATTATGGCTAGAGTAGGGATCCCCAAGGAGATCTTGACTGATCATGGAACTAATTTCTTGTCTAATACGTTACAACAAGTATACAAAATATTAAAAATACGTCCCATCAGGACGTCTGTTTATCATCCACAGACGAATTCAGACCTTAAAGGTGATGTTGAGACGATTTGTGAATCAGGAGCAAAAACATTGGGCATCGCTTCTCCCCTACCTCGTTTTTCAGTGACAGAGGTGCCGCAGAGTTCGACAGGGTTCTCCCCCTTCAAGCTCTTGTATGGCTGACAGCCTCGCGGCATTCTCGATCTGTTGAGAGAGGGATGGGAAGAGCACAAAGGCTTGTCCAAGAATGTAATGCAGCATGTGCTCCTACTTAGAGATCACCTAGATTTGGTCGGTTGTTTGGCCAAGGACAATCTCAAATCGGCTCAGCACCGACAACAACAGCATTACAATCAAAATGCATTCATTCAAACCTTTCAACCTGGAGACAAGGTAATGCTGCTGCTTCCCTCCTCGGAATTAAAACTATGTGCTAAATGGCAGGGGCCATATGAAGTGATTCGGGCTATAGGAATTGAATTATGAAATTAGACAGCCCGATCGCGTAATGAAAAATACATTTATCATATAAATTTATTAAAGCCCTGGCAGGTAAGGGAGGCCTTATTTATAGCCCCAGGCAATATAGAGGATGATTTGGGCCCCGACCTAGAGACCTCTAGCACAAAGGACATTTCAATGAGGGAATAGTAACTTTTTGATCGGCAACATGAGCTGCGTATATTAATTGAGGAATTCAACAATGTTTTTTCTGACGTGTCCGGTAGAACTAACCTTGTTGAATATGCCATTGTCTCACCCCCAGGTGTCACAGTACGAGAGAGACCTTATCAGATTCCAGAAAGTCAAAGAGGTGGCATTTGCAAAGAGGTATGGGACATGCTCGGTGATTGAGCCTTCCAGGAGCGAGTGGTGCAGTCCAATTGTGATGGGAGCGTGTGGAAGCGACATCGTGTGAGAAGTATGAGTGGACAAGTACAACGCAGTTAGAAGCAGTTTGAAAGCAGGTTGACAGCTGCAGAAGCTAAACTAAACTTCCACAAAAAAATGGTCTTCAAGCCAGTAATCTGTGACAACTGCATGATGTGGGAAATCCGAGAATACCCAACAGAGCTCAATCAAGTTTGTGTAAAGTGCCGCACGATCCAGGACTTGCTTCAGCGATTAAGCCTGCTAGAAAAGGAGCTGGAGGAAGTGAGACAGCAACAGGAGCTTGAGGAGCTGACACACCCACAATTCATGGAAGTCTGCACCCCTAGCAGACTGAAAGCCCCCAGGGAGATGGAAGAGAGCCGAAACAGCTGGGTTCATATAGGCAGAAGCAGGGAAAAAAAGAAACTTTGTCAAACATAACACCAGAAATCCAGACATCCAACAAATTTGAGCCACTTCAACATTTAGATGACCAAAACCAACATCAAGAGAATGAAAGAAACAACATCCAGGACCCTATAAACAGTGCTGTCCAGGCAGCAAAAAGAAGGGAGGTCATGATCGTTGGGGGCTCCATATTGAGAAACACAGCAAGTTCAGTTCGCAGTTTGGACCCCCTTACTACAACAGTGTGCTGCCTTCCAGGAGCCTCTGTCAAGCACACCACTGAGAATGTGGACAGGCTCCTAGAACGAACAGGAGACGACCCGGTAGTAGTCGTCCACATCGGTACAAACAACATTGGAAGAGACAGGCCAAGATCCCTGCAAAACAAATTCAGAGAGCTAGGAAGGAAATTAAAAGACAAGACCAAAACTGTGGTATTATCTGGGATACTGCTGGCACCTTGCAAAGGACCATATGGACCATACAGAGACTAGGGTGTGTGAACTATACATAAGCTGCAGAGTCACTTACAATTACGTCTCACCCAAAAGACGGAGCACAAGGAGGTTAAGTGACTTGCTCAGGGTCACACAATGAGTCAGTAGCTGAGGTGGGATTTGAACCAGGGACCTTCTGGTTACAAGACCACACAGCCTCCTATATTTGTACCATATAGATAATTATCCATTTTAGATCTTATTATAGTTTCCATAAATTTACATATAAAAGAAGTCAGGCTTATTGGTCTGTAGTTACCTGGTTCGGTTTTGTCTCCCTTTTTATGGATCGGTATTACGTTTGCAATTTTGCAGTCTGTCGGTACAACCCCTGTGTCAAGAGACTGTTGCATGATCTTGGTGAGCGGTTTGTAAATAACTTCTTTCATTTCTTTGAGTACTATTGGGAGGATCTCATCCAGCCCAGGGGATTTGTTTATTTTAAGAGCTCCTAGTCCCTTTAACACTTCTGCCTCTGTTATGCAAAAGTTATTTAAAATTGGATAGGAACAGGTCGACATGTGGGGCATGTTGTCCGTGTCCTCCTTTGTAAAAACCTGTGAAAAGTAATCATTTAATATATTTGCTATTTTTTTTTCTTCATCTATGATTTTGCCATTTGTGTCTCTTAGACATTTGACCTCGTCTTTGAGTGTTCTCTTGCTGTTATAATATTGGAAAAACATTTTGGAATTGGTTTTAGCCCCCTTAGCAATATTGATTTCTATCTCTCTCTTGGCCTTTCCAACTTCCTTTTTGACTTGTGTTTGCAGTTCCAAGTACTCTTTCTGTGTACTTTGCTTTTGGTCCCTTTTAAACGCTCTGTAAAGTGCCTTTTTCGCTGAATATTTTTTTTAATTGATCTATTAAACCATTTTGGCCATTTTGTTTTAGATTTAGATTTGTCTACTTTTGGGATGTAATTGTTTTGCGCCTCTAGTACTACATTTTTAAAAAAAACAGCCATCCTTTTTCTGTGGATGTTTTCTCTATTTTACTCCAATCTACTTCTGTTAGTCTCTGTTTCATGCCTTCATTGTTTGCTTTTCTAAAATTGTAAACCTTAGCTTTAATCATTACTTTTGGGGTTTTAAAAAACACTTCAAATGAGACCATGTTGTGGTCTGAGTTTGCCAATGGCTGTCTGACCTCTGTTTTAGTTATTTTGTCTTCGTTATTTAGTCGGTGCCTTGACAAATTGTGTTAGGAAGCAGTCATTTGTCATTTTCACCATTTCAATTTCATCTGTTGTGCTCCCCACCGGGTTCTCCCATTTTATATGGGGGAAGTTGAAATCCCCCGTTAGTATGGCTTCTCCTTTTCTACACACATTTCTAATGTCATTGTATAACAGATTATTTTGCTCAGCGTCTGAATTTGGCGGTCTATAGCATGCTCCTATTATTATGCCCTTTGAATTTTTGTCCATTATTCTGACCCATATTGATTCGGCATTGTTTTCTTTGTCCAGATTTAACACCTGGGCTTCAAGACTATTTCTTATGTATAGCACTACCCCTCCGCCTCTTCTGTCCTGCCTGTCTTTCCTATATAGTGTGTACCCACTTATATTCGTCTCCATCACTCTCAGACAACCAAGTTTCTGTAACACCTATCACATCGTAGTTACTTGTTAGTGCAGTAGCTTCAAGTTCTAACATTTTGTTTCTGAGACTTCTAGCATTAAGATAAATACATTTAATAGTTGTCTTACCTGAGTTGTTGCCCTTGTTTTGATGTGGTCTCCCTTCTGTTTTTTTTAGTCTTCTCCCCCCTTCCTTTCTAGTTTAAATGCTTCTGGACCTCCTCAAGGATCCTTTCTCCGGGTAGATTGGTTCCCTTTCTGTTTAAGTGCAGTCCGTCCCACCTATATAGATAGTCCTTGTTGTAGAATGTGCTCCAATGTTCAAGAAAGGTGAAGCCTTCCTGTGTGCACCACGATTTCAGCCATGCATTTTTGTAACAAGGTATTAGTTAATTTGTATATATATATTTATTTTTTCCCTTTGAGGGTGATGGTGTGCATTTTTCTATTTTATATTGCTTAATTAGTGTGTATTCTTTATATTATTTATGTATTGCGTGTAGTATTTTCTTTTTTTCCACAACGTAGCTTTCTTTCATTGCCTTGTTTTGCATGTTAAATTGCTGCTGATCTGTTGCCATGGAGACCTGACCCACTCTGTGTCTATTGGCTCTGTTTCCCTTACCTGTTGTGGAGATGCAAGCACGGAGTCTTTGAAAAGGGGGGCTCTGTTCTACAGGAAGAAAGAGGTTTTCTTTGCTATTTTGTACAGAGTGCCTGAGTTGGGAGAACGCACCTTTCTTGTTGTTTTGGAAATTAAGACTGTAGTCTTTCTATTTTGCTCGCTGACCGAGAGAGTAAGAACCATTGCAGCAGGACATACTTATGCAGCGAAGGTTGAGGCGGAACCAGCAGGTATTCACCCTCTGCTAGTGGAGGTGGGAGGGGCAAGCAGTCCTCCCATGGCGGCTGAGGCGGAACCAGCAGGCATTCACCCTCTGCTGGTGGAGGTGGCGGAGGCAGAGGCATCTCCTGCTGCTCTGCTCCTGGTGGTGGAGGTGGCGGAGGCAGAGGCAGCTCCTGCTGCTCTGCTTCTGGTGGTAGCGAGGCAGAGGCAGCTCCTGCTGCTCTGCTCCTGGTGGTGGAAGCGGTGGAGGTGGCGGAGGCAGAGGCAGCTCCCGCTGCTCTGCTCCTGGAGGCCTAGGTTCTGGACCTATGGGCTCCCCCCTTCCAGTGCTGGATACACAGGCTCCCCCTTCTGGGCGCTGGATGCACGGGCTCCCCTTCTGGGCACTGGATGCACGGGCTCCCCTTCTGGGCGCTGGATGCACAGGCTCCCCCCTTCCTGGCTGGATGCACGGGCTCCCCCTTCCTGGCTGGATGCACGGGCTCCCCCTTCTGGGCTGGATGCAAGGGCTTCCCCCCTCTGGGCGATGGATGCTCTCGCTCCCCCTTCTGGGCTGGATGCTCGTGCTCCCCTCTTCAGTATGCGTGGGGCATATGGCCAACGTGTGCCCATATGCCCCACAGCCAGGGCATAACTCCGCCATGAGGTTCGTAACATAAACCTCATAGTCATCATCCCCGACCTCCTCCTGTTATTGCTGCGGTTGCTGTTGCTGCTGCAGCTTACCTCCCCCCCTTCTCTTCCTGGTCCTTCTCCCTGACTTCCTCTCATGGGCCGGTTTCTCCTCCTCGTCCTGGAAGGGGCAGATCGCTACCTTGTGCCCGTACACCCCGCAAGCAAGGCACCAGCCTTGGTCCTCCAGACCACCGAGGAGGTCCGCCAGTTCCCCGCAGCTGTTTCTCCAGCTCCAGCCTTCCAAATTCAAAGCAGTTATCGTGAAATTTAAGCGCATTGGTTATTCTAGATGAATCGTTATCATCAGAACATTATTTTCTTATGTTCTTAACTGTGCTAACTGTGTCAATTTTGGCACAAATATGAGAAGACTTTTGAAAATTGCCCGAAATTTTCATTAAATGTAACATGGCTGCCATACCATGTGACCAAAGGCCGCCATATTGACCACGACACAACATCCCATAGTCCTCTACATCCGTGTCAAATTTTGTGCGTTTTGGTGCAGCCGATAAGAAGTTATATGCAGTTTTATAGCCAGTTGCATATGTTGATGATGTCATGCAGCGTGGACGCTATGATTTTCACAGTAGCAACTTCCCTTGCGTAACAGATGACCATACTTGCGTAACAAGCGTAACAGATGACCATACTGAGATGTTTTATTCCAATTTTTGTTTCAATCGGATAAGCGGTTTCAGAGAAGATGTTTGAATTTTGATGATCTTATATTTTTATGGTAATTTTATGACATTAATCAATGTGGTTGCCAAACCACAGAACCAATCAGCTTCATATTAACAACAGTTAATCATGGACTATCCCTCAACATGTATAGCAATTTTCAGAACTCTGCAGTAAGCGGTTTCTGGTACATAGGTGTTTTAACAAATTCCGCAAAATGCAATATGGCTGCCGAACCATGTGACTTGCTCAAATTTGCTGAATATCACCGACTATCATCCATAGGCATCTACCAGTGTACCGAATTTCGTGAGTTTTTGAGCATGTTTTGGCAGAAAAAAAAAAAATAATAATCCCAACAAAAACAATAGGCTTCCCCAGCCTTTGGCTTGGAAGCCTAATAATAACAAAACCGTGCACAAATATATATAGGGAGGGGACACTCCACCACACCCTCACAGTTGCAATAATTATATACCAGTGTATTTCTATTTAAAAGTTTCAGTCCCAGTCTTGATATTAAACGCACCCAAAAAGTAACAAACAAAACTAAAACAAAACAGACAAATAGTTCCAGAAAAATAACACAAAAATCCAGCAACCCAAATAAGAACGCTCTTCAACAAAAACCCAATGGCCATTCAAAAAATATTTCTAATCCAAGCTGCAGCAAAAAAATAGAAAAGGATCGATCTCACCCGGTCGTAATGAATCCTTGTGCAGGTCCTCCAGTTCATATCATGCTTTGTTGAGTCGCCACTTGCTTAAAAATGTTTGCTCTTGATCCACTGTAAATATATTAATCACACCAACTGATTGGTCCGTGTACATTCCGGCCAATCATTTTTGCATTCTAAATCGGAAATCGGAAAACCAGAAAACGACTCTTTTTTCTATTTCGGTTTTTCATAAAAACAAAAATCGACCGGTTTTTCATTTTCCAATTTCTGAGTTTAAAATACAAAAACTGATTCAGGCTTGTTTTCCCATTTTTCATATTGCGTTTTGTAACGAAGTATTCGAAATGGAATAATCTAATACATAAATAAATAACAGACTGCAGGGACGGAAAATGAAATCAATCTCCAAGAGTCAGTGATAAAGAAGGTAGTCTTTATTCAAGCAGATATCTGGAGAGACAATACTTTGCAGGAAATATGTTAATGCTTCTCTAACAGGTACACACTTAAACAATGATAGATATACTAACGTATCGGAAGAGGGACAGACCTATTCAACCAAGCATGCCAGCTCCCTTTAGTGATCCTATGGCAAGCTCTGTAAGATGCTAACATGTCCTCTCCCTGTGGTTTGCAGCTCTTACAAAAGACGGAACTGCGATACAGTGCGAAACTGTAAACAGAGTTCACCCCCACCCTTCTCCATTTTCTGTTACAAAAGAACCCCCCACTGCAGCATGAAAACACTCCACAACATTTAATATCTTAAATTATGTAGCTCCTTCAAGACCTTTAAAAAAAAAAAAAAAGGTCAGACACGGCCAGCTCTCTGTGTCCTGCTGTTAAGACAATGCAATAATTTCGCGCCTGTGCTTATTGTCGTGGAAGTGTTCTGTCTGTTTACCAACATTATTTATTTATTTATTTATTAATTTAGCAGTTGTTACAAAGTACTGTATTACAATACAGCTGTAGGGCTACATTAAGTTAATATAATATTCATCCTTGTATCACTCAGGTACAGTGCATTATAATAATACTAAAAATAATAAGCCTTAACATAAAGGGGGGAAAAAATCGAGGTACGGTTCTTAATATTTATATACGGCTTTATAAATTAGCTTTATAAACTTAACTGGATTATATTATCATAGCACATTTGTCCAGGGCGCTCACGTATGTTTAGAGCTCCCCTTTCATGTTTCACTTGGGTGGGGGGGTATCCATAGATATCAATGTATTGATGCAGAAAACGTCATTATTATTTATTTCTTAGCAGACGCTCTTATCCAGGGCGACTTACAATTGTTACAAGATATCACATTATTTTACATACAATTACCTATTTATATAGTTGAGTTTTTACAGGAGCAATCTAGGTAAAGTACCTTGCTCAAGGATAGAGCAGCAGTGTCCTCCACCTGGGATTGAACCCAGGACCCTCCGGACAAGAGTCCAGAGCCCTAACCACTACTCTACACTGCTGTCATAACAACGAGACACATTCGATACGAGTAGAGCACGCATCAGTACTTTTTTTTTTTAATGGTCTCTTATTTAGTTTTGTATTACAGATTATTCAATTTCGAATACATTGTTACAAAAAGCAATATGAAAAATGGGAAACAAGCCTAAATCAGTTTTTGTACTTTAAACTCAGAAATTGGAAAATGAAAAACCGGTCGATTATTGTCTTTATGAAAAACCGAAATAGAAAAAACAAGTCGATTTTCTGATTTAGAATGCAAAAACGATTGGCCGGAATGTACACGGACCCTGATTGATAAAGGACACAAAATGTGAGTATTGCCCAACGCGACTGAGCAGCGTGTGAGAATAGCTATTGCACTATTATTAGTCAACCCGATCTAGAAACTGGTTAAAAACTAAAACAATGTTGTTTGACTAAACAAAGACTAACACTTTTTTGTTTCTGCCGTTTGAACAGGTTGCCTATAAATTCTCTCTCTCTCTCTCTCTCTCTCTCTCTCTCTCTCTCTCTCTCTCTCTCTCAGGATTGTGGGATTGTGGGAGGGGCTTGTGAGCTGACAGCGGTGTGCAGGTCTGTTTTTACAGTCTTGGTTTTAGTATTTTTACACCCTTAATTTAAAAGGAATTTTATAAGTTTCTTTAAATATATATATATATAGCCTTTATATTTTGATTTATTTATTTATTTATTTATCTGTTGGCCTTGCCGTTTGGGAGGCTAAGTTAGTTTATGTAGCCAGAGATGGGCTCACACTCCAGCGGTATAGGGGGACTGACACGGAGACATGGGTTCAGGTGTGTGCCCGACAATGAAGTTTCCGTGGAGGACGTTCTGCTATCGGTCGGTAAGACAATTGGTTTTAACAACATAAAATCTGCTTCACGTATGAATAAGGCCATTGTTGTGTTTTTAAGTCAAGAAACACTGGTAAATAAGATTGTAGAGGAAGAATTTTCTGTCAATGGTGCTTTTATTTCTGCTTTACCTCTTTCAACTCCTCTAAAGGAAAGTGGTTTTATCAAATGTCCCCCCTTTTATTCCAAATATAGTGATTGAAAGAGAATTGGCAAGATACGGTAAAATCATGTCCCCTATTAGAATGATTCCGCTAGGCTGTAAGAACCCCGAGGTGAAACATGTGTTGTCTTTTCATAGACAAGTGTTTGTGTTGCCGCATAACCCAGGGCAGGATCTGAATGTAGCCTGAAGGTTTATTATAGAGGGGAAAGAGTGTGTTATTTTTGCAACCTCGGACACAATGAAATGTTTTCATTGTGGCAAGGGAGGGCACATGAAGCAAGCCTGCCCTAAGCTCAGATCAGCAGGTGCGGCGGAGGGCAGCGCTAAAAGGCAGGGGGCTGGTCAGGCTGAGAGTGTCCGGGGAGCACAGGTGGAGGAGTCGACGGAGACGCCCGTGCCTGCGCCCCGAGTTAAGAAGAGGATTGCTGCGGAGGAGCAGTCTGCAGTAGCGGATCCTCCTACAGAGTCAACCGTGCAGGAACCCCCTGCCGATCCGGAGGGGAGCTTTACTGCTGTGATTAAAAAAAAGAAAATGCAGAAAAGATCTGAAGCAGTGGTCGTGGGGGAGTCTGTCTGGGGCCCTGTGGCGGCTCACAAAGGCAGCGGCGAGACTCAACTCACTGCTCCTGGGGAGCTGAGCCACGGCTCGCTGGTTGGTGGTGATGCGGAGTCTCAACCCAGCGCTGCCGCCATCGGAAAGTCGGGGCCGGGGGAGAGCGGCGGCGACAGCGGTGATCAGGCCGTGGCTGCGGAGCTTCCCCGCACAGGGAAGGAGGCTAGTGGCAATCCTGGACTAGCATCCAGTGACGCCATAGCCCTGCCCTCAGCAGAGTCCTCACGGCTGGTGGAAGATGAGTCGGGATCCAGAGAGGAGGATTCGGCCAAGGAATGGGAGGCGTTCGCGGGAGGAGACGAGGATGAGGAAGGAGAGCTCTCTGACACCTCGATGCTCTCCGACATCCAGGTCAGTCAGCCCCCAAAAAAAAGCTGTATTTGCTTGAACAGTTTATTAATTTTATGGATAGCACAAAGGGTAAAAGGGGAGTTGAAATTCCACTTTTCTTTCCTGACTTGAAATTGTTTTTAGTCTCTGTTAATGTACTGTTAAGAAAAGCGAGTTTAGAGGAATTTGACAGGAAAAAGAGGTTTCGTTTGAAAAAGTTTGTAAGCACTGCTAGAAAAATGGTTGCGCAATCAAAAGGTTTTTAATGGATCAATTCAATTTGAAAGCTTTTACCCTTGTTTTTTGTATTTATTTATTGCCATTTTATTTTTCTTCCTTCATGGATAAGTTTTTAGTGAGTTCTTTAAATATAAACGGTTGCCGTGATGATTTTAAGAGAGCCCAATTATTTAATTTTATTGAGTTAAAAAAGCCAATTTTATTCTATTACAGGAGACCCACTCTGACAGCAGCAATGAAGCGCACTGGCTGTCAGAGTGGAAGGGGAAGGCGATTTTAAGTCACGGCTCTAATGTTAGTGCGGGGCTCGCAGTTTTATTCTCTCCAGGGCTGGGAGTAGACGTGGTGTCTGTAGAGGAGGTTGTACAAGGGAGGCTTTTAAAAATTGAATTGAAATTAAATGGTGTTTTTATTGACCTTTTTAATATCTATGCTCCTAATTTGAATAATGACAGGATTTTATTTTTTAAAAAACTCAACCAGGTTTTAGAGAAGTGTGATCCAGAGCATTTTATTTTGGTGGGAGGGGATTTTAACTGTACGCTGGATTTTAATTATGACAGAAATCATGATGAACCCAATCCCCAATCTGCGAGAGAGCTGGCTGGCGTGCTGACAAAATTTGATTTAGTTGACGTCTGGAGAAATTTACATAACCGATCTAAACAATATACTTGGATTAAATTAAATAATGGTCAATTGGAGCACGGTTAGATAGATTTTACACCCAAAAGCACCACCTTAATAGAATTATTAGCAGCAGTATTCATCCCACATCTCTATCTGATCATCACCTCATCACAGCTGTTTTGTGTTTACCCACTGCACAGCACTCCAAATCCTATTGGCACTTTAATATTAAATTATTACAAGACACACAGTTTAAAGAAACATTCAAACTATTTTGGAATAACTTGAGAAAAGAAAAGAGATGCTTTTCTAATTTGAGACAGTGGTGGGATGTGGGGAAAATCCAAATTAAAATACTCTGTCAGCAATTCACCCAGAACATCACTAGTGAGTTGAATGCAGTGGCCAGCCAGCTAGAGAATGAGATTTTAGAGATTGAGAGAGAGCTGAGCGGTCAGAGCATGGAAGGGGCTTATCACAGCTTGAAAGAGAGGAAACAGCGCCTGGGCACCCTGCTGGAGGAGAAGGTCAAGGGGTCCCTGGTAAGAACAAGATTTGTGGAATTAAGAGACATGCCCCCATGACCTTCTTCTTCAGCTTGGAGAAGAAAGAAGCTGAAAGAAAACAAATGCTTACACTGAGGCTACCCGGGGGAGAGAGGTCTCCAGCCCTGCGGAGCTTCGTCAGGCCGCCGTGACATTTTATTCAGAACTGTACCAGGCTGAGGGCTGCGACCAGCCAGAGACGGAGCGGCTGTTGGAAGGTCTCCCTCACCTGGGTGAGGAGAAAAGCCGCGGCCTGGACACCGTCATCACACTGGAGGAGCTCACAACCGCCGTCACACAGCTCTCCAATGGAACAGCACCTGGGCTGGATGGGCTGCCTGCTGAATTCCATAAACATTTCTGGAGTTGCATTGGAAATGATCTATACCAGCTGCTGAATGAATGTGTGGCGGAGGAAGAGCTGCCTCTGAGTTGCCGCAGGGCTGTACTGACTTTACTACTCAAAAAAGGAGACCTCTGTGAGCTGAAGCACTGGCGTCCTGTGTCGTTGCTGTGCTGACCAGACATACTGTGTACCAAAACGCTCAAATTTTGATAATTTGTTTTTAATCAGAGATCTTTTTAATGTATCTAAGCTTTTTAACTTAGATTTCGGGCTGGTGTCAATTGACCAGGAGAAGGTTTTTGACAGGATAGACCATGGCTTTTTATTTCACACCCTAGAGGCATTTTGTTTTGGTCCTGTTTTTATTTCTTATATTAAAATTTTATATTCTAATATTGTTAGCTTTGTCAAGATTAATAATTGTCTGAGCAAGCCCTTCCAAGTGCAGAGAGGGATTAGACAGGGCTGCTCTCTGTCGGGGATGCTCTACGCCATCTCCATTGAACCACTGCTGCACCAGCTGAGGAAGCATCTCTCTGGCCTGGCCATACCTGCCCTCCCCTCCGCCCAGCCCGTCCATCTCTCAGCGTACGCTGATGACCTGAATGTGTTTGTAACCAGTGATAAAGACGTGGCGGTGCTGGAGTCATGCATGAGGGGCTTTGAAAGAGCCTCCTCAGCACGGGTGAATTGGGCTAAAAGTGGAGCGTTCCTTGCAGGGAGTTGGCTGAGAAAGCCACCTCCTTCCCTGCCACAGATGCTGGAGTGGAACAGAACTGGATTAAAAGTGCTGGGGGTGTACTTAGGAACTGAGGCATTCATGCAGTGAAACTGGGAGGGGGTGCTGGAGAAGGTAACAGGAAGGCTACAGAGCTGGCAGTGGCTGCTAAACCGCCTCTCCTTCAGGGGGAGGGTCCTTGTGATTAACAACTTGATAGTGTCCATGCTGTGGCACAGATTAATGTGTCTGGACCCTCCCCCAGGGCTGCTGGAGCAGGTCCAGAAAAACTAGTTACTATTTTTGGGATGGAAACCACTGGCTGACACCAGTAGTACTGTACCTGCCCGAGGCGATGGAGGGCAGGGACTGATTGACATCCCCTCCCGGTCGCTGTGTTCAGATTGCAGGCAGCCCAGAGACTGCTGTACACCCGAGCTGAGCTGGAGAGGCATGGCTTTGTCCCTCCTCAAGAGGGTTGGGGGCTTGGCTTAGACAGACAGGTGTTTTAATGACCCCCAGTAAAGTTATTAGAACTGAGCTGGAAAGCTTTTACAGTAACATGTTAAATGCCTGGGGGTTAATTAAGATTTTAAGGACAGATGAAAGCCTCTGTACATGTTTTATTTTTGAGGAGCCTTTGTTTTTTAATAGAATTTTTAACATTGATGCTTTTAATTCTAAACAGCTTTTTTTAGTGTTTTTACAGGCCGGAGTCACCACCCTGGGTCACCTGGTAGACTGGACTGAGTGGCGATGGAAGAGTGGGGCCGAGTTGACTGCAGTGTTGGGCCTACACTCGGTGCGCTTCATAGAGAGGGTGTTGGGAGAGATCCGAGCTTCCCTGAGCCCAGCAGTGTTTGAGTTCGTGGTGCGGTGCTTCTCAGAGAGGCAGCCCCGGAGCATGAGCCTGATTTCCCCTCAGTGCTGCTCTCCCCTGCACTGCCGAAGGAGGAGGAGGGGGAGGGGGAGCGACCAGGGATGCTGTTATCCCTGGATGAAGAGACCAATTTACAGTTTCACTCTGCAGAGAAGAGGCAGCTGTACAGCACTGTGGTTAAGACCCGGCATTCTCACAGACTTAAAGACCTGACTGACACCAGGTGGAGGGCTCACCTGGCGATGGAGGAGTCTGTGCGGCCGTCCTGGAGGGTGCTGTACAAGCTTCCTCTGCCCAAGCGCTCCGGGGACCTGCAGTGGCGAGTGTTGCATGATATTGTCGCCACGAACCGCTGGCTGAGCCAAGTTGACCCAGGTGTGGGGGAGCAGTGCCCCTTCAGCCCCACCGTGGAAACTGTGTTTCACCTTTTCACAGACTGCCCATGACTCCGGCCTTTTTTTATTTTTCTAGAAGGCCTGCTGATGAACCTCGGGGTGCGTTTTACTAAAGAGTTATTTATTTTAAGTATTAAGTATTCTTTTAAATATCGTCATCGGTGTGCCCTGATTAATTTTCTCCTGGGTCAAGCGAAGCTGCCGATTTTAAAATCCCGTAAGAACAGACTATCTAGCACTGGTATAGATGATGCCCTGTGTGTTTTTAGAGTTCTGGATGTAACCAGGTGTGGCGGAGTGTCCCGCCCCTATTTATTATTATTTGTATTTGTTTGCGGCGTGGATAAAAGCGCCGCGTCTTTTGTTATTGTTTTTTATATTTATATTTAAAAACCTCGTGAGGATGCATGACTGATCAGCTACTGATTATTTAACTAGCTGACAGTCATGCATCCTTACCAAATGCGTGCAGACTGTGGCCGAGGGGTAATAAGATAATTAACAACTAGTTAACCCCTCGGCCAGAGTATAAGAACCGGCAGCTGTCCGGGTTTGGTTGTGGAGTGTTGGCTGCAGAGAGGAAGTACGGGGAGATAGAGAAGGACAACAAAACAATTGCTAAAACGTGCTGGTTTAGCCAGCACGCCACTTACTTGATTGTCGGTTTATTCGTTTGGCCCTCGTGCCCTTTGGTTTGGTTTTGTTGTTTTGTTTAAATCTTTTGCTTTTGTTTTATTTGATTAATAAATACGCTGAGTGCCATTGCACTCAGCTTCACCTGCCCATCCATTGTTTTGATTCAGTTACTTCCTGGTCCGTGACGTCACCACTGAGAGCCAGTCTGTCACACCAGGGTAAAAGTTGATTTTTTCTTATAACAGCATGATTAATGACATGGATAATTTTATGATGAGGTGGTGTATTGAGGATGGGGTGTGTGCAGTGGGTGAAGATGGCATGCTAATTTTTAATTCTTAAAATTGTTTGTGTGTTTTTAGGTTTTTTTTGCTATTTTTAGAATGTTTCAGTTATTTATCTGGGTTTTATTCTTGTTCTATTATGATCAGTGCTGGAATATACTAGTTCTATTTATGTTACTTTAATGTCGTCTTGTTTTTCTTTTGTGTTTTTCTTTTGTGTTCAATAAAGGGATTTAAAATTCAAATTCTCTCTCTTGTGTGGAGGATTGTGGGATCGCTGGAGCCTGTGAGGAGTTTGAGGAAGCGTAGGGTAGGAGTGCCGTTTGGTTTTGCCTTTTTGCTTTTTGTTTTACTTTCGTTTAACTTTAACGTTTGGTGAATGAATTTGTTGTGTGAGCGTGAGCGAGTGTGTGCGTGCGTGTGTGCTAGGGTTTGTGCTGACAGCTAGTCAGCTGAGCCCCAGCGATGAGCTCTCATTCCCAGGGAATGAGAGATTTGACCCGCCGACATGGCTGTCGCTGTGTACCTGACAGCGCGGTGTCGGTGGAAGATTGCTTGCTTGCAGTATGCAAGGTAGTTGAGGGGGACAGGATCGTTTCTGCGTCCCGGATGAATAAAGGGCTTGTAATCTTTTTTAAAGATACGCAGGATGTGGATAAATTTGTGCAGGAAGGTTTTGTAGTGCAAGGGAGTTTAGTGCACATATCTCCCCTTGCAACACCCTTTGCAAAAGTGATTTTATCAAATGCCCCCCCGTTTTTAAAGAATGAATTGCTGGAAAGGGAGCTGAGTAGGTATGGGAAAATCTTCACCCTAATAAAGTCTATTCCCCTGGGGTGTAAAATCCACAATTAAATCATATCATGTCTTTTAGGAGACAAGTGTATATTTTATTAAACAACCCGGTTTTGAAATAAATGTTGCCTGGACTTTCACAGTAGAAGGAAGCAGCTGTGTGGTTTTTGCAAGCACTGACACTATGCGCTGCATCAAGTGCAGAGTCCAGGGGCTTCAGAGGAAAAATTGCCCGATGAGAGAAGGTGAGACAGGGCAGGAGAAACAGGGTGAGGCTGACAGGGGTCAGGGAGCACAGGAGGAAGAGCCGCAGCGGGAAAGGGAGAACAATGAGCCTGGAGCCCTGGTAAATGAGGAAGACAGTGAAGATAATGAGTTCACTGTGGTAAATAGGGGGAAAAGGAAAAAAAGAAAGAAATTGAAACAAAGAAAAAAAGAGACATAGAGCTGGAGCGGAGCTCTGAGGTGGTCTCTCCAGATCACAGGCTCTCTCTGCCCGCCCGCCCTGAAGGAGCGAGCGATGCTGAGATTAAGGCTGCTGGAGAACCAGGGTCTTGGAGTGGGGGCTGTAGTGCAACGGGGGAGAGGTCCCCTGCTGCAGAAGCTCCCAACTCGGACTTCGGGGGAGAGACTCCGGCTCTGGGTCTCAGCCTGGGCGGCGGTCCCCTCTTCTCGGAGGAGGTGAAGCACAGCGCGAGTCGCAGCTCGGTGCTGTTGTGATACACTCTCCCCCAGACTCGCAAGAAAACGCTGCAGAGCTGGGTGTAGCGGCAGAGAAAATAAAAAAAAATGTCAAAGTAAATGTGAAAGTGAGGAGGAGAATGAGATGGATGAGGAAGACGGAGGTGACGTCTCTGACTCCTCGGTGCTTTCCTAGATCCCTGACAGTCAAACCCCAAAGGAAAAACTATATTCTGTAGAAGAGATAAATAGCTTTTTAAACATGACCAAGGGAAAACGTAATGTTGATATAAGGCAATTCTTTCCCAATCTTAAACTGTTTTTGTACTCTGCTAGTGTGGTTTTTAGAAAAGCCACTTTAAGAGAAATCGACTAGCCAAAGCGGTACAGACTTAAAAAATATGTACAAGTAGTCAGGAAAATGATTAATACAACAACTAAGAAGGGTTAAAATGGCCCAGTTTTATTGCAATTTTATACTTTTTTTGTCGGGTTTCTTGTAATAGTTTTAAATAATTTTACTATTTTGAAGATGTTCAATTTTCTCTCTCTTAATGTAAACGGCTGCAGACAGGGTTTTAAACGAGAACAAGTCTTTGAGTTTTTAGAACAGAAGGGGATCGTTTTTTTACAAGAAACACATACAGATGAAGGGAATGCTGCTGAATGGGAGGCAAAATGGGGAGGGCAGTGTGTGATGAGCCATGCCTCTAATAACAGCGCTGGGGTGGCTGTGCTTTTTAATAATAATAATAATAATAATAATAAACCTTTATTTATATAGCGCAATTCATGTACAATACAATTCAAAGCGCTATACAGAAAAATACAAAAATACAATAATAAACAGTAAGAAAAGAGTACAGTTATTAAACAGAAGTAACAATAAAGCTC